>BQMB01002152.1:0-62500 GCA_027943415.1 Closterium sp. NIES-67
GCGTTTTCCAAGAACCCTCGTACCCACCTCCCTCCTCCCATCATTCCCACCACTTCCCCTCGCACTGAGGCATGGAGCTGCCATTTCGTTTCCACCTTCAGAGTGATCTCCCTAGGGTTCTTCCTTCAGTGTGATCCTCCATTCCTTTGCTCTGGATTCTCCTTATCCCTCCCATCCCATTATCCCCTAGTGTACCTTCTCAAGCATTGTACAATCAGTGCCTGGGATAGCGGGTGCCATAATCCAGCACATGTTGTGCTCGCATGAGGCCAAGGAGATTCACCTGGAAAATCCTGCCCTGCAGATTCACCTGGAGCACCTCTCAATCAGTCCTTCTCAACCTAACCCTCTCTCCCTTCTTACCCCTCCCGCCTCCCATCCTTTTTTTCCCCAGAATCATCCAATCAGGTCCGGGGATAGCCGACGCCATAGTCCAGCACATGTTTGGGCTCGCATCGTGCCCTGAGGATTCACCTGAGGCGTCATATCAGGCGCATGCGCTCGTCGCGTACCGGTCGTTGCTCAGGCAGATGCATGGCGACGTGCATTACTTGCGGCAGCCCAATAAGTGTTACTTCCAGGTCTCTTTAGAGCTCCCCTGTGCTCCCCGTGGTTGAGTATGGTGCTTTAGGCAATTGTGTGTGTGTGTGGGTGTATTTAATAAGGTATTTATAGCATAATAAGTGTGGCGTGGTAGGCATTTTGTTGTGGCTTTGTGTTTGTGTGAGGTACCGTTGTCGAGTATCATGTGGTTGTAAGGCTGAAGGGTTTGGTGAAATGCTTCTAATTAGTGAATTCGGCTGAGGTTGAAGACATCTAAGTATTACACTAATTTCTGGCAATCCGCTAATTGGTTCGTAGAATGCCCATGTACACGTCATGGTCTATACATCGGAGGATGCAATGAGGTTGCTTGGGTGCTGGCTAAGGAAGTGGTCACGGGTGTCAAACATGTATTATTGATCATGTTTGTATAGACTGTATAGGGTAACCTCCTAGAGGGTACAACATTTAGGTATATGTGCATGTACTCTCTAACTCTATAATCATTTAAAATTCTAGTTTTGAGATGGTATCACGCGTAGGTTTCGACCCCCCCCCCCCCCTACCGCTTCCGCTCCTCCCGTCGCGTCTCCTAGCCTAGCCTCGCCCCTCCTGAGCCCAGTCGCGACTCCCCCCCTAGCCCCGTTGCGCTCCTCTCAGGCCCGTCGCGCCTTCCAGGCCGTAGCGCCCCTCCAGGCCCCGTCGCGCCCCTTCCAGGGCTTCGTAGCGCCCCTCCAGGCCCCGTCGCGCCCCTTCCAGGGCTTCGTAGCGCCCCTCCAGGCCCCGTCGCGCCCCTTCCAGGGCTTCGTAGCGCCCCTCCAGGCCCCGTCGCGCCCCTTCCAGGGCTTCGTAGCGCCCCTCCAGGCCCCGTCGCGCCCCTTCCAGGGCTTCGTAGCGCCCCTCCAGGCCCCGTCGCGCCCCTTCCAGGGCTTCGTAGCGCCCCTCCAGGCCCCGTCGCGCCCCTTCCAGGGCTTCGTAGCGCCCCTCCAGGCCCCGTCGCGCCCCTTCCAGGGTTCGTAGCGCCCCTCCTGGGCTTGGTAGCGCCCCTCCGGGCCCCCGTCGCGCCCCTCCCTGGGCCCCGTCGCGCCCCTCCTGGGCCCCGTCACACCTGCTCGGCCCCGTCGCCCCAGCTCGGCCCCGTCCCAGCCGCTCGGCCCCGTGGCGCCGCCCGGCCCCTGTTGCACCCGACCGGCCCCGTCACGCCCGCCCGGACCCGTCGCCCTCGCCCGGCCCTGCTGTGTCCTGCCCGGCCCGTCGCAGCCGCCCGGCCTCGTCACTGCCGCCTGGCCCCGTCGCAGCCGCCCGGCCCGTCGCAGCCGCCCGGCCCGTCGCAGCCGCCCGGCCCCGTCGCAGCCGCCCGGCCCCGTCGCAGCCGCCCGGCCCCGTCGCAGCCGCCCGGCCCGTCGCAGCCGCCCGGCCCCTCGTCGCGCCTGCCCGGCCCCGTCGCGCCTGCCCGGCCCCGTCGCGCCTGCCCGGCCCTCGAGCCTGCCCCGGCCCTACATACTTCCTGGTACTGTCCCTCGTTCCCCGCACCGCTTTGCACCCTCCTGCACTTCCCTGCCCCGCCTGCACCGCATTGCACCTCACTGGACCGCACTGCACCGCACTGCACCGCACTGGACCGCACTGCACCGCATGCACGCACTGCACCGCACTGCACCGCACTGCACCGCACTGCATCGCACCGCACCGCACTGCACCGCACTGGACCGCATTGCACCGCACTGCATCGCACTGCACCGCACTGCACCGCCCTGCACTGCACTGCGCAGCACTACACCGCACTCCACCGTCCTACACTGCCCCTATGGCTGCTGAGCTTCGTTTTGATGCTGAGGGTCAGCCTCTGGAGTTCGAGGCGTGGTTGGCTGACCTTCGCCGCCACCTCACTGGTCAGCGGCAGGACGGCCACCCGCTTTCTGCCCACCTAGACGGTATGCTCCCCTGCCCTGACCCCCCTGCTGTGCTGCCCGCTGATCCCACGCCCGCTGAGCGCGAGTCCACTGCCGCCGCTGCCCTTGCCCGCTCTGTCTGGCTTTCCCGATGCCCTTGCTCAGCTCGCCATTAGCAATGCCCTCCCCCCCCTGAGCGCCCTCGCTTTCGAACCATTACTACCGCCCAGGCCTACCTCGATGCTGTCATCAAGCGCTATTCTACCCCTCCTGCTGCCTCAGTGGGTCGCCTGATCCTCCCCCTGCTCTTTCCTGACCTTGCGTCTTTCCCCACTGTCTCTGACCTTGCTGCCCACCTGCGCTCGATAGATGAGACCTGGCGCGCTGCCTGCACTGATGCACAGCTTAGAGTCCACAGCCTCCCATGACCTCTACCCTCTACCTCCTTGCCACCCGCCTCCCTGACCGCCTTGCCGCCGCCCGCGACCAGTTCCTTAGCATCCACCCCGCTGCGCTCACCCTCACCGACTTTGTTGACACCCTGACTGTTATAGAGACTCGTCACCGCTCCATCGCCCAGGCGAGCGGTACAGTACCGGTCCCTATCTTTCAGGGTTGTGCCCCCGCTCAGTGTACCTTCTCCGACGGCTCTGTCGCTGTGGCTGAGACTGCTGCTGCAGTGCAGTCCCGCTCGGGGAAGGGCCGCCGCCCCAAGGTTGGGAGCGGCGGAGGCGGCGGGGGTGCGGGTGGGGGTGGTGGTGGAGTCGGGTCGTCCGGTGCCGGTGCGGACGTGGGGACCCTGCCCAGTCCAGCTGCCCCGCTGCCTCCACAGTCGCAGCAGCAGCAGCGCAGCAGTCGCCGCAGCCGCAGCCTCCGCAGCAGCCGCAGCAGCCGCCGCAGACGAGGCAGGCGAGTGCTCTCCCGCCTGGGTGGCCTGGAGCTGGTGGTGGTCGTGCGCGTGGTGGTGCGCCGGGTGGTGGTTCTGGAGGCGGGCGCTGTCAGTACCAGATCCAGACCGGTCCTCGCCGCGGCTTCGTTTGCGGTAAGATCGGCATTCCACTCCTCGCTGTTTTCGTCGTCTGGACGACCTGTTCCGTCAGCGCTTTGGCCCGGCGCCCGACCTCCCGGACTGGCACAGCTTGCTTAGGCGTAGCATTCAGATTTTTGACTTGGACATGGATGCCATTGTAGCAGCCTTGCATGTGATGTATGCTGATGACTCTAGTGTGCTTCCCTCTTATTACCCTGTGTTGCCTAGTGTAGATGTGCCTAGCGTAGACTCCCCTGCTGCGTCAGGCGTAGGATCTCCTGCTTTGCTTAGCCTCGGTGCTTCCACCGCTTCACTGCCGCCTCGCGCGACTGCTGCGCTTTCCTTCACCTTGGACTCTGGCGCCTCCCGGTGTTTCTTCCGCGACTCCACGACGCTGACGCCGCTGCCTGTTCCCGCTGCAGTTACTCTTGCTGACCCCTCCGGTGGTCCCGTCGTTGCCCGCAGTTCCACCTCCCTTCCCTGTCCGGCGGTTCCTTCAGGTTCGCTCACAGGTCTGCATATCCCCTCGTTCTCCAGGAACCTAGTTGGTGTCGGCTGCCTCCAGGACCTTGGCGTCACCACTACGTTCCCTGGTCACGAGCGGTATGCTGTCTGTACCGAGGCCGCCACTGGTGCCCCCTTACCACTTTCCCCCGGGACCCGGTGTCCGGCCTGTTCACACTTGACACCGCGACTTCTCCGGCTGGGTCTTCCCCCCAGGTCGCTGCGTCCACCCAGGTTGCTGCTGCGTGCTCCTGTCGGTCCCTCACTCACCCGACTCTCCTTTGGCACCACCGCCTTGGTCACCCTGCACTCCCGCGTCTGCGTCACATGTCCCAGCACGGTCTCGTCCTTGGTCTCCCCGGTTCGTTCCCCGAGTTTCCCTCCTCCCCCGCCCCCCGTGCACGCCTTGTGTCGAGGGCCGGCTCCGCCGTGCCCCTCACTCCTCCTCGTTTCCCCCTACCACCGCACCACTGCAGACTCTGCACATGGACGTCTGGGGCCCCGCCCCGGTCCATGGGCCGCGTCGCGAGCGCTTCTTCCTAGTGCTTGTCGACGACTTCACGCGCTACACCGTCTTTCCCCTGGAGCGGAAGGCCGACGTGCCTGACGTTCTCATCCCCTGGCTTGTCTCTGCTCGTGTCCACCGCGGTCTCCCTGCCTTGCGCCTCCACTCCGACCGGGGTGGCGAGTTTGCCTCAGGTGTCCTTGGTCGCTTCTGTCGTGCGGAGGGCATCACCCAGACGTTTACCCTGCCGGACTCCCCGCAGCAGAATGGGGTCGCTGAGCGACGCATCGGTTTGGTCATGGAGGTGGCTCGCACCTCCATGATCCACGCCGGTGCACCCCATTTTCTGTGGCCGTTCGCCGTGCGCTACGCCGCTCACCAGCTTAACCTGTGGCCGCACCCCCAGCGGCCGCCGGTTTCGCCGACCCTTCTGTGGACCGGGTCCCCTGGTGACGCGTCTGCGTTCCACGTCTGGGGCTGCCTTGCTCACGTTCGTGCCTCTGGCACGGACAAGCTCACTGCCCGCACCCTCCCCTGCGTCTTCCTCGGTTTCCCCCTTGACGCGTCCGACTGGCACTTCTACCACCCGCCGTCTCACCGCTTCTTTCACTCTCGCGACGTCACCTTTGACGAGTCCGTCTCCTTCTACCGCCGCTTCCCCCACCGTGGTCCCCCGGTTACTCCCCCCTGTTCCTGGTCCCTCCTTCCCCGGTGGTCCCTGCCCCTCCCCCCCCCCGCCCCCCGTCCGGCCCCCTCTGGTGTGTCTCACGTCACCCCCCTCCCGTCGGTCGTCCCGGTCGACGAGTCTTCTGACTCTGGTAGTCCTCCGGCGCAGTCCTCGCCGTCTGTCCCTCCCCCGGTGTCTCCTCCTCCACCGCCTCCGCAGCCGTCGCCGCAGCTGCTGCAGCCGTCGTCTCCACCGCCGCCGCCGTTGCAGCCGTCTCTCCGCCGCCGCCGCCGTCGCGGCCGTCGCTGCAGCCGCCGCCGCCGCCGCCGCCGTCGTCGCTGCCGCTGTTTGTGGACTCTGGGGGTGCTGGCGTTGAGGTGGGTCTAGTCCCGGGGCTCCTGTCGTGGCTTGTCCCGGCGGGCCTGGGGGTGGTACCGGTGCTGGCGGGGTTTCGGGCTCTGGGGGTGTCCCTTCTGGGGGTGCCGGTGTGGAGGGTTCGGGAGGTAGCCGTCGCGCAGCTTGTGGCCCTGGCGTTGGTGTTGTGTCGCCGCAGCAGCAGTCCCCGCCGGTGTCCGCCCTCCGTCTGCTCGGCCTTCCGTCCCCTGACCCTGCGCCTGTTCCTCACCTGCCGTCTCCTCCTCTTCCCGTCTACGGCCCCGTGTTCCCTCCGCCGGACTCGTCCCCGGCTCGTTTTCCCCCTCGTTCCCCACCAGTGTCCCCTCCTCTGTCTCCTGACCCGACGCCTCCCTCTCACGTCTGGTCTCGCCGCCCCTCCCGTGCTCGTCCTGTCTCCCACGTCCCGCGCTCTCACCCTATGTTGCTCCGGTCCCACGCGTCTCGTCCTCCCCTCCTCCGTCCTCTCTTGTCGTTGCGTCTCCTCCTCTGTCTGACTACTTTCGTGCCGCTCGTCCTCTTGTTCCTCGGGTCCTTGCCTCTCTCGTTACCGACCCGTCTGTTCCAGTGTCGAGTCTGGACGCCCTTGTCGCTGCGGTCACTGACTTCGCCTCTACCCGCCGCCTTGACTACGCTACCGCTCTGGTCTCTGACCCTGCCTGTCCTCCGTCTGTCGGGGGTGCTCCTGCCCTCGGCAGTGACGTCCTGGAGGACCGCCAGTTTGAGCTTGCTTTCCTGTCCGAGGCTGCTCCCCATCTCTGTTCCATGCTGCTAGTCCCTGAGGGTGACCCAGACGCTTTCGACATCCCGACCCCTCGTACTTACGCTGAGGCGGTTTCGGGACCCTGGGCCTCTCAGTGGATAGCTGCCATGGAACAGGAGATGGCATCTTGGAGATCCACCGGCACCTTCGTCGACGCAGTTCCCCCACCTGGGGTGAACGTGGTCGATGGCCGTTGGCTCTTCAAGGTGAAGCGCCCTCCTGGAGAGCCGCCTGTGTTCAAGGCGCGCTACGTGGCTAGAGGCTTCAGTCAGCGCGAGGGGGTGGACTTCTTTCAGACTTTCGCTCCTACACCGAAGATGACTACTCTTCGGGTTCTGTTACACGTAGCGGCTCAGCGTGACTACGAGCTTCACTCCCTCGACTTCTCCACTGCCTTCCTTCAGGGCAGCCTTCACGAGCAGGTCTACCTGCGTCGTCCTCAGGGCTTTACTGGCACTTTCCCCCCTGGGACCCAGTGGCTTCTGCGGCGCCCAGTCTACGGCCTGCGCCAGGCGCCTCGTGAGTGGCACGACACGCTGCGTGCTACCCTTGCTGACCTGCAGTTCTTTCCGTCCTCTGCAGACCCCTCGCTCTTCGTTCGTGCTGGCCCGACTCCGTTCTACATCCTTGTCTACGTAGACGACCTGGTCTTTGCCACAGCTGACAGGGACGCACTGGCCTCCGTGAAGGCAGAGCTGCTGAAGAGACACACCTGCACTGACCTTGGAGAGCTGCGCCGTTACCTTGGCTTGCAGATCTCCAGGGACAGAGCCGCGCGCACCATCACCCTGACTCAGTCACACTTGGTGCGCCAGGTCCTTCAGAGGTTCGGCCTTCAGTTCTCCTCCGCACAGCCCACCCCTCTTCCTCTGGACCACAGACTCTCCGCTCCAGTTCCTGAGGAGTCGGTAGATCCCAGTGGTCCTTACGCTGAGCTAGTGGGTTGCCTCATGTACCTGATGACTTGCACTCGCCCAGATCTCGCATACCCTCTCAGCATCCTGGCTCGTTTCGTGGCCACAGGCAGACACCGACCTCAGCACTGGTCTGCCGCTAAGAGGGTTTTGCGTTATCTTGCAAGTACATCGGGCATGGGGTTAGTGCTAGGCGGACGCAGGCCAGTGGTCCTTACTGGACACACAGACGCTTCTTGGGCAGACGACGCCGAGACGCTCAGGTCTTCCCAGGGCTACTGCTTTAGCCTTGGCTCAGGTGCTGTCTCGTGGAGAGCTACCCGCTCCTCGTCTGTTGCCCAGTCCAGCTGTGAGGCTGAGATCTACGCCGGTGCCATGGCGGCACAGGAGCTCCGCTGGCTGACCTTCTTGCTCACTGACTTAGGTGAGCGGCCTAGCTCTGCCCCGGTCTTGTACGCTGACAACAGGGCCATGATCCTCCTGTGTCAGGAGCCTCGACTCGAGGGTAGAGCGAAGCACATCCAGCTGCGGTACTTCCTCCTGCGCGAGCTACAGCAGCGTCGCCAGGCTCGCGTAGTACACTTGGCCTCCGGTGCCAACACAGCTGATATCTTTACGAAGGCGCTTGCGCCTAAAGATCATCAGCGGCACTGTGTACAGCTTGGTCTGGTTCCTGTAGTCCCTCACTTACTCGGGCCTTGACTTTGTACTGTCCTATATATATGTGTACACTCAGACTGGACTTGTGTCCTCTCACAGTGGTTGGACTAGTAGTGCCGCCCTGTACTTGTTCTTGTCTTGTCTGTACTCCTTCTGACTGGTCTTTTAGACCCTTGTCTCAGAGGCTGGACTAGTAGTGCCGCCCTGAGCTGCTTGTCTAGGACATTCCCCTATGCAGTCCAAGGGGTGTGTCAAACATGTATTATTGATCATGTTTGTATAGACTGTATAGGGTAACCTCCTAGAGGGTACAACATTTAGGTATATGTGCATGTACTCTCTAACACTATAATCATTTAAAATTCTAGTTTTGAGAACGGGCAGTGGCTAAGCGGTCAGGCAGGCGCATGGCAATAAGGTACAGGGTAGCACAGAACGGCGGGGGGAAAGCAGTGAGCTGGGCGGCAGTGCTAGCAGCGCAGTAGCTAGTCTCGAGGGCACGTAGGTGAGTGGCGAGATCAGCGACAGTGGGGAAAGCAGAGAGATCGGGGAAGAGCATGGGGAGGATCAAGCGGCCAGCTGAGGCGGAGGTAGGCGTGGAGTAGCGTGCAACTACTGCATCTAGGAAATCTTTGGCATTTGCTACAGCAGTGAAGCGGGGACGCTCAGATAGGGGAAGCGCATAACTAATGGCAAGCTGCGCTACGGCATCGCGAGAATCCCAGACAGTGCGAGCGAGCGCAGCAGCAGCAGCAGCAAAGGCCCCATTCTCATAAGTGGTGGGGTCAGCAGGGAGGGGAGCAGGCGCAGGGGGCAGGGGATCAAGCCATCAACATGCATAGCCAGGGAGTGCCCATCCTGGTGCTGACCTGTGAGGGGGGGGGGGGGGGGGGGGCGGCTGGGCGCGAAGGGCCGGCTGGGCGCGATGGGCCGACTAGGCGAGGGAGGGACCGGCTGGGCGCGAGAGAGGCTGGCTACAGCGTGAGGGGCCGGCTGGGCGCGAGGGGCCGACTAGGCGCGCGAAGGGCCAGGTGGGCGCGAGGGGCCCACTAGGCACGGGAGGGGCCGGCTACGGCATGAGGCGCCAGCTACGGCGCGAAAGGGGGCCGGCTAGGCACGAGGGGCCGGCTACGGCGCAAAGAGCCGGCTAGGAACGAGGGCCCGGCTAGGCGCACGAGGGGCCGACTAGGCGAGAGAGGGTCCGGCGGACGCGCGAGGGGCTGGCGAGGCGCGGTAGGCTAGGGCGCGGGGCGGAAGTGGGTGGGTGGACCTAACCTACTCATGATACCATGTTAGAATACTCGAATAGATTAGCAAGAAAGGAGAACAAGGGAAATATAGGGTTTGGGTTGTACTCTCTAAGAACACACACTTATTCTAGCCTATAACTTCTACATGCAAATGTATGTTTCAGTTGACAATAAGGGCCTATGGCAAGTACAATCGCTGTGATTCTCCGCTCCCATCATCCGGTCGGTTACCTCTATACCTCTTGTAAGAAATTTTCTATTCCTTACCGAGCGATACTGCTATCGCGTACGCTCGAACATACCCGAAAGTCTGAAGCCTCGAGACAAGGCCCAAAATTGGTTTTGGGCTTGTCTGATTCATCAGACTTGCCTGCCAACTTATGCGCGTATTATGGCCTTCAGAGTCGCCCCTTAAAAAAAGTCTGGAAAATCAGAGCAACAAGAGATGTTTTGTCAGATTAATCAGAGTTTCCATTATTTTTAACTCTGATTTCAAAGTTGGTGTTTTGCACATTACTTTTCCCTTCCCTTCCCAATCGCTGCCCTCAGGCTTCTCCCTTGAGGGGCTTCCCCTCTTGCATGCACTAGCTATCTGTGTTCTGGCGACAGCACGGTATTTCACACCACCCTAGACCCGACCCGCGAGAAGAGGACTTCTTACGAGTGGGGGGAGAAGCAGCAGCTGCGTTTGAGGCATTAAAAACTCTTTTAATGTCGCCACCCGTACTTCGCATCGCTGACCCGGAACGGCCCTTCGAAGTTATAATCGACGCAAGTGACATCGCCATTGGAGCAGTGCTCATGCAAGATTTTGGCAATGGTCTTCAACCAATCGCGTACGAGTCTCGAAAAATGCAATCTGTTGAGCGCAACTACCCGGTACACGACAAGGAGATGCTGGCGATTGTCCACACGTTCAAAATCTGGAGGTGCTACCTGACTGGAGCAGACGTGACAGTGCGAACCGACCATAAATCTCTACAGTACGTGAGGGCGCAGCCGGATCACAATTCGCGGCAGATACGTTGGCTGGACTATCTGGAGTCCAACTTCACGTACAAGATCACGTACAAAAAGGGCGCCAACAATATTGCTGACGTAGGAATTTATCGGGACATATCGAGGTTGATAAAACTCTGAAGGCATTGCAGCGGTTTTATTACTAGCCAGATATGGTGACGGACATGCAGCGTTATGTGGTCGCGTGTCCAATCTGCCAGCGAATGAAATCATCACATCAGAGACCGACAGGACTGTTGCAGCCTTTCGAGCCACCTCAACACCCATGGCAAAACGTGACGATGGATTTCGTCACAGGTCTGCCAGCCGAATCTAGCGGAAACAGCGCAGTATTGGTTGTCGTCGACCGATTGACGAAAATGACGCATTTCGCACCATGTCGTACAACCATCACAGCTGAGGAAACCGCGCGGCTGGTCATCTCGACCGTTGTTCGCCTACACGAGATACCAGCTGCAATCATTAGCGATCGAGACCTGAAGTTCACGTCGAATTTTGGCAGGACACATGGGCTCGGTACGGCACGCGCCTGCGATTCTCATCCGCTTATCATCCTCAAACGGACGGTCAGACAGAGAGGACAAACCAAACGATGGAACATCTGATTCGGACAAACCGCCCCCACCGCAACAAATGGGAGGACACACTTCCCATTTTGGAATTCTCCTACAACAATGCGCCCTCAGCTACGACTAATCACTCCCTGTTTTACCTCAATTACGGGATGGACCCGACAGTACCTATCTCTACCAACGTTGAGAGTCAAGTACCACGGTCGCAGCAGTTCGTCGAAGAATTACAGACTGCCCGAGACAAAGCTGTCGAACTTATTCGCAAGGCGAACGCTACTGCCCGACGGGTAGCGGATTTACATCGACGGGGTATTACAATGGCAGCAAGACAACTAGTCCTTTTGGACACCAAGAACTTACGCCTGCCCACTACTGACGAAATTACGACCACATTTCTGTGGCCCATTCAAGAGCATGAAGATGGTGATGCCGGTGACCGCCCAGTTGCGCCTACCTGACGATTGGTGTATTTACAACAAGTTCCACGTGAGCCTATTGCGACCATTCGTACCTGACACATCGGACATCGCTCGACAGCGATTGGTCCCGGATGTACGGCCACCAGCAGAGACGACCATCGAGCCTTCGAAGATTTTGAGTCATCGGATCCGTATCGACGGCCAAGGACGACACGTTGATTTTGTGATACGATGGACCAATCGTACCAGTGAGGACGACATGTGGGTGCCCTCGGACCAGATATAGTCACCTTCGATACTTGCGAATTATTTGGCCCGCAAGCACGCGACTGATATAGATCACCTTCGCTAAGGAGGGGGTGGTGTAAGGATTTTTCTATTCCTTATCAAGTGGTACTGCTATCGCGTACGCTCGAACACACCCGAAGCCTCGGGACGGTTCCGGACCTTTCTGATAGAACCGCATTGGCTCCTCTAGACCTTCTAGTTCGACCTTCGGGAGTTCTTCGGGCCTCACTCCGTCATTTCGAGACCCTTCGATATCTTTCCCGAACCTTCACGCCTCATGGTTAGACTAGCTCTGGTGTTCCTATATATTGGCTGGACATTCCTTGTATTGTATCGTCATTTCAGTGATTCAACACTTCGTTATCATTTCCGCGCTACTCTGCTTGTTCATTCATAACACCTCTCAACAATTGTTTGTAACAAAACAAATCACACTGTACCGCGTTGTACCAGACCTCCATTCTGGTCCCATCGTTTCGACTTCTACTTGCCACACGCCCTAAAGCGAGGATCTCAAGGAGCAAAAAACCAAACCCGAAGGTTTCGGTTTGGGGGGGTCGCAAAAATGCGAGGTGTGGTGAATGAAGGGAGCTAAGAAGCCGCTGGTACTGTTTTGCTCATTTCGCCAACCTGAAACCAAACCTTTTGGATTTGGTTTCGTGCTTCTTGAGATCCTCGCTCTAATCGGAATGTCCCACATCTTTACAACATCCGCCACTTGCATCCGTAAATTATAGCCGTTGGGCTGGTCGGACTAACGGAGCCGGGGAATCCCAATGAATGCGGGCCGTGATTGCTGAATGCCTGTTCCGTACAGTACAGTATCTCAGTCAGGGTCGAAACGCTCATCTTCTCTCCTGCTGGGAATAGTCAGTCAGGCTCGTCAGGCTCGTCAGGCTTTCTCCTGAAATGCCACATTCCGTTTCTTATCTAGATAACTTATTCCGATGCTGGCGTCCCTTCGCGCTTTGCAGGTTGTGGTTCCCCTAGCGGGGCGCAGGCAGTCCCGCTCGCCACTACCACACTCGTTACAATGCCCTCGCGATACTTGCGTTCCTGGGTCCGTTAATGTGAACCTCGCGAAACGGTCGACGTCCTTAGCGAAACCGGTAACGACACACGATGTTGTCAAAACCACTCTTGTTTCGCCTGTTCGTGCTAGCAAGGATCCGGCGACCGTCAGGGATACCGGCGGCAAGCTGACGGAAAAGTTGTCGGACTCCATACTTGGCCGGCAGACGGAAAACGTTCATGACTTGTTCGTCTTTGGACGAGAGCTAGGAAGGGGTCAGTTCGGCGTGACATACGTATGCACGGAGAAGCGTACAGGTCTACAGTACGCGTGTAAGCTTATATCGAAGAAGCAGCTCATAACGAGTGACGACGTGGAGGATATCAAGAGAGAAATCGCAATTCTTTACCTCTTGTCGGATCATCCGAATGTGATTAATCTGAAAGGTTCTTATGAAGACAATTCCGCGGTGTATATAGTCATGGAGCTCTGTACAGGAGGCGAGTTATTCGATCAGATAATATCGAGGGGACACTATAGCGAGCGCGCAGCAGCGAACGTCCTGCGTGTGATTGTATCGGTGGTGGGTACTGCCATGCCAACTACGTGGTTCACAGGGACTTAAAGCCCGAGAACTTTCTTGTAGCGAGCGACGAGGAGGGAGCGCCTCTTAAAGCTGTTGACTTTGGTCTCTCTGTCTTCTATCGTCCGGGTAAATATACCTCCCTTGCTGTCTGCGTTTGAGTCGACTCAAAAGCAGAATCTGTCTCCATTGCTATTTCGTCCACCCACCTTCCGAGCTTCAATTTCACCCCTCACTCCCTCGCCCTCACTCCCTCTCACCCCTCACTCCCTCTCGCCCCTCACTCCCTCTCGCCCCTCACTCCCTCTCACCCCTCACTCCCTCTCGCCCCTCACTCCCTCTCGCCCCTCACTCCCTCTCGCCCTCACTCCCTCTCGCCCCCCCCCCCCCTCCCGCAACTCCCCCTTCTTTCCCCCCTTTCCTCTTGCACCTGGTCCCTGCACTGCTCCCACACCCTCCGTCCATCCCCGTTACAAGGCCATCCGCTGCACACAGTAGCGGGCAGCGCGTTCTACATGGCACCCGAGGTGATTCGAGGCAGCTACGGCCCCGAGGCGGACATGTGGAGCGTGGGGGTGATGCTCTACATCCTGCTCTCGGGCGTGCCACCCTTCTGGGCGGGTGAGTGTCTAATCTCGCTATAAGGTCATCCGCTACACGCAGTAGTGAGCATGTGGAGTGCATTCTGCGTTCTACATGACCCTGGGATCGCTCAGCTTCGGCCGTGAGGCCGACATGTGGAGTGTGGGGGTCATGCTCTACATCCTGCTCTCGGGAGTGCCACCCGTCTGGGTAGGTGAGTGGCTGTACCCCTTATAAGCATTCCAGTTGGGATCGAAGCCTGCCAGCTATGGCCCGGAGTCGGACTTGTGGAGCATGAAATGCTCTACATCCTGCTCTCGGGCGTGCCACCCTTCTGGGCGGGTATGTCTCTATCCTCACTATGAAGTCATCCACTACACGCAGTAGAGGGCAGTGCATGGTGCATTCTACATGGTCCTGGGGTTGCTTAGCAATGACCCTGAGGCTGACGCGTGGAGTTTGGGGGCCACGCTCTGCATCCTGCTCTTGGGCGAGCGGCGTGCCACCCTGCTGGGCGGGTGAGTGTGTATTCTCGTTATAACGTCATCCGCTACACGCAATAGTGAGCATGCGGAGTGCATTGAGCGTTCTGCCTCCTCATCCTGGGATCACCCAGCGACGGCCCTGAGGCGGACATGTGGAGTGTGGGGATCATGCTCTACATCCTGCCCTCCGGATGACTAGTTTTGAAGCGCCTCAAAACTGGACATGTGAAGTGTGGGGATCATGCTCTACATCCTGCCCTCCGGATGACCTTTGGGCGGGCCGCGGGTGAGAGCTTGTGAGGGGGGGAGGTGGGGGAACTTGGATAATGAAGGGAATTTAGGAGGAAGGGGAAAACGATAAGGCATTCTGCCTGCCACTCATCTGGCTTCCCCTCTCTGCTGCCGTTCACCACCACTCACCACTGCCCATTGTCCCTTTGTTTTCAACCTCCCTCTTAATCTTCAACCCTATCTCTTATTCTCCCTCCCAGCACTCACTCCTTCCCCTCTTTCCCCATCCACCCTTCTCCCCCCTCTTCCTCCCCTCCCCTCCCCTCCCTCCCCCCCCCACCTTTTCCACCCTACAGAGACAGATGAGGGGATATTTGAGGAGATTCTGTGGGGGCACGTGGACCAATCAGAGGAGCCCTGGCCGCAGGTGTCACCTGAGGCGAAGCAGCTGGTGCAGAGTCTGCTGCAGCAGGAGGCAGGCAGACGACCCACAGCAGCGCAAGTCATGGGTATGTGTGAGAGAGTGTATGCAAGTCATGGGTATGTGTGAGAGAGTGTATGCAAGTCATGGGTATGTGTGAGAGAGTGTATGCAAGTCATGGGTATGTGTGAGAGAGTGTATGCAAGTCATGGGTATGTGTGAGAGAGTGTATGCAAGTCATGGGTATGTGTGAGAGAGTGTATGCAAGTCATGGGTATGTGTGAGAGAGTGTATGCAAGTCATGGGTATGTGTGAGAGAGTGTATGCAAGTCATGGGTATGTGTGAGAGAGTGTATGCAAGTCATGGGTATGTGTGAGAGAGTGTATGCAAGTCATGGGTATGTGTGAGAGAGTGTATGCAAGTCATGGGTATGTGTGAGAGAGTGTATGCAAGTCATGGGTATGTGTGAGAGAGTGTATGCAAGTCATGGGTATGTGTGAGAGAGTGTATGCAAGTCATGGGTATGTGTGAGAGAGTGTATGCAAGTCATGGGTATGTGTGAGAGAGTGCATGCAAGTCATGGGTATGTGTGAGCACCAAACAGGAGTGCCCTGCCTTTTTGAGGCGCCTCAAAAATCCAAACAGGAGTGCCCTGCCTTTTTGAGGCGCCTCAAAAATCCAAACAGGAGTGCCCTGCCTTTTTGAGGCGCCTCAAAAATCCAAACAGGAGTGCCCTGCCTTTTTGAGGCGCCTCAAAAATCCAAACAGGAGTGTAGTGCCTTTTTGAGGCGCCTAAAAAATCCAAACAGGAGTGCCCTGCCTTTTTGAGGCGCCTAAAAAATCCAAACAGGAGTGCCCTGCCTTTTTGAGGCGCCTCAAAAATCCAAACAGGAGTGCCCTGCCTTTTTGAGGCGCCTCAAAAATCCAAACAGGAGTGCCCTGCCTTTTTGAGGCGCCTCAAAAATCCAAACAGGAGTGCCCTGCCTTTTTGAGGCGCCTAAAAAATCCAAACAGGAGTGCCCTGCCTTTTTGAGGCGCCTAAAAAATCCAAACAGGAGTGCCCTGCCTGCCTTCCATCCCCGCCTTCCTTCCCGTCAAACTGAGCACAGGCCATCCTTCCTTCCTTCCATATCCGCCTTCCTTCCATCCCCTTCCTTCCTTCCATATCCGCCTTCCTTCCATCCCCTTCCTTCCTTCCATATCCGCCTTCCTTCCATCCCCTTCCTTCCTTCCATATCCGCCTTCCTTCCATCCCCTGCCTTCCTTCCATATCCGCCTTCCTTCCATCCCCTTCCTTCCTTCCATATCCGCCTTCCTTCCATCCCCTGCCTTCCTTCCATATCCGCCTTCCTTCCATCCCCTGCCTTCCTTCCTGTCAGACCATCCGTGGGTGCGGGAGGGAGGAGTGGCAGCAGACGTTCCCTTGGCACCAGCTGTGCTCACGAGATTGAAGCACTTCTCAGCCATGAACAGAATGAAGCGCCTGGCGCTTAAACTCATGGCCTCGCATGTCTCTGATGCGGAGGCGATGGGGCTAAGAGAGATGTTTAAAGCCATGGATGGGGATGGCAGTGGGACGATCTCATTGGCTGAGCTCCGGGATGGGCTTGAGAGGCTCGGATCTGCCGTGCCTAAGGAGCAGCTTCGGCAAATGATGGCAGCGGTGGGCCCGTCTGTCCCTTTTCCCATTGTTCGTTTTAATAGCGTTTGTTTTACGTGTTTAGTTAATTTGAAACCTCTTACAGCCCCATTTCTCGTGCTGTACTTGCATGTGCTTGTAGAAGTCTGACTGCGATCCCCTCCGCATGTGCTTGTAACAGGCGGATCTGGACAGCAGTGGCAGCATTGACTATAACGAGTTTGTGGCAGCCAACATGCGAGTCAGCAGGGAGACACGGTTGGCTCACCTGCAGCAGGCTTTCGCACACTTTGACACTGACGGCAACGGGTAAGTTGCTTTTGAATCGTCTCAAAGGCACTTCGACACCGATGGCAACGGGTAAGTTGCCCGAGTACACCCAGATCCAGGGGAACTTGGTTGAGTGAACGCACAGTGGACAAATCTGAATGGAGCGACCAGCACCTTGGTGTCCCAGTGGATGAGCAAATAGCAGTGTTGGCATGCTGTTCTATTTTTGAGGCGCCTCAAAAATAGACTCCTCATGCGTGGATGAGCAAATAGCGGTGTTGGCATGCTGTTAGCAAGTACGTTCACTTCTCTAATGCTTCTTCTTAATGTCCACAGAAGCTATCGCACTCCCCTGTCCCCATTGTTGGCAGATTCGTTACAGGGGATGAGCTGCGCAGTGCGCTGGAAAGTGAGGCTGGAAGTGCCGGGGTTGGTGAGGCGGAGATAAAGAAGATATTTGCGGATGTTGATTCTGATAAGGTGAGACTTGAGGCTAATTCGGAGAAAGAAGATAATTGCGGATGTTTATCCTCGTCTTCCCCTACCCCCCCCTCTCACTCACAATATCCCACACACACAAACACGCACGCCCACCCGCCCTCCAGAATCTCACCGCCGTATTCCCCTTGGTCTCAAAATGGCAAGATTGACTTCTCTCAGTTCTGTGGCATGATGGAGCATGCAACCACCACGATGCAGCACACCACAAGGACACCCACACACACACACACACACACACACACACACACACACACACACACACACACACACCCACACACACACCCACACACACACCCACACCCACACCCACACCCACACAGACACTCACCAAAGCATTTCCCGCCCCACTCACTCCCCTCTGTCTCAGAATGGCAAGATTGACTTCTCTGAGTTCTGTGGCATAATGGAGCAAGCAACCACCAAGTTGCAGCACACCACACTAACACCCACCCACCCACCCACTCCCCCCGCCCCCCTTACAACCCCACACCCCCACACCCCCCCCCACACACACACCCACACACCCACACCCACACACACACACCCAACCAACCCACACACACGCGCACACCCACACACACACCTACGCACACACACCCACCAAAACATTTCCCACCCCACTCACTCCCCTTGGTCTCAGAATGGCAAGATCGACTTCCCTGAGTTCTGTGGCATGATGGAGCAAGCAACCACCAAGATGCAGCACACCACGAGAACCAATCACGAGGGGGACTGTGCAACCGGGGTCGCTGGCCAACGCCGGTATAACCAGGTTACCAGGGTTACCGATCAACGGCAGGCAGGCAGGCGCAAGAAGCGAGCTCGCAACAAGCCTTAAAGAGCTCGCGAGTAGTATTGAAGAGGGCGCAACAGGCCTTGAAGGTGGACAATTGATGCTAAGACAAGCCATGCTCGTAGGAAGCTTTTACATCTCCAGCTTTTGCTCTCTGCAAGTCATTTAGTGATTTTATTTCAGGAGAAAAACGTAAGTACACTGATATGGTGGAACATCTATACACCAGCAATCCCAACTTTCAACAGGAAACGTCAGTTCACCTCACCACCCCTTCCCCTTCCTCCCTCCACCCTCCCTAACCCCTGCAGCCCCTTTCCCCCCCCAACCCGTGGCCCGCCCCTCCTCCAACCCCCCCTTCCACCCTCCATCCTGCACTGCACACACGGACGAGACGCGGCGGGGATTATGAACAGCACAAGCACAGATTACACAGCACAATCTGGGGCACCTATGGTGCACACTACAGTGCATGCTACCATGCATGCTACAAGACATGCTGCAGTGGCCGCTACAGGGCATGCACGGCTGATTGGCGGTTGAGAAACGCCACGGTGGCAGCCAGCACCGGGCCCCCGACAGCTGAATGGGCGAGCTCCACCACGTCAGCATCGTCCAGCGCAACAGCGTCCTGCGTGGCCACGCAGACTGACACGTCAGTCAGCTCCTGGTGCTGACGTGGCGATGGGTACGCCACCCGGACTCTGTCTGTGCGCCAGAAGGACACGTGGAAATTGGGCGAGTCAGGGTGGGACGACAGATCCCGCCTAGACAACTCCGTAGGAGCAGGGGGTTCTGCGATAGAGGCCTGGTCTAGGGTGGGTGCTGAGGATGGGGCAGCAGAAGGGGCAGCAGAAGGGGCAGCCGAAGGGGCAGCAGAAGGGCCTGTGAAAGGGACGGCAGGAAGGCGAGGGGCAGCAGCCGGGGCAGACACAGTTGCTAATGCTGCTGCGGCTCCGGGCGTGCTTGCACGAGAAACGGAGGGTCCAGGCAAGTCTGTTGGAGGTGTTGGTTCTCCTGCAGGAATGGGTGCAGCAGCAGTGCTGGTGAGAGAACCTGTGTGAGCCACGGAGTTTGAAAGAGAAGCCGTGTAAGCAGCGGCGCCATCTCCCAGCAGCTCGGGCCGGAACTCCTCATCCCCAAACACATCTGACGCCCCCACGCCCACACCCATGCTCGTGCCTGCCCCCACCCCAACCCCCATGCCTATCTCCGTGCTTATCCCACCACCCATGCCTGTGCCCATGCCTGCGCCCATGCCACCACCCATGCCACCACCCATGCCACCACCCATGCCACCACTCATGCCTGAACTGCTGCCTTCCACCAAGACTAGATTCTCCGGACCTAGGTGTTCCGTACCTAGGCTTTCCGAGCCTAGGGCTTCCAAGCCTATGCTCCCCCCGAACGTCCTCCGGTTCGCGCGCCGAAGCTGCGCCATGTGGTGCGGGCGCATGTGGATGGTGACGTTGTCGGTTACATCTACCAGCAGCAGCTGCTGCAGCAGGGGTAACTTCAACAGTAGACAGGGAATTACGTCGCGGAACTCGTCGAAGCCCCTGATAATGGCAAAGATTATAACGGGCATCATGCGTTTTAGCGAGTCGTCGCTGGGGCCCATGACCTGCTTTAGGGTTAGGTCCACTGATGCTGCTCCTGTGCCTGCTGCTGCTGCTGCTGCTGCTGCTGCTGCTTCATGTGCGTTGTGAGACTGGGGAAAAGAGAATCCATATCGCCCCTCTCCCTGCAGCTGCTGCTGCTGCTGCTGCTGGCGCTGCTGCTGCTGCTGCTCCCCCTCCCCCTCGTCCCCTTCCCCTTCCGTCCCCCACTCCCCCCCTCCTCCCCCTCCTCCACTTCCTCCCCTTCTCTTCCCAAACGCACATCTCCATACTCCCCGCGCATATCCTCCCGCGCCGGCCCTCCCCGCATCTCCCCCGCGCGCTCTGCGCCTTCCGCCATCTCTCCGCCATCCCCACCAATGCTACTGTAAAAAACATCCGCGCTACCGGATTTCGCGGCGAGAAAGAGGAACTTATCCACAGAGGCGCCAATCTCCGCGTAGCGCATGCACTTGGTCCAGGCCTCGCTATTATCACGTCTCCCCGCCGAACCGCTCCCGCCCATCCCGTTCGTCCCGATGCGAACGCGGACTTTCTTCAAACGGGGGAATCCCTGCAGCTTATCCACTATATCCATCACCTTATCCCAATACGTCTTAAAATTTCCCGGGCAGATTAGCGTCGCGGATTCGACTTCGCGGGCTTTCCGGTGCCATAGCTTGCAGACCGACGCGCAGTGCGCGAGACAGCGGATGTCTTGTATGCTGCTCAGAATTTCGAGAAGAATATCGTCCGGGATTCGACGGAAGAGGCATACTGCTCCGTCCCCTTCCATACTCGTGTACTGGTGATTATAAAGATTGGTTGAGAGTTAGGCGCCTAAGATATGCGAGTACATAGATCTGGGTGGAAACTAAGGAACGAAGCGCTGCGAGCCTAGCTACATCTGACTAACTACTCCGTGCTATGGCGGTGTTTTTGACAGGTGGGCGCCTTATCTCTGCCGATTTCGCAGGGCAGAATGGTTGGAGGTCAAAAGCTTTGAACTTGAAAACATGGTGGCGAATTTGCGCCCGCGAACACATTACTGCTGCGAATCTGGCGAAGATGTAGAACTGTCGCAGCTGTGACCTCCAGCTGCAATCAAAGTAGTGGAGTTTGCTGCAAAAAAGCACATGGCATTTACGACAGAAAAAGAATGTACATTGAAATGCACTGCCTTATTTTACTTCATTAGCGAAGGCAGACAGTAAAGAGTCTGCGTTCTGAGGGCGGTCGAGGGCTGACTTGGGCCTGAGGGGTACTGTACCACGATTATATCCCTTCGCACCTTTTTTTGGGTTGCGGAGCAACCTATTGCAATCGATCGGGCTGGGTTTTTTTTTTTTTTTTTTTTTTTTTTGGGTTGCGGAGCAACCTATTACGATCGATTTTGCCGATTTTTTTTTCACGCGGATTTTGGGAATTATAAATAATAACTACAAAATCGAGCCATATTTTTGGACTTCCTCCTCATCTAATTAGTAAATCATATTTCTGTTGTAATATATATGCAATGGTTTGCAATCTTTGAAAGATAGCTTGTTGATTGTTGATACTGTCAAATATATGTATAACTCATATTTGTATAGACTGTATAGGGTCACCTCTTAGAGGGTACAACACTCTTAGGTATATACCCTTGTTCTCTCCCTCTATTCAATTATTCAGTTTTCTTTTTGATATGGTATCACCCGTAGGTTCGACCCCCCCCCCACCTACCGCTTCCGCCCGTTCCTCCTAGGCCCCGTCGCGCTTTCACCTAGGCCCCGTCGCGCCGCCCCCACCTAGGCCCCGTAGCGCCCCTCCTGGGCCCCTATCGCGCCTCCTAGCCCGTCGCGCCCCTCCTGGGCCCCTGTCGCGCCTCCTAGCCCGTCGCGCCCCTCCTGGGCCCCTGCCGCACCTCCTAGCCCGTCGCGCCCCTCCTGGGCCTCTATTGAGCCTCCTAGCCCGTCGCGCCCCTCCTGGGCCCCACTCGCGCCTCCTAGCCCGTCGCGCCCCTCCTGGGCCCCTGTCGCGCCTCCTAGCCCGTCGCGCCCCTCCTGGGCCCCTGCCGCGCCTCCTAGCCCGTTGCGCCCCTCCTGGGCCCCTATTGCGCCTCCTAGCCCGTCGCGCCCCTCCTAGGCCCCACTCGCGCCTCCTAGCCCGTCGCGCCCCTCCTGGGCCCCTGGCGCGCCACCTAGCCCGTCACGCCCCTCCTGGGCCCCTCTCGCGCCTCCTAGCCCGTCACGCCCCTCCTGGGCCCCTGTCGCGCCTCCTAGCCCGTCGCGCCCCTCCTGGGCCCCTGCAGCACCTGCCTGGCCCCGCCGCACCTGCTTGGCCCCGCCGCGCCTTCTGGCCCCGCCGCGCCTGCCTGGCCCTGCCGCGCCTGCCTGGCCCCGCTGCACCTGCCTGGCCCCGCCACGCCTTCTGGCCCCGCCGCGCCTGCCTGGCCCTGCCGCACTGCCTGGCCCCGCCGCACCTGCCTGGCCCCGCCGCGCCTTCTGGCCCCGCCGCGCCTGCCTGGCCCCGCCGCGCCTGCCTGGCCCTGCCGCGCCTCCTGGCCCCGCCGCCCCTGGCTGGCCTGCCGCGCCTGCCTGGCCCTGCCGCGCCTACCTGGCCCCACCGCACCTGCCTGGCCCCGCCGCGCCTTCTGGCCCCGCTGTGCCTCCTGGCCCCGCCGCCCCTGACTGGCCCGCCGCGCCTACCTGGCCCTGCCGTGCCTGCCTGGCCCCACCGTACCTGCCTGGCCCTTTCGCCCCGGCTCGTCCTGCTGTGCCGCCTCGGGCTCCGTCTCCTCCGCTCGCCCGTGCTGAGGCGCTTCGTGGCCACTGTGCTGGAGGGGGCTGTAGCTGAGTTCCTGTGGAGCTGTGCCGCTGACCCTGCACGATGGCGGACTTCGTGCTCCGACTGGACGCCGAGGGCCATGCGGTTGACTTCGCCGCCTGGCTCTCCGATCTCCACCGCCACCTCACAGGTCAGCGTCAGGATGGCCACTCTTTGGTTGTCCATGTTGACGGCTAGCTCCCCCGCCCCCCTGTACCTGCCCCCCTCCCTGTTGATTCCTCCTCTGATGACCGTGAGACCTTCTCTACTGCTGCGCTTGCCCGTGCAGTCTGGGACTCCCGCGATGCAGTCGCTCAGGTCGCCATTAGCCATGCCCTTCCTGTCTCTGAGCGCTCGCGTTTTGCTACTATTGAGACGGCCAAAGCTTACTTAGACGCTGTTATTGCCCGCTATTCCACACCCGCGTCTGCTTCTGCTGGTCGCCTGCTCTTCCCTATGCTTTTCCCAGACCTTGCAGCTTTCCCTACCGTCGCAGACTTTGCCACTCACCTGCGTGCTCTAGAGACCCGCTATCGTACTGCCAGTACTGCTGCCCAGCTCACTGCGCTCCCCCCCCCCTTCTGCATGACGCTCTATTTTATTGCCATGCGCCTGCCTGACCGCCTCGCTAGTGCTCGCGATCACTTCCTTAGCCTACACCCGGCTGACCTCACTCTCACTGCCTTTGTCGACACCCTCACCGAGATCGAGACTCGCCAACGCACTATCGCTCAGTCGAGCGGTGCGCCGGCAGTCTCTATCTTTCACGGCTGTGCCCCCTCCCAGTGCACGTTCACTGACGTTTCGGCTGCGGTCACCACGGCGACCCCTCTCACCGAGACGGCTGATGCGGTCCACCCGCAGCAGCGCTCGCGCCGCGGTGGCCGTGGTCGCCAGGGTGGTAGGGGTGGTGGTGCAGGTAGTGGTGCTGGTGGTCGTGAGAGTAGTCCGTCTAGGGGGACTAGCATTGGTGGTCAGGAGCAGCAGCCCCAGCCGCAGCAGGAGCAGCCCGCGCCGCAGCCGCCATCCCAGTAGCAGCCGCCGTCCCAGCCGCAGCCCCCGCAGCAGTGGGCTCGCCTCCCGCCTGGTTGGCCCGGCTCCTCAGGGGGTGGTGGCAGCGGTGGCGGCCCGCGCAGCTTGGCGTCTACCAGCGGCTCCGGTTCCCCCCTTGCGACGTTCCCCAGCGACCCGATGTCCGGTCTGTTTTCCCTAGACACCGCCTCCCCTCCGGTTGGTGCGTCCTCCCAGGTTGCTGCAGCTTGCTCGTGTCGTTCCCTCACTCACCCGTCCCTTCTCTGGCACCACCGCTTAGGTCACCCTGCTCTCCCTCGTCTGCGTCACATGTCCCAGCACGGCCTTGTCTTAGGTCTCCCTGTGTCGCTCCCCGCCCTTCCTCCCTCGACTGCGCCACCGTGCACGCCTTGCGTCGAGGGCCGGTTCCACCGTGCCCCTCACTCCTCCTCGCTGCGCCCTGCTACTGTCCCCCTTCAGACCCTGCACCTGGACGTTTGGGGCCCTGCCCCCGTCCCCGGACCGCGCGGTGAGCGCTACTTCCTTGTACTCGTCGACGACTACACGTGCTACACCACGGTGTTTCCCTTCGAGCGGAAGGCCGACGTGCCCGACGTTCTTCTCCCGTGGGTTGTGGCTGCGCGTCTCCACCGCGGTCTCCCCGTGTTGTGTCTCCACTCCGACCGTGGCGGCGAGTTCGCCTCTGGTCGGCTTGGACAGTTCTGTCGTGCGGAGGGCATCACCCAGTCGTACACCTTGCCGGACTCGCCACAGCAGAATGGGGTTGCTGAGCGCCGCATCGGCTTGGTCATGGAGGTCGCCCGCACCTCCATGATCCATGCCGATGCCCCCCATTTTCTGTGGCCGTTCGCTCTTCTCTACGCTGCTCACCAGCTTAACCTGTGGCCACGCTCCCAGCGGCCGCAGGTTTCGCCGACCCTTCTTTGGACCGGGTCCCCCGGTGACGCGTCTGCGTTCCACGTCTGGGGCTGCCTTGCTCACGTTCGTGCCTCTGGCACGGACAAGGTCACTGCCCGCACTGTCCCCTGTGTCTTCCTCGGTTTCCCCCTGGACTCGTCTGACTGGCTTTTCTATCACCCGCCGTCTCATCGCTTCCTCCACTCTCGTGACGTTACCTTTGACGAGTCCATCTCCTTTTACCGCCGCTTCCCTTACCGAGGTCTCCCAGTTGCCCCCCCCCTGTTCCTTGCTCCCTCTCCCCCGGTAGCCCCTGCCCCTCTCCCGCCTCGTCCTGCCCCGTCTGGTGTCTCTCACGTCACTCCCCTCCCGTCGGTTGTCCCCGTTGAGGAGTCTGCCGACTCTGGTGGTAACCCCGGTTTGTCCATGCCGCGTCCCCCTTCCCCGGTGCCTCCGCCCCCACTGTCGCAGCCGTCGTCGCCATCGCCGCCGCAACCGTCGCCGCTGCCGCCGCTGCCGCAGCCGTCGCCGCCGCAGTCGTCGCCGCCACTGCCGCCGCCGCTCTTGGCTTCTGGGGGTGCCGCTGGTGTTGGAGGGGGTTCTCGCTCTGGGGGTGTTGGTTCTGGGGGTGCTACTGTTGAGTGTTCTGCCGACGGTCGTTCTGCCTCTGCTGGTCCGAGAGTTCCGGCCCAGCCTTCTTCGCCGCCGCAGCAGCCGTCGCCGCCGGTCTCCGCTCTCCGCCTACTCGACCTTCCCTCCCCGTACCGCGTGCCGGTATCTCCCCCACCGCCCGCTGATCTTCCTGTCTACGGTCCTGTGTTCTCGCCGCCGAACTCGTCTCCGGCCCGTCTTCCTCCTCGTTCCCCTCCTGTGTCTCTTCCGCTGTCCCCTGACCCCACCCCTCCGTCTCACGTTTGGGCTCGTCGTCCCTCCCGTGCTCGTCCCGTCTCTCCTGTCCTGCCCACCCACCCTATGTTGCTCCGTTCCCGCTCGTCTCGTCCTCCTCTCCTCCCGTCCCCTCCTCCCTCGTCCCTTGCTGTTGCACCTCCTCCGTTCTCTGACTACCTCCGTGCTGCTCGTCCCCTTGTCCCTCGGGTCCTTGCCTCTCTTGTTACCGACCCTGCTGTTCCTGTCTCGCGCCTTGACGCGCTTGTCGCTGACTTCGCCTCTACCCGCCGCCTTGACTACGCTACCGCTCTGGTCTCTGACCCTACCCGTCCTCCGTCCGTCGGGGGTGCTCCTGCCCTTGGCAATGACGTCCTAGAGGACAGGCAGTACGAGCTGGCTTTCCTGTCCGAGGCTGCTCCCCATCTCTGCTCCATGCTTTTGGTCCCTGAGGGTGACCCAGACGCCTTCGACATCCCGACCCCTCGCACCTACGCTGAGGCCACCTCGGGACCTTGGGCCTCTCAGTGGATAGCTGCCATGGAGCAGGAGATGGCATCTTGGAGGTCCACCGGCACTTACGTCGACGCAGTTCCCCCGCCTGGGGTGAACGTAGTCGATGGTCGGTGGCACTTCAAGGTGAAGCGCCCCCCTGGAGAGCCGCCTGTCTTTAAGGCGCGCTACGTGGCCAGAGGTTTCATTTCGCGCGAGGGGGTTGACTTCTTCCAGACCTTCGCCCCGACCCCGAAGATGACCACTCTTCGGGCGCTGCTACACGTAGCAGCACAGCGTGACTACGAGCTTCACTCCCTCGACTTCTCTACTGCCTTTCTTCAGGGAAGCCTACACGAGCAGGTCCACCTGCGTCGACCACAGGGCTTCACTGGTACCTTCCCTCCTGGGACCCAGTGGCTTCTCAGGCGCCCGGTCTACGGCCTGCGTCAGGCTCCCCGCGAGTGGCACGAAACGCTACGTGCCACGTTAGCAGACCTGCAGTTCTTTCCGTCCTCTGCTGACCCTTCACTCTTTGTGTGTTCCGGCCAGACTCTGTTCTACATCCTTGTCTATGTAGACGACCTGGTCTTCGCTACTCCTGACAGGGACGCACTTGCCTCTGTGAAGACTGAGCTACTGAAGAGACACACCTGCACTGATCTTGGAGAGCTGCGTCGCTATCTTGGCCTGCAGATCTCCAGGGACAGAGCAGCACGCACCATCACTCTGACCCAGTCACACTTGGTGCGTCAGGTCCTTCAGAGGTTCGGTCTTCAGTTCTCCTCTGCACAGCCCACACCTCTACCTGTAGACCACGGGCTTTCCGCTCCTGTTCCTGAGGAGTCAGTAGAGCCCAGCGGCCCCTACGCAGAGCTGGTGGGTTGCCTCATGTACCCGATGACCTGCACTCGCCCAGATCTCGCATACCCTCTCAGCATCCTGGCTCGCTTTGTGGCCATTGGCAGACACCGACCACAGCAGTGGTCGGCAGCCAAGAGGGTTTTGCGATATCTAGCAAGTACATCAGGCATGGGGTTAGTGTTGGGAGGACGCAGGCCAGTGGTCCTTACTGGGCACACAGACGCTTCTTGGGCAGATGACTCTGAGACGCTCAGGTCGTCACAGGGCTACTGTTTTAGCCTTGGTTCGGGTGCTATCTCTTGGAGATCCACTCGCTCGTCGTCTGTTGCTCAGTCGAGCTGTGAGGCTGAGATCTACGCTGGTGCCATGGCGGCACAGGAGCTCCGCTGGCTGACTTTCTTGCTCACAGACTTAGGTGAGCGGCCTAGCTCTGCCTCGGTCCTGTATGCTGACAACAGTGCCATGATACTCCTGTGTCAGGAGCCTCGACTTGAGGGCAGAGCGAAGCACATTCAGCTGCGGTACTTCCTCCTGCGCGAGCTACAGCAGCGTCGCCAGGCCCGCGTAGTTCACTTGGCCTCTGGTGCCAACACAGCTGATATCTTTACGAAGGCGCTTGCGCCTAAAGATCATCAGCGGCACTGTGTACAGCTCGGTCTAGTTCCTGTAGCCTCTCACTTGCTAGGACCTTGACTTTGTACTGTCCTATATATATCTGTATATATGTACTCAGACTGGACTTGTGTCCTTTCCCAGTGCGCGAAACTTGCGTTTCGAGGGCGCGTTCCATTCTTTATATATTGCCCACGCTGCATGGAGTAATACGATACTACAAGTTCGATATTCAATTTGTTTCACAAGTTGTCATCTCGACAACCGACGAAACGGTAGAAAATCGACGTCAATGGTAAATTAGAACGAGCCCCCGATGAAGTAATTCGCGTCGCTGAACATGAAGCGCGATTTGACGGGAAAAAATCTTAACCAAACTGTGGCGCGGGTGGCAATGCAATTTCGACGCCACTGGAGGGGTACAGTATTTCCCGTCAGCGAATGTCGCGCGTGACGAGCTTCGCCAATGGGTGCAAAAAACAAAACCTGGCAGGTGACAAATTTCGCCACTGCGAAGGCAAAACAAATCGAGAAGAGATGCGACCAGTAGCGAGAGTGACGAAACCGAAAACAAAAACGGAAACGAAATTAAAATGAAAGCGATAACGAGAATGAAGGAAGAACTGTAGTGTAACGAAAAAAAAAACAATACAGCTGGGGACGGAAATAGATTAGAAAAGTATCATAAGAATCCAAAAGGAGGGTAGAAAAACCAGCACTTCGTAGTGGGCGAACTCAACTACCTATTTATGAGTATATATATATGAAATCTCAAAAAATACTTGTACATTTTCAAATGATATAATCTAAAGTATTAACATTATTTGATTAAATTAATTAAACGATCATTTCTAAGTATTATATTATAAAAAAGAAGTAATTTACAGCCAAAATTACCATGATAAGATCAATTATTTGAACGGAAATAATTTATCATGACACTATAGAGTTCCGCAACCCTAAGACGATTTTGTCGTTTTTTTTTTTTCAAGTTTGTGAAATAAAAATCAAATGTTTGTTGTAATGGAAATAAAACTTTTTATGTATAATAAAGTCTCATCATGAAATGCTCCACAACCCTAAGACGATCTCGTCGCCTCTTGTTTGTGCTCCACCATGACCTTCTTCGTGATAAAATCGCACATTGGAGGATGATGTCTTGGTGGTTATCAGGTAAATCCCCTATTCAGACTATGAGCGTAACATAAGTCATTGTACACCTCTTCGCGACACCGCATTTTTCTCACTGCAGATTAAAGCCTTTTATTTGCGGTCTGGTATGCGGTCAGTCATGTTATCGTATGGGTGAATGGCTTGTTCCGCCCAGGATGGAGGGAATGGGCAGGATTCGCTAGGTCGAGTTCTCGCAGGTTGCGATGGATGGCACTGCATTGATCGGAAGCATCCAAACCCATCACCGGCCCCGTTATGAATGGGCGTTTTGTTGTGTGAAATGTTCTGGTTTCGGGCACAAAACTCGTTTCCGGGTGTATAAAAATCCATGCCGAACGTTGCCCTCTGCTCTTCTGTTTCCCCTTCTGCTTTGTTTCAGGCAGCAATCGAGGCTGAAGTGGCACCCTGAGATTCGTAGTTAAATTATATTGCATGAGTGGAATCATGTGTTTCGGTTGCTGCCCAGCTACAGTACGAGGACACCGTCCTTATGCCGAGACCGCACCAGTTTCAAAATCTCTGTTGTTAGCCGTTGCCTTCCCACTCGTCCTTGCCCTTGCCGACCAGGGGTGGTTTTTCGTTTTTCAAACCCAGAAGGCTCAGGATTCGCGTCACTGAAGACCCTGAAAAATCAGCATTCCCTGGGAAATCTCTCTTTATTTCAGGATCACTTCGAACTTTCAATCTGAAATTAAGAGCGTTTTTCGGAACGCCCTACATATCAGTAGAACCTTTGGGCAGTTCGAGAAAGCAGGAAGGACAAAGATGGAAGAAACGATGGAAGAGAATGCAAAACACCTGCTTCCTGCTGCTGCTGTCCCTCACCAACACACCAAGTTCCACACTTTGATTGTCCATCGCGACAGAAATGCATAGAACTTAGTGAGAGTGACAGTGCCCAACCTGGCTTAGATGGTAAGGGGGTATGATTAGTCTGATCGCCCTGCGCTTGTGCGGCTGTGGATGTTCCACAGGTCGCACCTTCAGATTGCGTGGAAATTGGTCCGGGGTGAGGTTGCAATTCCGGCACGGGTTTTTTCCATACCAGTCGGATAGCCAGGACAAATTTTTGCGCAATCCGGATTGCTCAGGGATTTCCTTGGAGACGTCCAGAATCAGTCAGGAGGTTGGGGAGGCCGAAATCCTCAAAATCAGGATTTCAGCGGGAAAGACCCGGAATGTACCTGACATTCCGGATGTTTACCCTTGAGCCGAGAGCCCTGTTGCAGACTCACCACCGCCATTTTGTGCAGGCGGTCGGGCAGCCGAGCCAAATCAGGTCACCTTGAGCACATGGTCTTCCCCACTCCAGCAGGCCAGCTGTGGTTTCGTTCAGAAGGTAGAGTACAGCAAGGGCCACATTCTCCCCCCACCCCCTCGAACTTCCGCTCCGCTCCGCCCCACGCTCACTTCTGCGCGAATTGTCGCCCACTGCACCTTTGACCCAACGTGGGCGGCTGCTGAGAGCTGCAAACAAGGACTCCCGTCCCGTGCCCCTGCCTGCTTCACATGTGCAATCCATCCATACAGAATTGCATTGCAACTTCTACAGCAGCCACAAAATCAAGCTCGCTCTCGAACGGCTTCCACATCCAAGAGCCAGGGTTTCAGCAGCAACTGCATCCCGCGTCTACTACTTCTCAAGTAGCCGCATCAACCAGCACCAATCAAGAACTGCGGCCTTTTGGCAATGAGTCACCAAGGAACGAATGATGGTACTGCTAACAGCTGTGATAGGTCATCAGGAAAATCGGAGAATACAGTAGCAAAGCAGGAAAGTGTCAATAATAGTAGTCGTAGTAGTAACATAGGTAGTAGTGCTCAGCCGGATCGTTATCAGCAGATGGGGGGGCTTTTCCTCCTTCCTAAGAACCTGTCCCTGCAGCATTTCCTGCCAGCGCATGCGGGAAATCGTCCATGGAATGAACGGAGCGGAAACAGTACTGACCTCGCGGCAGCGTCGACTGCGGAGAGAGAAACTTCGCAGGCACAGAATGCAGTTTTCGGAAATGCGGCGGCAGTGCAAAGTTTTCCCGTGCCGCCTTCTTCGGGGCAGCAACAACGAGCGTTCAGTGATCCGGGATCCAAGATCTGTGGAGGCAGAGAACATTCCTGGTAATGATCTCTATGGGTCATCATCTGCAGAAGTAGGGAGAGGTGAAAACGCCTAACCAAGCCTCCAGCCCGCCTGATCACCGCAGCCCGATTTCCCCCACTCCCCGCCCCCCTCCCCCCTCGTCCATCCCCAATATATTTGTTTGTTGCTGCCTTTGGCTGCCTTTTGGCCTCCCCTTTCGTTCTCTCGTCCCACCACCGCGTCTCACTTAGCCCCAGCTCCCCTGCTCTTTCCTCAGCCGGTTTGTATCCGGTATTCAGCTCCCCTTTGAATCAGTACCCCTGCCTGTGGCTTATAGCTTTCAAGTCTACCTTCCAGTGTCAAACGTGGCAGTTTTTTTCACCTGATGGGTGACCGTCTTGTGCTACACAGCACGTGCTAGAGACTAAGTTACGGCCTATGCTACAACCTGTGCTACGAATCCTGCCCTAAAAAGCATGTGCTACAAAGCGTGCCCTACCAAGCCTGTCCTATCAACCCTGTCCTACCAAGCCTGTCCTATCAAGCCTGTCCTACCAAGCCTGTGCTATCAAGCCTGTCCTATCAAGCCTGCCCTTCCAAGCCTGCCCTCAAGCCTGTCATATCAAGCCTGTTACCAAACCTGTCTTATCGAGCCTGTCCTTCCAAGCCTGTCCTACCAAGCCTGCCCTACTAGGCCTGTCCTACCAAGCCTGTCCTATCAAGCCTCTCCTTCCAAGCCTGTCCTACCAAGCCTGCCCTATCAAGCCTGTCCTATCAGGCCTCTCCTTCCAAGCCTGTCCTACCAAACCTGTCTTATCAAGCCTGTCCTACCAAGCCTGCCATCAAGCCTGTCCTATCAGGCCAGTCCTTCCAAGCCTGTCCTACCAAGCCCGTCCCACCAAGCCTGTCCTACCAAGCCTGTCCTACCAAGTTTCCTATCAAGCCTGTTCTACCAAACCTGTCCTATCAAGCCTGTCCTACCAAGCCTGTCCTACCAAGCCTGTCCAACCAAGTCTGTCCTACCAAGCCTGCCCTATCAAGCCTGTCCTATCAGGCCTGTCCTTTCAAGCCTGTACTATCAAGCCTGTCCTATCAAGCCTGTCCTATCAAGCCTGTCCTACCAAGCCTATCCTACCAATCCTGTCCTATCAAGCCTGTCCTACCAAGCCTGTCCTACCAAGCCTGTCCTACCAAGCCTGCCCTATCAAGCCTGTCCTATCAGGCCTATCCTTCCAAGCCTGTCCTACCAAGCCTGTCCTATCAAGCCTGTCCTACCAAACCTGTCCTATCAAGCCTGTCCTACCAAGCATGTCCTACCAAACCTGTCCTACCACGCCTGTCCTACCAAGCCTGTCCTACCAAGCCTGCCCTATCAAGCCTGTCCTATCAGGCATATCCTTTCAAGCCTGTCCTGCCAAGCCTGTCCTATCAAGCCTGTCCTACCAAGCCTGTCCAACCAAGCCTGTCCTACCAAGCCTGCCCTATCAAGCCTGTCCTATCAGGCCTGTCCTTTCAAGCCTGTACTATCAAGCCTGTCCTATCAAGCCTGTCCTATCAAGCCTGTCCTACCGAGCCTGTCCTACCAATCCTGTCCTATCAAGCCTGTCCTACCAAGCCTGTCCGACCAAGCCTGTCCTACCAAGCCTGCCCTATCAAGCCTGTCCTATCAGGCCTATCCTTCCAAGCCTGTCCTACCAAGCCTGTCCTATCAAGCCTGTCCTATCAAGCCTGTCCTACCAAGCCTGTCCTACCAAACCTGTCCTACCAAGCCTGTCCTACCAAGCCTGTCCTACCAAGCCTGCCCTATCAAGCCTGTCCTATCAGGCCTATCCTTTCAAGCCTGTCCTACCAAGCCTGTCCTATCAAGCCTGTCCTACTAATCCTGTCGTATCAAGCCTGTCCTATCAAGCCTGGCCTACCAAGCCTGTCCAACCAAGCCTGGCCTACCAAGCCTGTCCTACCAAACCTGTCCTATCAAGCCTGCCCTACCAAGCCTGTCCTACCAATCCTGTCCTATCTAGCCTGTCCTACCAAGCCTGTCCTACCAATCCTGTCCTATCTAGCCTGTCCTACCAAGCCTGTCCTACCAAGCCTGTCCTACCAAGCCTGTCCAACCAAGCCTGTCCTACCAAGCCTGTCCAACCAAGTCTGTCCTACCAACCCTGCCCTATCAAGCCTGTCCTTTCAGGCCTGTCCTTTCAAGCCTGTACTATCAAGCCTGTCCTATCAAGCCTGTCCTATCAAGTCTGTCCTACCAAGCCTATCCTACCAATCCTGTCCTATCAAGCCTGTCCTACCAAGCCTGTCCTACCAAGCCTGTCCTACCAAGCCTGCCCTATCAAGCCTGTCCTATCAGGCCTGTCCTTCCAAGCCTGTCCTACCAAGCCTGTCCTATCAAGCCTGTCCTATCAAGCCTGTCCTATCAAGCCTGTCCTACCAAGCATGTCCTACCAAACCTGTCCTACCAAGCCTGTCCTACCAAGCCTGTCCTACCAAGCCTGCCCTATCAAGCCTGTCCTATCAGGCATATCCTTTCAAGCCTGTCCTGCCAAGCCTGTCCGATCAAGCCTGTCCTACCAAGCCTGTCCAACCAAGCCTGTCCTACCAAGCCTGCCCTATCAAGCCTGTCCTATCAGGCCTGTCCTTTCAAGCCTGTACTATCAAGCCTGTCCTATCAAGCCTGTCCTATCAAGCCTGTCCTACCAAGCCTGTCCTACCAATCCTGTCCTATCAAGCCTGTCCTACCAAGCCTGTCCGACCAAACCTGTCCTACCAAGCCTGCCCTATCAAGCCTGTCCTATCAGGCCTATCCTTCCAAGCCTGTCCTACCAAGCCTGTCCTATCAAGCCTGTCCTATCAAGCCTGTCCTACCAAGCCTGTCCTATCAAGCCTGTCCTACTAATCCTGTCGTATCAAGCCTGTCCTATCAAGCCTGGCCTACCAAGCCTGTCCAACCAAGCCTGGCCTACCAAGCCTGTCCTACCAAACCTGTCCTATCAAGCCTGCCCTACCAAGCCTGTCCTACCAATCCTGTCCTATCTAGCCTGTCCTACCAAGCCTGTCCTACCAATCCTGTCCTATCTAGCCTGTCTTACCAAGCCTGTCCTACCAAGCCTGTCCTACCAAGCCTGTCCAACCAAGCCTGTCCTACCAAGCCTGTCCAACCAAGCCTGTCCTACCAAGCCTGGCCTATCAAGCCTGTCCTTTCAGGCCTGTCCTTTCAAGCCTGTACTATCAAGCCTGTCCTATCAAGCCTGTCCTATCAAGCCTGTCCTACCAAGCCTATCCTACCAATCCTGTCCTATCAAGCCTGTCCTACCAAGCCTGTCCTACCAAGCCTGCCCTATCAAGCCTGTCCTATCAGGCCTATCCTTCCAAGCCTGTCCTACCAAGCCTGTCCTATCAAGCCTGTCCTATCAAGCCTGTCCTATCAAGCCTGTCCTACCAAGCATGTCCTACCAAACCTGTCCTACCAAGCCTGTCCTACCAAGCCTGTCCTACCAAGCCTGCCCTATCAAGCCTGTCCTATCAGGCATATCCTTTCAAGCCTGTTCGCCAAGCCTGTCCTATCAAGCCTGTCCTACCAAGCCTGTCCAACCAAGCCTGTCCTACCAAGCCTGCCCTATCAAGCCTGTCCTATCAGGCCTGTCCTTTCAAGCCTGTACTGTCAAGCCTGTCCTATCAAGCCTGTCCTATCAAGCCTGTCCTACCAAGCCTGTCCTACCAATCCTGTCCTATCAAGCCTGTCCTACCAAGCCTGTCCGACCAAGCCTGTCCTACCAAGCCTGCCCTATCAAGCCTGTCCTATCAGGCCTATCCTTCCAAGCCTGTCCTACCAAGCCTGTCCTATCAAGCCTGTCCTATCAAGCCTGTCCTACCAAGTCTGTCCTACCAAACCTGTCCTACCAAGCCTGTCCTACCAAGCCTGTCCTACCAAGCCTGCCCTATCAAGCCTGTCCTATCAGGCCTATCCTTTCAAGCCTGTCCTACCAAGCCTGTCCTATCAAGCCTGTCCTACTAATCCTGTCGTATCAAGCCTGTCCTATCAAGCCTGGCCTACCAAGCCTGTCCAACCAAGCCTGGCCTACCAAGCCTGTCCTACCAAACCTGTCCTATCAAGCCTGCCCTACCAAGCCTGTCCTACCAATCCTGTCCTATCTAGCCTGTCCTACCAAGCCTGTCCTACCAATCCTGTCCTATCTAGCCTGTCCTACCAAGCCTGTCCTACCAATCCTGTCCTACCAAGCCTGTCCTACCAAGCCTGCCCTATCAAGCCTGTCCTATCAAGCCTGTCCTATCAAGCCTGGCCTACCAAGCCTGTCCAACCAAGCCTGGCCTACCAAGCCTGTCCTACCAAGCCTGTCCTACCAAGCCTGTCCTACCAAGCCTGCCCTTTCAAGCCTGTCCTATCAGGCCTGTCCTTCCAAGCCTGTCCTACCAACCCTGTCCTTCCAAGCCTGTCCTACCAAGCCTGCCCTATCAAGCCTGTCCTATCAGGCCTGTCCTTCCAAGCCTGTCCTACCAAGCCTGTCCTACCAAGCCCGTCCTATCAAGCCTGTCCTATCAAGCCTGTCCTAGCAAGCCTGTCCTACCAAGGCTGTCCTACCAAGTTTCCTATCAAGCCTGTCCTACCAAGTTTCCTATCGAGCCTGTCCTTCCAAGCCAGTCCCATCGAGCCTGCGTTGGAAAGCATGTCCTACCAAGCCAGTCCCACCGAGCCTGCGTTGGAAAGCCTGTCCTACCAAGCCTGTGCTGGAAAGCCCGTGTGCAGCACGCACACGAGCGAGCGACCCTTCTGTGATGGCTCTTTCACTTGCCGTGGCAGTGAGTCGATTTTTGAGTCGACTCAAAAATCGACCCTTCTGTGATGGCCCTTTCCCTTGCCGTGGCAGCTCTATACGCTCTCTGCTGCTTCCACGTTTCTCAATCCGACTGAGTCATAAGAAAAGCACGTGCTACGCAACAGCACATGTCCTGTCGTGCACGCATACTCGTTGAGCATTCTTTGGTACACGTGGTGCCACTTGAGTGCACACAATGGTTTTTTCCTTTCAGGTACACGCGGATTTTTCGTCTCCTGTTGCTCTGATTCCTTGTTGCCTTTCTACCTCTCTAGCTTTCGTTTCCCATTCACTGTACCTGATTATGTGCCATACTGCCTTAGTAATGCTTCCATCCTGTCACAATTGCCGCCTGCCAGCCCCTGTCGCAAGAGTCGGTTTTTGAAGCGCCTCAATAATAGCTCATACCTTGTCTGCCCATATCTTGCCTGTCCCGTCTTGCCTTGTCTCCTTCCCTCCTCCCTCCCTTTCCCGCCCCTCCTTCCCCCCTCCCTCCCTCTCCCACCCCTTCCTTCCCCCTCCTTCCCCCCTCCTTCCCCCCTCCTTCCCCCCCTTCCCCCCTCCTTCCCCCTCCTTCCCCCTCCTTCCCCCTCCTTCCCCCCTCCCTCCCAACCCTCCTTCCTTCGTGATACAGAATCTCAGCTCCAGCACACACTGCACCCATTCACCCTAGGTGACATTTGAGTCAACTCAAAAGTCCACCCCATCCCCTCCTTCCCTCCCTGATTTAGGATCTCAGCTCCAGCACACACTGCATCCATTCACCCTAACACGGTGACCCTCGAGTCGACTCAAAAGTCCCACCACCCCACCCCCTCCTTCCCTCCCTCCCTGATAGGGTGAATGGGTGCAGTGTGTGGTGCAAGCACACACTGCACCCATTCACCCTCACCAGCGCCACCACGCATCGTCCCGTGGATTCGAGCCTCGAATGCCTTCCCTTCCTCTCCTACACCCTCCTTCCCCCCCTGAATCCCTGATGCTGGATCTCAGCGCCAGCACACACTGCACCCATTCACCCTCACGAGCCCCACGCATCATCCCGTGCCACGAGCGCCCACATGCTACTTGATTTTTGGCGCCCAAAGAATCCTTAATCGCTCCCTCCCTCTCCCTCTCCCTCCCTCCCTCCAACCCTCCCTCCCTCCCTCCCTCCCTCCCTCCCTCCCTCCCTCCCTCCCTCCCTCCCTCCCTCCCTCCCTCCCTCCCTCCCTCCCTCCCTCCCTCCCTCCCTCCCTCCCTCCCTCCCTCCCTCCCTCCCTCCCTCCCGCCGTCCCTCCCTCCCTCCCTTTCTCCCCCCCGCCGTCCCTCCCTCCCTCCCTTTCTCCCTCCCGCCGTCCGTCCGTCCGTCCGTCCCTCCCGCCCTCCCTCTGTGGTGCAGGATCCCAGCTCAATACAATGCCCCCATTCACCCTAACAAGCATCATGCATCGTCCCGCAAAGGCATCCGCACCCACTTTAACACAGGATCCTCAGAAGCCCTCCCTTCCTCTCTCTCTCCCTCCCTCCCTCCCTCCCTCCCTGATGCAGGATCTCCGCTCCACAAAACGCCCCCATTCGCCCTAGCGAGCATCTTGCATCATCCCGAAACAAGCACCTAGGCGTCTATGGACTATAAAGCCCCTCCCTCCCCCCCTCCCTCCTCTCTCCCTCCCTCCCTCCATGGTGCAGGATCCCAGCTCGACAAAACGCCCCCATTCGCCCTAGCGAGCAGCATGCATCATTCGACGACAGAAGCACCACCCAGCCTCACCCCCTCTCTGCTCCCACGCACGGGCACGGCAACTCGGGAGAGCTAGAGGAATCGGGAGCGAAGCGGGAAAATCAGGAGCAAGCGGAGGGACAGGAGGAGGGGCGAGAGAAGGGGCAAGGGGAGGGGCAAGGGGAGGGGTACTTTCATGGGCACAACGAGGAGCAGCCATCTTTCAAGTGTAAAGAAGAGCCTATAGCGGAGCCACCATCCACCGAGGGAGCAGGGGCCTTGGGATCGCCAGCTGTGCCGTCAGAGCGAGTAGGAGAAAGGGATGGGTGTGGAGGCAGGGGGAGGGGCCGAGGGGGTTTTGAGGCGGCTTATAACGAGGGAGCAGGGGGCTTGTGGTGGGCAGCTGTGCCGTCAGAACGAGTAGGAGAAGGAAGAGGCGGGAGAGGAGGCAGGGGGAGGGAACGAGGGGGGGCAATGGAGCTGGAGGTAGCACGGAGGGTGAGTGGGGAAGAGGGTGGGACGCCCATGGAGGTTCAGTCGCATGCTGGTGGGTGTGATGCACCGGTGCAGGAGGGAGGGGGAGGGGAGGTGGGGGACGGGTTGACGCGTGACTTCACCGCTGCTAAGAGGAGAAGGAAGATGGAGAAACGGCCTGGCGAGAAGGGGAGGATAAGGGAGGAACAAGGCTATCAGCGGGAGCAGGTGGTCCAGGAGAAAGTTCAGGAGAAAGTTCAGGTGCCAGTGGAGGAGTTGCACAGGCCTGGCAAATCGACGGGCAGTGGAAGGGCTTTCCAAGAGGAGACAACGGAGCAGGATACGGAGCTGGCGCAGAAACGGGCGTGCGTTGGAGGGAAGGGGGCACAGGAGGGAGAAAAGGAGAGAGAAGAGAAGGTGGCAAAGGAGGGGGAAGAGAAGGGAGGGAAAGAGAGGAGCGAGGATGAAGCAGAGGAGAGCAGGCGAGAAGGACAAGGGGAGGAGAGAGAGGGGAGTGAAGGGGACCGGTACCACTGGCTCAAGTACGGACAGAAGGTGCTGATGGAGAGAGTTTATGCACGGTGAGTGAGGGAGTGAGTGAGACAACACATGGTGAGTGAGGGAGTGAGTGAGTGAGTGAGACAACACATGGTGAGTGAGGGAGTGGGGGAAGCGAGTGAGTGAGGGATTGAGGGAGGGAGGGATGGAGTGAAGACTCCACACGGTGAGTGAGGGAGGGAGTGAGTGTGAGTGCGACTACATATGGTAATTGAATGAGTGAGTGAGTGGGGGAAGGAGTGAGACTACAAACAGTAAGTGAGGGAGTGAGTGAGGGATTGAGTGAGAATACACATGAGAGAAAGTGAAAGTGAGTGAGTGAGGCTACATGCGGCGAGTGAGGGAATGAGTGAGTGAGGGAGAAAGTGAGAGTACACAAGGTGAGTGAGGGAGTGAGGGAGTGAGGGACTTTTGGAGGGAGAGAGGGAGACTACGCACGGTGAATGAGAGAGTGAGTGAGTGATTCTACAAACGGTGAGTGGGTGAGTGAGTGAGGGAGTGAGTGAGTGAGTGAGACTCCACACGGTGAGTGAGGGAGTGAGTGAGTGAGTGAGGGAGGGAGTGAGACTACACATGGAGAGTGAAAGAGGGAGTGAGTGATTGAGACTCCACACAGTGAGGGAGTGATTGAGTGAGGGAGGGACTGAGTGAGACTACGCACGGAGAGGGTGAGTGGGTGAATGAGACGATGCATGGTGAGTGAGGGAGTGAAGGTGTGGGTGAGATTACACTCGGTGAGTGAGTGAATGAGTGAGAATGCACACTCCTCCCCCCACCTAGTCACTACCTCCCTAGACCCTACCTTGCTGAGTGCATCGCTATGCTCGATCAAGGCCCAACTTGGGCTTTGTTGAAGCCAACCCTGGATACCCATTCCTTTCCCATCCAAACCCCCTCTCCAAATCTGCCTCTCACGACCCATTCTCACCTCTCCAGAGCCTATTACCGTTGTGCCTAGCAAACATCAGGATGCCAGGCCAACCAAGCACCCATGGACATACCTTCCTTCCCCTCCTCCATCCCCCCTCCCCTCCTCACCTCGTCCCAAACAACCCCCCATCCCTCCAGAGCCCATTTTCGCTGCGCGCAGCACACAGCAGGGTGCCAGGCCAAGAAGCCATGGTCATCCGCCTCTTCCCCTCCTGCACCCCCCTCACCCCCCCTCACCCCCCTCTCCTCTCCACCTCATGCCCTATCTCACTCCTCTCGCCTCCAGTTCATGTTTCGCTGTACCCAGCATGCAATGGCAAGTCAGACCAAGAAAGGCCATGGAGATACCCATGCCCCCCCCCCCTCTCCTCCTCCCCCACCACCCCCTCCCCACCTCCTCCCTCCCCCCTCCCCCTCCCCCAGTGTAAGCCGGGGCCGCTGCCCCATGTGGTGTTTCTAGAAAAAGCACTCACACCCGCCTCCCGACCACCCCTACGGTGCAACACTCTCCCCTGCCTTCATTTTCTATTTTCCTTCACAACTATCTCTCCCCTCCAGGGCCTATTTCCGCTGCGCGCAGCACGCGGCGGGGTGCCAGGCCAAGAAGACCATGGACATACCCTTGCAGAAGCCCCCTCCCAGCTCGCCGCAGCCGCAGCCCCAGGTGGCGTTTCTCGGGCAGCACTCGCACCCTCCTCCCGACAACCCCCGCCGCACAACCCTCTCCCTGGCTGCTCGGTTTGCTGCAGAGTTAAAGGAAGAGATGCGATCTGAAGCTGCTGCTGCTGCTGCTGCTGCGGGTGCGGGTGCTGCTGGTGCGGCTGCTGCCGCTGCTGCTGCTGCGGGTTCAGGTTCTGCTGGTGCGGCTGCTGCTGCTGCTGCTGCTGCTGCTGGTGCTGCTGCTGCTGCGGGTGCGGCACCAGGAACAGCAGCAGCTACCGGTGCAGCTTCTGCTGCAGCCTCTGCAGCTGATGCTACTGCCACTCCGGGTGCTACTGCCGCTAATGCTGCCACTGTTACTGCTGCTGCGAATGATGCTGCAGCAGCTGCACCAGCAGCAACTGCACCAGCAGCAACTGCACCAGCAGCACCTGCACCAGCAGCAACTGTGGCATCTTCTGGCCCTGCTCCCACTCATGGCAACAAAGATCCCATGGGCGCTCTTGCAAGAGCTCGTGCTCTTGCCAAGAGCAGCTTTGGCACTTCCAGTGCTGCAGCTGGCATGCCACAAGTTGGAGGTGCCAGGGGGCCCAGCACCGGCAGCAGTTCCTTTGTGCCGGCTAAAACTGGTGCCAGCCTACCACCAGCACTTCACAGCGCTGGTGGCAGGGGGCCCGACAGTTCTCTGGAGTTTGGGCTTGGAAGGAAAGTGGCCACAGCAGGGGGGAGCAGCCGGATGCATCAGTCATCATTCCCCCTGGTGCAGTCTGGTGCCAGTAACGCTGCCTGCACCAACAGCAGCAGCAGCAGCAGCAGCAGGGGCAGCAGCACCACCACCACTACCACCACCACCACCACGAGCACCAGGAAATCATTTGTGCTGGCTGCTAGTGGTGCCAGCCTGTCACACTCGCATGACAGCAATTATCCGCTGCAGGGTGGCATTGCGGCAACCAGTGACATGCTACTGGCGTTGGCAAGCAGCTTCGTGGGAAGCACACCAGTAGCAGGAGCAGCAGGAGCAGCAGCAGCAGCAGGAGCAGGAGGAGAGGGAGGGGCGGGAAGAGCAGGAGCAGGAGGAGCACGAGGAGCGGCAGCAGCAGCAGCAGCAGCAGCAGGAGGAGGAGGAGGAGGAGGAGGAGGAGGAGGAGGAGGGGCAGCAGCAGGAGCAGAATCAGGAATATCCACGCCTTTGCCGCGCGCTGTGCCAGGCTGGGATGTAGGCAGGCTGGCAGCAGCAGCTGCTGCAGCACCCGCACAGAACTTGTTTGTGGGGGCTCTACCGAATGTGGCTCAGCAATGGCTGCTGTGGCTGCAGCAGCAGCAGCAGCAACAGCAGCAGCAACAGCAGCAGCATCAGCTACACGCTGCTGCCATCCTTGCTGCTGCCCTTGCTGCGGCTGCCAATACCCCCTCTGCTGCGGCTGCTGCTGCTGCTTCTGCTGCCGCTTCTGCTGCCGCTTCTGCTGCTGCTTCCTCCGCTTTCGCTGCCACTGTTAATGCTCCACTGCCAAACAGATTCACTGCCGCATCGACCACCTCATGCACTGGTATGCCACCCACACACCCACTCATAACTGCACGTGAGGACTGTACAGGTGCTGCGGCCTCATATCACAGCACCCGGAGGGTGATGAAGGGGGAAGCAGGGGAACCAGGGGAATTATGTTGTGAAGGAGGAGGAGAGGCGCCCCAGGGACCAGAACAGGTAAGATACTTTCCGACAGCTCACTCGACTCCCAGTGCTGCTGGTGCTGTGGCCAAACTTATCTCTCTCGCTGCTGCAGTGACTGCTGGGCATCCTGCTGCACGGGCAGCACCAGCCCACCTGGCTGCTGGGCAGCAGCAGCAGCAGCAGCAGCAGCAGCAGCAGCAGCAGCAGCAGCAGGTGGCACCATTACCTGCAACATACGCACCCAGGGAGGGTTCTTCTCTACCGGTCCGGTCCTCTCCGAACCTGTCCTCTCCGAACCTGTTCTCTCCGAACCTGTCCTCTCCAAACCTGTCCTCTCCGGTCTTGTCCTCTCTACCCAGGGCAATGCAGGATGAAGCCATTCCTGCATCTCTTGTGCTTGCACAATCATCCAAAGCTCCAGCATCAGCTACAGCTGGAGCGTCGGTTAGAGCTGCACTATCAGTCACAGCTGCACCGTCAGTTAAGGCTACACCATCAGTTGCATCAACACACTCAGTTACAGCATCGAGCCTTGCTGACACCGTCATCCTTGCTGCATTCTCTGCTGCAGCTGCTTTCCCTGCACCGACCACATACGCCGGAGCTGCGGCTGCTGCTTCATCTATGCCACACAAGCAGCTAGCACCAGCTCAGCTTCCGCTGGCTCAGCCGCCACTGCCAGTTCAGCAACCTGCAACTAGCCAATTTCGCCTGGCATGTACCGGTACTTGCTGGTCGGATAGTGTGCCTGTGAGTGGTAGAGGAGGGGAGGGAAGAAGTTTGCCGGTGAGCACTCTGCATCCTTTGCAGTACCTGCCTGATGCAAAGCCGGTTCAAGCATCAGGCAGTCATCACACGGTTACGCCACAGACGGATTGGTCTGGAGATAGTAGAGGCGGGGAGGGAAGGAGCGCTTACCATTGTAACGAAAGGACAGCTGTGGACAAGGCCCAGAGCTCTGAGAATGATGGCAATGCCAGTGCTGCAGTGAAGATGGATCTTGATCTAAATGTGTAACATAAATGCATGACTTATGTACACTTCTATAGGAGTAAACATTTTACCATGGACAGGCCTGAATTAAACAAATCAACTCTCTGCTCACTCATCTCTGCAGCGGCTGCTGGGGCTCCTGTGGTTGCTGGGGCTGCAGGTGGTGCTGCTGGTGCTGCTGGTGCTTCTGGTGCTGCTGGTGCTGCTAGTGCTGCTGTTGTTGCTGATGCTGCTGGTGCTGCTGGTGCTGCTGGTGGTGCTTGTGCTGCTGGTGCTGCTGTTGTTGCTGGTGCTTCTGTTGTTGCTGGTGCTGCTGTTGTTGCTGGTGCTGCTGTTTTTGCTGGTGCTGCTGTGCTGCTGCTGCTGAATATCTTTCACTAGCTGCTGCAGTACCTGTGGATGTAGTATCAGCTGCTAAAACTGCTGCAGCACCTGCCAATCTGGCTGTCTCCTCTCCTATCGCTCCCTTCCTTCAACAAAACCCTTCTGACCCTGCCATTCTCTTACCTAAGCAGCAGTCCTCTAGCACACCACTCCAGCTGCGGTGCATGCCTCTCCCAGGGAGCTCCCTTCTCTTCCATTAGTGCGTTTCTGCCTGTCACTATGCAGGATGCAACCTTCCTTGCCGCTCTTCACGGACGATCAGTCACAGAAGCTTCAGCCGCAACTGCACTCTCGATTTCAGCCACACCCTCAGGTACAGATACACCCTCAGGTACAGATACACCCTCAGGTACAGATACACCCTCAGGTACAGATACACCCTCAGGTACAGATACACCCTCAGGTACAGATACACCCTCAGCTGCACCTGTACCCTCAGTTGCACCTGTACCCTCAGTTGCACCTGTACCCTCAGTTGCACCTGTACCCTCAGCTGCACCTTCACCCTCAGTCACAGTTGCAGCCTCGATCGCTCCTACACCTTCAGTTTCTGCTATGTGCATTGCAAACGCTTTAATTCCTGCTGCTGCTGCAATCCCGACAACACGAACACTCACTAATGCTGCCACGGCTACTCCTTGCATGCCCGAAGCCCTGACATTTGCGCCATACCAGCAGCCAGCATCAGCTCACCTGCCGTTCAGTCATCCATACATGCCAAATTAGCAACCTGCAACTGGCCAACTCCTCTCATCACACACTGACTGGTCAGAAAGCATGCCTTTGAGCATATTGTATCCTTAACATAGTTTGCCTGATGCTCAACCAGCCAATCCCACAGAGGGCCACCAGGTGGAAGAGTTTGGGCATAGTGAAGAAAAGGAGCTAAGCACTTACCATGATAACGAGAGGAATGAGGCTCATGATGCCACGACAGATGGTCGAGCTAATAGATTAGTTTCATATGGTTGTACCATTATTCCAGCAACTCATCTAGTTTCACGTGTTTTCTATTTCCTCTTGTGCTTTCGATTGTGTATTGCTTCCCTTGTGCTTCTCAAGATGCGGACCCACCTTTTACTTCAGTTTTAATGGTATGAATAAACATACGGATAAAAATAATTGTATGTTTTTTGCAAAGTGACTGTGAATACAATAGGCATGCATGGCTTTGGATAGCTGTAACTACCATGGATTGCATGTGAAAGTGACGTGTGGAAGAGTTTCAATTATTATATTGCTGTTTATCACCATTCGCACTATTGATGTGCTTTTGACAGAGCATGAAGTCACCTGATGGAACACTTGATTTCGCCGTTTCTGACGGTCATTGGGTTGGTGGAGGGAGGGAGGTCTATTCACACCTGAATGCAGTTCTGTAATCGCACAAAATACCTGGAAAATTTTGAATCACGAAGCCTGCACGCATTTCCGAGCTCCAGCTGAAAACTGTGCAGTCTTGGACAGCGAGCTCACATGGCCCACTGGTGACCGCTTTCCACCTGGATATAAAAAGTTGGGTGAACTTAACGGCACGTGCTGTTGCAGGTCATGCCTAGGAACCCTATGTGCAAGAGTTTGAAGAGAGTCGTTTGGATAGAAAAGGGTGGTGCAACTCTAGTGAGCTTGGTGGGGCATTGTTTTCTACTATTTTCTATTACTTTTTACGAAACGGGCCTGCTGGCCCCCATGTTCGCCAGCCGCCTTCTGCCAGCCCCTGCTCTTGCCCGCTTCGCACCCGCTGTACCGCCGTGGAGCCGGACTGCCGTGCCGCCGTGCCGTCGTGCCGCCGTGGCGCCGTGTTGCCGTGGAGCCGTGCCACCATGCCGCCATGTCGCTGTGCCGCCGTGTCGCTGTGCCGCCGTGCCGCTGTGCCGCCATGTAGCCGTGGCGCCATGCTGCCGTGGAGCCGTGTCGTCGTGCTTTCGTGGCGCCGTACTGTCGTTGCGTCGTGCTGCCGTGGAGCCGTGCCGTCGTGTAGCTGAGTTCGTGCAATGGCGGACGCTGTGCTCCACATGGATGCGGAGGGGCGGGCGATCGACTTCGATGCGTGGCTTGTCAACCTTCGCCATCACCGGACAAGTCAGCGCTAGGACGGAAACTCCCTGGCTGTTCATGTCGATGGCTTGCTTCCCCGTCCCCCCACGCTTGCTGCCCTACCTGATGCCCCCACCACTGCTGAGCTTGAGGCATTTTCCGCTGCTGCGCTTGCTCGCGCTGTCTAGGAGTCGCGCGACGCCGTAGCGCAGCTTGCCATTAGTCACGCCCTCCCTCTGTCTGAGCGTCCCCGCTTTACCGATGTAGCAAACGCTAAGGAATTCTTAGAGGTCGTAGTTGCGCGCTACTCTAAGCTCGCCTCCGCCTCCGCTGGCCGCTTGATCCTCCCCATGCCGTTCCCTGATGTTGTGGTCTTCCCCACTGTTGTTGACCTAGCCAATCACCTCCGCGCACTTGAGGCTAGCTACCGCGCCGCTAGCACTGAAGCCCAGCTCACTGCCTACCCGCCACCACTTTGTGCCACGCGCCTCCCGGATCGCCTAGCCACTGCCCATGACCACTTCCTTAGTCAGCACCCAGGTGACCTCACCCTTACCGCCTTTGTCACCGCCCTGCCCGAGATAGAGACCAGTCAGCGCACTATCGCTCAGTCTAGCGGTACTGCAGCGGTTCCTATCTTTCAGGGCTATGCTCCCTCCCAGTGCACTTACTCTGACGTCTCTGCTGCTTCACTGAGACAGCCCCTGCTGCTAAGACGGCTATTGTGGCCTCAGCACAGCCGCGTCAGGGTAGGGGCCGCCGCCCCAAAGGGGGTTGTGGCAGAGGGAAGGGTGGTGGGGGTGGTGGATGTGGGGGCTGGGATGGTGGTTCCGACGAGGGGACCGGGTCTGGTGCCCCGGAGCAGCAACAGCAGCCGCAGTAGCAGTAGTCGCAACTGCAGCAGCAGCAATCGCAGCAGCAGCAACGGTGCGGCCGCCTCCTGTCGGGGTGGCCCGGTGCCTCTGGTGGTGGTGGCCGCGGTGGCGGCCCTCGCAGCTCGGCGCTGGGTGGCAGCTTCGGCGCTGTGGGTTGCCAGTACCAGCTCCAGACCGGCCCCTTTTGCAGCACTATGTGTGGTCATCCCAGTCACACTGCCGCCTGCTGGTTCCGCCGCCTCGACGACCTGTTCCGTCTCCACTTCGGCCCTGCGCCGCACCTTCCCGACAGGCCCAGTCTGGTGCATCACCGTGTGCTTGTCTTTGAGATGGATATGGATAATATTTGCTTTGCCTTGCATGCCATGTATGCTGATGACTCTGGTGTGACTGGACCATATTAACCTGTGTTGCCTAGTGTATGTGTGCCTCTTGTGTGTATTCTAGGCTCCCCTGCTGCGTCAGGCGTAGGACCTTCTGCATTGTTTAGCCTAGGCTCCACGCTAGCCCCTCCGCCAGCTGTCGTTACCGCTTTGCTCTCTTTCACGCTTGACTCTAGTGCGTCTGCCTGCTTCTTCCGTGACCACACTGCGCTAACGCTGCTTGCCGCCCCTGTCACTGTCGTGCTTGCTAACCCCTCTTCAGGTTCAGTGATTGCCCATAGCTCCACTACCCTTCCCTGTCTGGCGGTTCCCTTGGGCTCTCTTACATGCCTGCACATTCCCTCGTTCTCTAGAAACCTAGTTGGTGTCGGCTGTCTTCAAGACCTCAGTGTCACCATTACCTTCCCTGGACACGAGCAGTACGCGATCTGTACCGATGTTGCCACAGGTGCCCTCCTAAGCACGTTCCTCCGGGACCCGGTGTCTGGCCTGTTTACGCTCGATACCGAGTCCCCCTTAGTGAGGGCGTCCCCTCAAGTGCCTGCGTCTACCCAGGTTGCTGTGGCTTGCTCATGTCCGTCGCTCATTCACCCATCGCTTTTGTGGCACCACTGCCTAGGTCACCCCACACTCCTGCGTCTGCGTCACATGTCCCAGTACAGTCTTGTCCTAGGCCTCCCTGCTTCGCTCCCTACCCTCCCTCCCTCCCCTGCGCCGCCATGCACGCCCTGCGTTGAGGGCCGGCTGCGCCATGCTCCTCACTCCTCCTCGCTTTGTCCTGCCACCGCACCACTCCAGACTCTGCACCTAGACGTCTGGGGCCCAACCCCCCGTCCCTGGGCCGCGTCGAGAGCACTACTTTGTAGTGCTTGTCGGAGACTACACGCGCTATACCATGGTGTTTCCCCTGGAGCAGAACGCCGATGTGCCTGACGTTCTCATCCCGTGGGTCATAGCTATGCGCGTCCACCGCGGCCTCCCCGTGCTGTGTCTCCACTCTGACCGTGGCGACGAGTTTGCCTCCGCTCGGCTTGGCCAGTTCTGTCGTGCGGAGGGCATCACCTAATCGTACACCCTACCAGACTCCCCACAGCAGAATGGGATTGCTGAGCGACTCGTCGGTTTGGTCATGGAGGTGGCTCGTACCTCCATGATCCATGCCGATGCACCCCATTTTCTGTGGCCATTCGATGTTCGCTACGCCGCTCACCAGCTTAACCAGTGGCAGCACTCCCAGCGGCCGTAGGTTTCGCCGACCCTTCTCTGGACCAGGTTACCTTGTGACGCGCCCGCGTTCCACGTCTGGGGCTGCCTTGCTCACGTTAGTGCCTCTAGCACGGACAAGCTCACTGCCCGCACTATCCCCCGTGACTTCCTTGGTTTCCCTCTCTACGTGTCTGACTGGCACTTTTACCACCCACCGTCTCACCGCTTCTTTCACTCGCGTGTCGTCACTTTCGATGAGTTTGTCTCCTTCTACCACCGCTTTCCCCAATGAGATCTCCTGGTTTCCCTGCCCCTGTTTCTGGTTCCCATTCCCCCGGTAGCCCCTGCTCCTCTTCCTCCCCATCCTGCTCCGTCTGGTGTGTCTCACGTCACTCCCCTCCCATCGGTTGTCCCGGTCGAGGAGCTGGCTGACTCTGGTGGGCCCGCGACACAGTTCTCGCCTCCTGTTTCTGCCCCGTTGTCTCCTCCTCCACCGTCGCAGTAGCTGCCGTCGTCGTCGCAGCTGCAGCAGCAGCCGTCGCAGCAGCAGTTGTCCGCGAACTCTGGGGGTGAGGGCATTGAGGAGGGTGCTAGTCCCCGGGTTCCTGTCGTGGCTTGTCCTGGCAGTCCTGGGGGTGGCACCGGTGCTCGAGAGGGTTCTAGTTCTGGGGGTGCTTGTTCTTGGGGTGCTAGTCCTAGGGTTATTGTCGTAGCTCGTCCCGGCGGTCGTGGGGGGGGCACCGGTATTGTAGAGGGTTCTCGCTCTGGGGGTATTCGTGTCGCGTGTCCCGGAGGTAGGCGTCGTATAGCTAGAGCTTTTGGTGTCGGCGAGGAGCAGCAACAGCAGCAGCAATAGTCGATGCCGGTGTCTGCCCTTTGCCTCCTCGGCCTTCCCTCCCCTGATCACCCGTCTATGCCTCACCCGCTGCCGCCTCCCTTGCCTGTCTACGGCCCTGTCTTTCCTCTGCCGGACTCGTCCCCGGCTCGTTTCCCCCCTCGTTCTTGTCCTTTGTCTCCTCCTGTGTCTCATGACCCGACGCCTCCGTGCCACTTCTGATCTCTACGTCTCTTTCGTGCTCGTCTTGTCTCCGCTGCTCAGCGCTCTCACCCTATGTTTCTTCGTTCCCACGCGTATCATCCTCCCCTCCTCCCCTCGCCTCCTCCCTCGTCACTTGTTGCCGCTCTGCCTCCTCTATCTGACTACCTTCGTGCCACTATTCCCCTTGTTCCTCGGATCCTTGCCTCCTTTGTTACCGACCCGTCTGTTCCTGTCTCGGGTCTTGACGCGCTTGTTGCTGCCCTCGATGAATTCGTCTCTACCTGCCACCTTGACTACGCCACCGCTCTAGTCTCTGACCCTGTCCGTCCTCTGTCCGTCGGGGGTGCTCATGCCCTTGGCAATGACGTCCTAGAGGACCGATAGTACGAGCTTGCTTTCCTGTCTGAGGCCACGCCTCATCTCTGCTCCATGCTGCTAGTGTCTGAGGGGGAGCCAGATGCCTTCGACATCCTAACCCCTCGCACCTACGGTGAGGCGACCTTGGGAATCTGGGCCTCTCAGTGAACATCTGCCATGGACACGGAAATGGCATATTGGAGATGCACTGGCACCTACGTCGACTCAGTTCTCCCACCTCGGGTGAAGGTAATCGATCGCCGGTGGCTCTTCAAGGTGAAGCACCATACTGGAGAGTCGCTGGTGTTCAAGGCACGCTTCGTTGCTAGAGGCTTCAGTCAGCGCGAGGGTGTTGACTTCTTCCAGACCTTCGTCCCGACCCCGAAAATGACTACTCTTCGGGCGCCGCTACACGTAGCAGCACAGCTTGACTACAAGCTGCACTCTCTCTACTTCTCCACAGTGTTTCTTCAAGCCAGTCTGCACGAGCAGGTCTACTTGCGTCGCCCGCCAGGCTTCATCGGCACCTTCGCCCCGGGGATCCAGTGGCTCCTCCGGCGCCTGGTTTACAACCTACGGGAGGCGCCCCGTGAGTGGCATGACACGCTGCATGCTACGTTAGCTGACTTGCAGTTCTTACTGTCCTCTGAAGACCCATTGCTCTTCATTCGTGCTAGCCATACCCCGTTCTACATCCTAATCTACGTAGACGACCTGGTCTTTGCTACTGCAGACAGAGACACACTGGCCTCCGTGAAGGCTGAGCTGCTAAGGAGACACACCTGCACTGATCTAGGAGAGCTGCGCCGCTACCTTGGCTTGTAGATGTCCAGGGACAGAGTAGTGCGCACCATCACTCTCACACAGTTACATTTGGTGCGCCAGGTCCTTCAGAGGTTCAGTCTTCACTTCTCCTCCGCATAGCCCACACCTCTGCCAGTAGATCACAAGCGAACCAGTCCCTGAGGAGTCAGTAGAGCCTAGTGGACCTTACGCAGAGCTGGTGGGTTGCCTTATGTATCTGATGACTTGCACTCGTCCAGATCTCGCATACCCTCTCAGCATCCTGGCTTGCTTTGTAGCCACAAGCAGACACCGACCACAACACTGGTCGGTCGCTAGGATGGTTTTGCGTTATCTTGCAAGTACATCAGGCATGAGGCTAGTGCTAGGAGGACGCAGACCAGTGATCCTTATAGGGCACACAGACGCTTCATGGGCGGACGACGCTGAGACGCTCAGGTCCTCCCAGGCTATTGCTTTAGCCTTGGTGTAGGCGCCACCTCGTGGAGGTCCAATCGCTTGTCGTTTGTTGCCCATTCTAGCTGTGAGGCTGAGATCTACGCTGGTGCCATGGTGGCACAGGAGCTCCGCTGGCTGACTTTCTTGCTCACAGACTTTGGTGAGCGACCTAGCTCTGCCCCGGTCCTGTACGCTAACAATAGGGCCATGATGCTCCAGTGTCAGGAGCCCAGACTGGAGGGCAGAGCAAAGCACATCCAGCTGCGGTACTTCCTCCTACGCGAACTACAGCAGCGTCGTCAGGCTCGCGTAGTTCACTGGACCTCTGGTGCTAACACAACTGATATCTTTACGAAGGCGCTTGTGCCTAAAGATCATCAGCGGCACTGTTTACAGCTTGGTCTAGTTCCTGTAGCTTCTCACTTGCTAGGACCCTGACTGTATACTACTCCTTATATTATCTTGACTGGCCTTGTGGCTCTTGTTCTAGTGGCTGTACTAGTAGTGTCGCCCTGGATTGCTCTTTTTTATTTTGTACTCTTCCTGACTGGTCTTCACACCCTTGCCTCAGGGGTTGGACTAGTAGTGCCACCCTGAGCTGCGTGTCTTGTACTAGTCGCTGCCCCTTGTCTAGCCTAGGGGGTGTGTCAACATATAATTTGTATATGTTATAGGCTAGCTAGGTGCATGCCCATACAGAATACAACCCCTTAGGTTACATTCCCTTGTACTACCTCATTCTATTCCCTTGTTCTATGCTAAGATCATGCTGTATTTTCCCCCTAAGCACTAGAGAACTATTATGATGCCTGTCAACTCAGGGATCCGGCACATCAGGGAGGCAGAGAGGGGAACCTACAAATGAGTACGGGCAGCTGAAAGAAGAGTCTGTGACGTTTAGAAGGATTCAACACACTGTATACCATTTCGTCTCCTAAAGGACTTGCTCCCAGCATTCACAACAATAGCTCGCTCTATCTCGGGATGAGCCATACAATAACAAGTATTCAACTGCACCCAACAGCATTGCCATTTCGTACCGTTTCGTCTCGTACACGAGCCAACACCTACCACCGCCAATAACGCCGCGCTTCTCGCACGCCAGCTCGCTCACTCTGTCTACCCTCCGCAGGCCAAAGCCGCAAAGCATAGATCTCCCTCTATCCATCACTAGTACCCGCAATCATGGCGCAACTTTCACTGATCGGTACTCCTAAGGCCCACACAACCGCGCTCCTTGTGGCTCCAAACCAGGCCGTCAGCACCGCTGCTCCGATGCCACGTCAGCACGGGTTGTGGATCCTAAACCGGCGATTACCTTCAGGCCGCCATTTTGTATTATTCCAATGGTTATAAATGCCCAATGGGGGCACTTGCCCTGAGCTATTGGCCACCAAATCATAAGCCCAGGAAACTATCCAATATCTATTCCGATGGCAGCAGCAAGCCGGGCTAATATCAACCCGGAGTTAATCATCCTGACCAATTGGCGAATCCGCTACCCTATCGGCCGCTCAGAGTCGTCGAGCTGGCTTGCCTCCCAGCTTTCGCCATGTGGCGATTCACACGATCTGCACAACTGGCTTCAAATCCTGGAAGGGGTTCTTTGGCCACTTGCTCTCCCATGGCTCTTCGAGGAGGGGAGGGGTATGTTGCTGGGAGGGGAAGAGCACTGGGGAAACCGACTAGAGATTGTGAGCTCATAGGATCAGCGGTCAATGGCGGTCGGTTCTTGTGGCGAACGCTCAATGAAGTTCTGTGCCAAATGGTGGCGGCACACTCCGCCCGTGCTCAGGTTGGTCGTCGTGGCAGTGATGTTAACAGTGATGTTGATGGTGGTGGTAGCTGGGGAATGGGTAGGGGCGATGGTGGTGATGGTTACAGTGGTGGTGGTGGTGGTGGTGGTGGTGGTGGTGGTGGTGGTGGTGGTGGTGGTGGTGGTGGTGGTGGTGGTGGTGGTGGTAACAGCAGGGGCAGCAGTGGTGGTGATGGGGAGGGTGGTGGTGGAAGCAAGGGTCCTTTTAACCCTCTCCCCTGGGTGCTCCTCTTCCTCGCAGCTGAAGCTGCTGCTGCTGCTGCCATCGCCATGCTCTCGAGACCCTCAACCCCTCTCCCCCCTCCTTCCCCACCTTCTCCTCCTCCCCCTCCTCCCCTTCCTCCCCCTCCTCCCCCTCCTCCCCCTCCGCCCCCTCCTTCCCCTTCTCCCCCTCTTCACGTCTCCCCTCTCCCCGTGCAGTCCTCTCTTCTTTTCACCCCCCATTCATCTGCTCATCTCTCCACCAGTCGCTCTCGTCGCCATCCTATTCCCTTCAGAATCTTCCTTCACCCACCCCTAACGGTGCCAGTAGCAGCTGTAGTGGTCGTGGTTTCACTAGCGTCTGTATTCTTTAAAAGGTTGCAACGCCATCACCCACAAGAAGTGGAGGATCATAGACACACGAATGGTGATGTATAGGCAGACAGGCTTGTATTTATGGCAAATGAGTGCTGGAGGCACCGTACCAGACGAATCGAGCAGAGCCGTTATGTTTGAGATGCGCATGAATCACGCCTGGTTTATGACTAATGAGTGTATAATGACTTGCTTTTAGTACGCAATCAAACGCCATACTAGGACATGCACAAACACATACCGTAACTTCCTCGTTTGCACCTTCGTGAACATTACTCAGCACTTGAGGACACGAGGCAAGGATTCCGGCTCTTCTATCTCACTATAGCAGCCCCCTTTCGCACTCGGAAGATCGTTTGTCTCGCGAACATGTTGTGAAGCATGTCCACCCATGAATCCAGCACACCAGGGAGGCAGTAGTGCACGCAATAATTGTTAACACCGGTCTGGGCGGTAGAGAGAGGAGGAGGTGACGTCTAAGAGGCGGATTCTCGTCCCCTTTCCTGCACGCTGCTGGGCAGGCAGCCATCGGGTGTACTGAGGGATCTTATAGCAATTTTGCACAACCTGAGGTCACAGGAGGGTGACACATGAAAGAATTAGGACAAGGAATGCTGCACCAAAGTTCACTGACCTGTAGGGTAATCAACCATGCCGCACCGCACTGCACCTACCCGAGTATAGGTGAGGGGCTGCGAGTGGCCCTTGCAGGGGTTGATCTTGGCTGGAGCAGAGAGGAAGAACGGCACGGGCGTGCGTGGAAAGCAGGGGTGGCGGGGTTGGTACGGTTTAACATAGCCACTACGGCACGCATGCCTCTTCTGTTGGGGTGGAAGAGATGGAGGGTAAGAGAGATGGGAAGAGAGGGGATGCACGAAAAAGGGTAGGAAAGACACGGGCGTGCGTGCAACAGCGGGGGTAGTGGGGTTGGTGCGATTCAAGGGAGCCACTATGCCCCTTCTGGTTGGGGAGAGAGAATAAAGTTGCGGGAAAAAGGGGAGATGAAGAAAGAAGAGCAGAGGGAAGGGCATGATGGCAAAATGCGGTGTGAGAGCAGGTGGAACAAGGAGCGGAGGAGGTACTGGCACTTCTACAAAAGCTCCAATATACTGCCTCTCTGCCCATACCACAAAACGCCCCCATTTACCCTAGCGAGCAGCATGCATCATTCAGCGACAGAAGCACCACCCACCCTCACGCCCTCTCTGCTCCCACGCACGGGCACGGCAACTCGGGAGAGCTAGAGGAATCAGGAGCGAAGCGGGAAAATCAGGAGCAAGCGGAGGGGCAGGAGGAGGGGCGAGAAGAGGGGCAACAGCATGGGGAGGGGCAAAGGGAGGGGCAAGGGGAGGGGCAAGGGGAGGGGCAAGGGGAGGGGTACTTTCATGGGCACAACGAGGAGCAGCCATCTTTCAAGGGTAAAGAAGAGCCTATAGCGGAGCCACCATGCACCGAGGGAGCAGGGACCTTGGATCGCCAGCTGTGCCATCAGAGCAAGTAGGAGAAAGGGATGGGTGTGGAGGCAGGGGGAGGGGCCGAGGGGGTTTTGAGGCGGGTTATAACAAAAACCAGGGGGCTTGGGGTGGGCAGCTGTGCCGTCAGAACGAGTAGGAGGAGGAAGAGGCGGGAGAGGAGGCAGGAGGAGGGGACGAGGGGGGGCAGTGGAGCTGGAGGTAGCACGGAGGGTGAGTGGGGAAGAGGGTGGGACGCCCATGGAGGTTCAGTCGCATGCTGGTGGGTGTGATGCACCGGTGCAGGAGAGAGGGGGAGGGAAGGTGGGGGACGGGTTGACGCGTGACTTCCCCGCTGCTAAGAGGAGAAGGAAGATGGAGAAATGGCCTGGCGAGAAGGGGAGGATAAGGGAGGAACAGGGCTATCAGCGGGAGCAGGTGGTCCAGGAGAAAGTTCAGGTGCCAGTGGAGGAGTTGCACAGGCCTGGCACGTCGACGGGCAGTGGAATGGCTTCCCAACAGGAGACAATGGAGCAGGATACGGAGCCGGCGCAGAAACGGGCGTGCGTTGGAGGGAAGGGGGCACAGGACGTACAAAAGGAGAGAGAAGAGAAGGTGGCAAAGGAGGGGGAAGAGAAGGGAGGGAAAGAGAGGAGTGAGGATGCAGCAGAGGAGGGCAGGCGAGAAGGACAAGGGGAGGAGGGAGAGGGGAGTGAAGGGGACCAGTACCACTGGCTCAAGTACGGACAGAAGGTGCTGATGGAGAGAGTTTATGCACGGTGAGTGAGGGAGTGAGTGAGACAACACACGGTGAGTGAGGGAGTGAGTGAGTGAGTGAGACAACACATGGTGAGTGAGGGAGTGGGGGAAGCGAGTGAGTGAGGGATTGAGGGAGGGAGGGATGGAGTGAAGACTCCACACGGTGAGTGAGGGAGGGAGTGAGTGTGAGTGCGACTACATATGGTAATTGAATGAGTGAGTGAGTGGGGGAAGGAGTGAGACGACAAACAGTAAGTGAGGGAGTGAGTGAGGGATTGAGTGAGAATACACATGAGAGAAAGTGAAAGTGAGTGAGTGAGGCTACATGCGGCGAGTGAGGGAATGAGTGAGTGAGGGAGAAAGTGAGAGTACACAAGGTGAGTGAGGGAGTGAGGGAGTGAGGGACTTTGGGAGGGAGAGAGGGAGACTACGCACGGTGAATAAGAGAGTGAGTGAGTGATTCTACAAACGGTGAGTGGGTGAGTGAGTGAGGGAGTGAGTGAGTGAGTGAGACTCCACACGGTGAGTGAGGGAGTGAGTGAGTGAGGGAGGGAGTGAGACTACACATAGAGAGTGAAAGAGGGAGTGAGTGATTGAGACTCCACACAGTGAGGGAGTGATTGAGTGAGGGAGGGACTGAGTGAGACTGCCCACAGCAGCAACAGCAACAGCAGCAACAGCAGCAACAGCAACAACAGCAACAGAAACAGCAGCAACAGCAGCAGCAGCAACAGCAGCAGCAGCAGCAGCAACAGCAGCAACAGAAGCAGCAGTAACAGCAGCAACAGCAGCAGCAGCAACAGCTACACGCTGCTGCCATCCTTGCTGCTGCCATTGCTGCTGCTGCCAATACCCCCTCTGCTGCGGTTGCTGCTTCTGCTGCTTCTGCTTCTGCTGCTGCTTCCTGCGCTGCCGCTGCCACTGCTAATGCCCCACTGCCAACCAGACTCACTGCTGCATCGACCTCCTCTTGCTCTGGTATGCCACCCACACACCCACTCAGCACTGCGCGCGAGGGCTGTACATGCACTACTGCCTCATATCAGAGCAGCCGGAGGGTGATGAAAGGGGAACCAGGGGAGCCAGGGGAACCAGGGGGGGGTGAAGAAGGAGGAGAGGCGCTGCAGGGACCAGAACTGGGAAGATCCATTTCCACAGCGCACTCGATTCCCAGTGCTGCTGGTGCTGCTAGTGTTGCCGGTGCTTCTGGTGCTGCCGGTGCTGCTGGTGCTGCCGGTGCTGCCTGTGCTGCCGGTGCTGCTGTTGCTGCTGGTGCTGCTGGTGCTGCTGGTGCTGCTGGGACTGTGGCCAAACTTATCGCTCTCACTGCTGCGGTGACTGCCGGGCATCCTGCCGCATGGGCAGCACCAGCCCACCCGACTGCTGGGCAGCAGCAGCAGCAGCAGCAGCAGCAGGCAGCACCATTAGCTGAAACACACGCACCCAGGGAGGTTTCTTCTCTATCGGTCCTGTCCTCTCCGAACCTGTCCTCTCCGAACCTGTCCTCTCCGGTCCTTACCTCTCCGAACCTGTCCTCTCCGGTCCTGTCCTCTCCGGTCCCACCCTCTCCGAACCTGTCCTCTCTGCTCCTGTCCTCTCTTCCCAGAGCAATGCAGGATGCAGCCACCCCTGCATCTCCTGTGCTTGCGCAACCAACCATAGCTGCAGCATCGGTCACAGCGGCACCTTCATTTAGAGCTGGACTAACAGTTACAGGTGCACCTTCAGTTACAGCCACACCATCAGTTGCATCAGCACACTCGGTTGCAATGACGAGCCTCGCTAATCACATGGGTATGCCACAAATGGATTGATCTGGCAGTGGTAGAGGAGCGGAGGGAAGAAGCGCGCCGGTGAGCAGTCTGCATCCTTTGCAGTACTTGCCTGAGGCAAAGCCCACCCAAGCCTCAAGCAGTCAATGCCACACGGGTATGCCACAATTGGAGTGGCCTGGAGATGGTAGAGGAGGGGAGGGAAGAAGCGTGACGGTGGGCACTCATCATCCTCTGCAGTACTTGCCTGAAGCAAAGCCTGCTCAAGCCTCAAGCAGTCACCGCCACGCGGGTATTTCACAAACGGAGCGGTCAGGAGAGGGTAGAGGAGGGGAGAGAAGAAGTGTGCCTGTGAGTACTCTGCATCCTCTGCAGTACTTGCCTAAAGCAAAGTCGGCTCAAGCCTCAAGCAGTCACCGCCACACGGTTATGCCACAAATGGAGTGGTCTGGAGATGGTAATAGAGGCGGGGAGGGAAGAAGCGGTTACCTTTGTAACGGAAGGACAGCTGTGGAGAAGGCTCAGGGCTCCGAGAATGATGGCGATGCCAGTGCTGTAGTGAAGATGGACCTTGATCCAAACTTGTAACATAAATGCATGACTCATGTACACTTATATAGTAGTAAACCTTTTACCACGGACCGGCCTGAATCGAACAAGTCTCAGCTCACTCAACTCAACTCTCCGTGCTGGTGGTGCTGCTGGGGCTGCTCTGGCTGCTGCGGTTGCCGCTGCCGAATTTATTTCACTACCTGCTGCATTACCCGCGGCTGTTGTACCTGCTGGTATCCCTGCTGCTCTGCCTAAAACGTCGGCAGAACTTGCCGTTATGGCCGTTACTGTTAAACAAGCTAGATAAGGAGAGGAGCCATGGAAATTGCGTGAGGGTTTAGGTGCTAGGAGAAAGTTACGAGAGGAAAGAGACTTGGACTAGAAGAGAACGAGATACAAGAAGTGGGGGTTGTCCCCTCTACAGTAGGATTCAGGAATGTAGCAAACATACCAAGCCTAAACAATTATATACATAATATATAATTTGACAGTTACTACCTCTCCTTTCGCTCACTTCCTTCAACCAAACCCTGCTGGCCCTGCCATTCTCTTGCCTACCCATCGTTCCTCAACCGCGTCATAACCAGCTGCAGTGCATGCATCTCCCAGAGAGCTCTTTTCTTTTCTCTTTTTTTTTTTCCGCCATCTCTGCCTGGCACAATGCTGAATGCAACCTTCCTTGCAACTCTCCATAGACGATCAGTCACAGCTTCAGTTGCAACTACACACTCGTGGTTGCAGCTACACCCTCAGTTACAGTTACACCCTCTGTTGCAGCTATACCCTTCACTGCAGCTACACCCACTACTGCAACTATACCCTTAAGTGCAGAGAAACCCTCTGTTGCACCTACACCCTCGAGTGCAGCTACACCCTCTTTTACAGCTACACTCTCTGTTGCAGCCAGCCACACCCTCAGTTGTGGATGCAGCCTCAGTCGCACCCAAGCTTCAGGTACAGATATCAAGAGCCGTGCAAATGCAGTCATTCCTGCTGCAGCTGCATTCCCATGAAGAGCACTCCCTAATGCTGCCACTGCTTCTTCTTGCGTGCCGGAAGCCCTGACATTTGTGCCACATCAGCAGCCAGAATCAGGCCAGAAGCCGTCCACTCATCCACAAATGCCGGCCTAGCAACCAGCCAATTCCTCATATCACACACCAGCTCGCTAGGGAATGTGTCGTTAAGCGTATCACATCCTTTCCATCATTCGCCCAATGCACAACCAGACCATCCCACAAGCACCCGCCAGATGGATGGTTATGGATGTCAAACATATTTGTATATGTTATAATAGGCTAGATAGGTGCATGCTCTTAGAGGGTACAACCACTTGAACAAAATCAACCTGTATGCCTCATTCTAGTTAACTTTCTACTCAAGCATAATATCACGCGCTAGGTTAGGTCCTCCCCGCCCACCCGTGCTTCCGCTCTCGTCCTATTCCTTGCCGCCCGCTCCTAGCCGCCCCTTCGCGCCCCGTCGGCCCCGTGCGCCCCACTGGCCCGTTAGCGCCCTTCCGGCCCCATTAGCGCCCCGTCGGCCCCGTGCGCCCCCTCTGGCCCGTTAGAGCCCTGCCGGCCTGTTAGCGCCCCGTTAGCGCTCCGTCGGCCCCCTCTGGCCCGTTAACGCCCGTCGGCCCCGTTAGCGCCCCGTCGCTCCCATGCGCCCCCTCTGGCCCTGCTCGCCCCACCGGCGTGCTAGCATCCCGCTGGCCCGTTAGCGCCCTGTCTGCCCCGTGCACCCCTCTGGCCCTGCTCGCCTCACCGGCCCGTTAGCGCCCCGCCGGCCCGTTAGCGCCTTGACGGCCCCGTTCGCGCCCCGTCGGCCCCGTGCGCCCCTCTGGCCCCGCTCGCCCCACCGGCCCGTTAGCGCCCCGCCGGCCCGTTAGCGCCTTGACGACCCCGTTCGCGCCCTGCCGGCCCCATGCGCCTCTCTGGCCCCACTCGCCCCACCGGCCCGTTAGCGCCCCGCTGGACCGCTCGTGCCCTACTGGCCCCGTTAGCGCCTTGTCGGTTCCGTGCGCCCCTCTGGCCCTGCTCGCCCCGCCGGCCCCGTTGGCGCCCTACGGGTCCCGCCCGCGCCTCGTCAGCTACGTGCGCCCCGTCGGCCCTCGCCAGCCGGTCGGCCAGCAAGCCGCCCAACCAGCCGGCTCCAGCCTCGCTGGCTCCCACTTCAGCGGCCAGCTGCCGGACCGTCGAGTCCCAGCGCCGACCCACCGGCTCTGGCTCCCTTCAGCGCCGGCTTCCCTGCAGGCTGTCTCCATCGCTCTCCACTGCTCTCCACCGCACTCCACTGCACTACACCGCATTCCACCGCACTCCACCACACTACACCGCACTCTACCGCACTCCACCGCACTACATCGCACTCCACCGCTTCCTCCACCTGTCCTCCTCACTCTGTCAGCAGCTGCAGTAGTGGCGATGGCGGAGTCACAGCTCCGTCTGGACACAGAGGGTCAGGCGCTCGACTTTGAGGCGTGGCTCGTCTACCTTCGGCGTCACCTTATAGGTCAGTGTTAGGACGGTCACTCCCTGGCTGTTCATGTTGATGGCCTGCTTCCCCGCCCCCCTACCCCTACTGCCCTCCCTGATGCCCCCACCACTGCTGAGCGTGAGGCATTTTCCGCTGCTGCGCTTGATCGTGCCGTCTGGGACTCGCGCGGCGATGTCGCCCAGCTTGCTATCAGCCGTGCGCTCTCGCTGTCGAAGCGTCCTTGCTTTAACACTATAGCGAACTCCCAGGCCTTTTTAGATGCTGCCATTGCACACTATTCCACCCCCGCCACTACCTCTGCTAGTCGTTGGATCCTTCCCATGATGTTCCCTGATCTTGCGTCCTTTCCCACTGTCGCCAACTTTGCCACGCACGTCCTTGCACTTGAGACAAGCTACCGCGATGCTAGCACTGAGGTACAGCTCACTGCCTTCCTGCTGCCGTTCTACGCTACCCTTTATCTCATCGCCGCGCGCCTCCCTGACCGCCTAGCCACAGCCCGCGACCACTTCCTTAGTCAGCACCCGGGTGACCTCACTCTCACCGCCTTTATCACTGGCCTGTCTGAGATACAGACCCGCCAGCGCAGTATCGCTCAGTCTAGCGGTACTGCGGCGGTACCTGTCTTTCAGGGCTGTGCTCTCTCCCAGTGCACTTACTATGGCGTCTATGTTGCTGTTGCTGAGACCGCTAATGCGGCCTCAGCGCAGAAGCATCCGGGTAAGGGTTGCCACTCCAAAGGGGGGCGTGGTGGGGGGAAAGGGGGTGGCGGTGGGGAGGGTGGCGGCGGTGAGGGCGGGGATGGTGGTTCAGACGAGGGGACCGGGGCTGGTGCCACGGAGCAGCCACAGCAGCAGACGCAGCCTCAGCAGCAGCAGCAGCAGACTCAGCAGCCGCAGCCGCCGCTGCAGTCGTCGCAGCAGCAGCAGACGCCGTGGGGATCCCCACCACCGTGGTGGACTGGCGGGGGTGGTCGTGGGGGGGGGGGGGGGCGCAGCTTGGTGTCGGGTGGTAGCTCCAGCGCGGTCACCTGCCAGTACCAACTTCAGACTGGCCCTTACCGTGGCACTGTCTGCCTCCGGCCCGGCCACACCGCCGACCGCTGCTACCGCCGCCTGGACGACTAGTTCCGCCACCGCTTTGGTCCTGCATCAGACCCTCCAGACTGGTACGCCCTGGCTCCCCGTCGTGTGCCGGTCTTTGAGCTTGATATGGATCAGATTAGGAATGCTATATCTGTCATGTATGCTAATGGCTCTTAGTATGATTGGACTATATTACCTGCTGTTGCCTAGCTTAGGTGTGTCCACTGTGTGTACCTAGGCTCCCCTGCTGTATCAGACGTAGGACCCCCTACCTTGTTTAGCCTAGGCTCCCAACTAGCCCCTCCGCCAGCAGCAGCTAGCACTTTGCTGTCCTTCACGCTCGACACCGGTGCGTCTATCTGCTTCTTCCGTGACCACAATTCCCATACGTCGCTTGCCGCCCCTGCCACCGTCGCACTTGCAGACCCCTCCTCCAGTCTGGTAGTTGCACGTAGCTCCACCACCCTTCCCTGTCCGATGGGCCCCTCGGGCAATCTTATAGGCCTGCACATCTTCTCGTTCTCTATGTACCTAGTAGGTGTTGGCTGTCTTCAGGACCTCGGCGTTTCCAGTACGTTCCCCGGACACGAGCGGTACGCGGTCTGCACTGAGACCACCACTGGTGCTCCTCTGACCACGTTCCCCCGGGACCCTGTGTCCGGCCTATTTACGCTTGACACTGCGTCCCCCCCGGTAAGGGCGTCCCCCCAGGTAGCCACGGCTTGCTCGTGATGGCCGTTCACTCACCCGTCGTTGCTCTGGCACCACCGCCTAGGTCACCTTGCACTCCCGTGTCTACGTCACATGTCCCAGCACGGGCTTGTCCTAGGTCTCCCTTCGTCGCTCCCTTTCCTTCCTCCCTTGCCTGCGCCGCCGTGCACGCCCTGCATTGAGGGCCGGCTGTGCCATGCTCCTCACTCCTCCTCGCTTCGCCCTTCCATGCATCCCACTCTAGCCCCCATCCATGGGCCGCGTCGAGAGCGCTACTTCCTGGTGTTTGTCGACGACTACACGCGCTACACCACGTTGTTTCCTCTGCAGCGGAAGGCCGATGTGCCTGACGTTCTTGTCCCGTGGGTCGTAGCTGCGCGAGTCCATCAAGGTCTCCCCGTGCTGTGTCTCCAGTCTGACCGTGGCGGCGAGTTTGCCTCCGGACGGCTTGGCCGGTTCTGTCGTGCGGAGGGCATCACGCAGTCGTACACCCTGCCGGACTCCCCACAGCAGAATGGGGTCGCTGAGCGACGCATCGTCTTGGTCATGGAGGTGGCTTGTACTTCCATGCCAGTTCACCCCATTTTTTGTGGCTGTTCACTGTTCCCTATGCCGCTCACCAGCTGAACCTGTGGCCCCATTCCCAGCAGCCACAGGTTTCACCGACACTCCTCTGGACTGGGTCTCCATGAGACACGTCTGCATTCCACATCTGGGGATGCCTCACTCATGTACGTGCCTCTGGCACGGACAAGCTCACTGCCGGCATTGTCCCCTCTGTCTTCCTTGGTTTCCCCCTTGACTCGTCTGACTGGCACTTTTACCACTCGCCGTCTCACCGCTTCCTTCACTCGCGTGACGTCAATTTCAACGAGTCTGTCTCCCTTTACAGTCGCTTTCCCCACCAAGGTCTCCAAGTTTCCCCACCCCTGTTTCTGGTTCCCATCCCCCCGGTAACCCCTGCTCCCCTCCCTCCCCCTCCTGCTCCGTCAAGTGTGTCTCACGTCACTCCCCTCCCGTCGCTTGTCCCGGTCGAGGAGTCGGCTATCTCTGGTGGCCCCACGGTGCAGTTCTTGCCGCCTGCCTCTCCCCCGGTGTCCTCTCCTCTGTCGTTGCAGTTGCCACCGCACCCATCATCGCAGCCACAGCACCAGCAAACGCCGCCACCGCAGCAGCGGCCACCGTCGCAGCAGCAGCAGCAGCAGCAACAGCCGTTCGTGGACTCTGGGGGTGCTGGCGTTGAGGAGGGTTCTAGTCCTGGGGTTCCTATCGTGGCTTGTCTTGGCAGGCTCAGGGGTGGCACCGGTGCTGGAGAGGGTTCTCGCTCTAGGGGTGCTTGCTCTGGGGGTGCTGGAGTGGAGTGTTCCGGAGGTAGCCATGGTGCAGCTGGTGGTCCAGGTGTCGGCGTCGAGCAGCAGCAGGAGGAGTCGCCGCTGGTGTCCGCCCTTCGCCTGCTCGGCCTTCCCTCCCCTGACCACCAGCCTCCGCCTCCCCCGCCGCTTCCTCCCCTTCCTGTCCACAGGCATGTGTTTCCTCCGCCAGACTCGCCC
>BQMB01002152.1:70000-350340 GCA_027943415.1 Closterium sp. NIES-67
TGATTGGTCGGGTCCCCAACCACAGTGGGGGTGCGACTGCAAGCGTCAAACCTGCAACCAGCAACGACACGAGGGTGGATCAAGACTCAAAGTGGGGCTATTTTGCATGGCGGCGCGGCTTTAGTATTTGTGATTTTGTTATGTTTGAACATTCCCCTTCACGCGCTCGAAACTGAACGTTTTTTTTATGGTCGCCGAGTGTCGCCAGCCCAAGTCCCTCCCTTCGCCCAACCTCCCTGTCGCTCGTCGTTTCGCCCCCACCTCGCGAAGTTGGCGAGCGGGACCAAGAATCAAAGACACTGAGTCTTGGTCTTACTCGGGTCACGCGCTTTAAACATAAGAGTAGCATATGTGCATTCGTGTCATGATGCAGACAAACATTCCTGATATTAGCGTCCTGGAAAAACTGGAATAAATAATTCTAGGGAGCAAGCAAATCTCAGGGTGGTGAAATGCTAGGTCACGACTTGCGGAGGTGCCCTCCCCCAAAGGCGAACAAACGAGACACGATATGTCATGTATTGTAAGAGAGCTCATGAGATCATCCACTCTCTGATCTACATTACCGCATCTGTTAACGAAACCGCGGATCTGCCTTGCTCTGCCAGCTCAAGTCGGTCGCGGCGAAAATCTTCGGGCTGTGCAGTTGCCACCTCCAAACAGAGCCGCAGCACCTGAGCAGGCCTCTCGCTAAGCCCTAGGGGATTCCGTTAGGGGACGGAATCGACCCAGAATTACCGGTTAACGGACGGAATCTACAGAAAATTACACGTTAGCATACGGATTCGCCGACGAGCTACCCTTCGTGCTCTACTACCATCCTCAGACTGAGCACCTTCGCCACAGCTCAGGAAGAGGCGAGGTAAGATTCAAGGTGTGCTGTGCCTTAGAAAGTCGGGAGAGTGGATTTTTTTCTGCTCTGTTGTCTACAAAACAGCAGGTAGAAAGATAGTGCACTCATGGCGAGGAACTGGAGGGGAGTAGTGGGGGGAAGCGGGTGTTAAATACAGTAAGAACGGAAACAAAAGAAAGTAGCCCGTAATGTTAAGGAATCACATGGAATCCAATCCGTTATGTGGACGGAATCAGGAGATTTTAACTCGTCAAAAAAAAAAAAAAAAAAAAACAAACAAACAAACAAACAAACTGGAATCCAGCGGGAAACAACTCATAATTTCTTGACATTAAAGCGAGGATCTCAAAGAGGCGCGAAACCAAATCCGAAGGTTTTGGTTTCGGGTTGACGAAATGAGCGAAACCGTAACAGCAACCCCCAACACCCCTCACCACACCTCGCAATTTTCGCGACCCCTCGAAACCAAAACCTTTGGGTTTGGTTTTTTGCTTCTCGAGACCCTCGCTTTAAGGGTAATTCCTCTTTTAGAGAGAGGCCTTCACCTGAGGTCACGCATGGGATGATTCAGGCCATGCGATTTGGTTGGATGCCAGACAGCCAGCCATCGCCAGCGGCACAAAATAATGTACACATCGTTTCGCCAACCAATATTACAAGAAGCCCAACGCTGGTCACACCTTTTCAACGACACCAGCTGTCGAATTCGACGTGAACCAGTTTCCGTCAGGAAGAATGCAACTGGTGGATAGGTTAGTGGCCAGGTGTCGTGACGTATCATTTGCCTGGACAGCCCATAACTCGGTGCCTGATTCGTCATAGTTCGCACAGATTGCTTTGCACATGAAACTTGATTCTCGCGAACTTCTATTCACCAACAGCAATGGTTGGTTATGTTTCGCCAGAGGGAACCAGGTTCGCCATCTAATTTTCGCCAGGAGAATCCTATCTTCACCACTCACTCTTTGCCAGGTACGTATGTGCTGGGTGTAGCCCCTCGTGCTTTCTTCGTCGACCGCGTCTTTCATTTTCTCCCACCGAGGTTGTTCCCCCACAGGAGCTCCTAGCGTTTCGCTGTCCCAGGCCAGCCCCTTCCCCAGGTAGCCCCCCAGTATTTCTACCCTCGAGGCTCAGTTCAAGAAACCATCATCGCTACAAAACATCATCTATCAAGAAGCCTTGTCCTGCACTCGCCATTCAAGTTTCCGGTCCTCTTTATCTAGCTCATTCACCCTTTTCTAGCTCGTCCAGGCAGCTGTTTTCGAAATGGCGCGTTTCTTGGTTTTCTCCATCACTATTCTCCTAGCCTGTTCGCTCGTCGTAGCTCACGACGAACGAGGCGGTGGCAGAGACGGCGGAAGGGGAGGCGGACGCTGGCGGCCGTCGCCATTGGCGCGCTACGAGACCAACATGCGGCCGTGCGTCGGCTGGGCTCCCATTCGCGGAGCCGCGATGATCGATGTCCTTACCACGCAGTAAGTACTAGCCGCTCTAGCGTGGTTTTGACGGGCCGCAAAACTCAAAAGTTTTGAGGTGCCTCAAAAGTTATTTGCGGAGCCGCAATGGTCGACGTCCTTGCCACGCGGTAAGTAGTAGCCGCTGTAACTAGCCTGGTCTCCACATAATGAGTTCCGCTACGATTAACGTCCCGCTATAGCAACGACTTGTCCGCATGGCGAATTGCGATAGTGATTTCGTCGCTTTGGAAGCATAGTCTAGATCTAAACTCTTTCTTCCTTCCATCTTCATCTTCCGTTGTCGTCTCTCACCGTGGTCTCTTTTCACCTACTTCCTGGTTTCGCGTTTCCCTCATTGCTTGTTCTCAGAACCACGGGAACGAACGAGATTCGCTACGGCCTCATGGTTCAGGGTGTCGCCGCGCCTCCCGCGAAAATGACCGTCTACTCCACCGACCCCTGCGACCCTCTGGTTACCTCTCCCAAGAAACTCGTCGAGCTTTCGGGAAAGTGGTACAACATTTCGCCTAGACGTGGCCCTACGAGTTTCACCATGAGTGGTTCGGTGCTGAGCAGTGCTCTTCCGGTCCAGACGACCTACTCTCGCGGAAGGGGTTACCAGGTTCCAGTTTTCATCTCCTTCGCCATAAATTCGACGATGAACAGCACTATTGCTGGAAAGTTTCGACGTGACTATTAGATTGGGGGGTGGGGGGATGCTATGCGACTTCTAAAGCGTTCCCATTCAGTGGGGAGTAGGGGGAGGGAAGGGGAGAAAGAGGAGTGGGCTAACGTGACCCGACCCGAGCCATGCGGGGGCTAGGGTTACCAGACTTTGCATGCAGCAAGACTTTTCGCGTGAATGTCTTGATGTGGAGTTAATAACGGCTGGGCTGCTGCTGGCCGTATTTATTATATTATTTTATTCAGTCCTCAATATTTGTACAAAGATGGGAACCAGCAACAAGACAACCTACCCATCAAGCAACATTTGGCAGAACCCACATCCAGCAGCTAAATTACCCTACACCCACATAAATTACCCTATTTGCTAGAACAACGTGAGAGCTGACCGCATAAACCACGTCCTCTTCCTCTTGACTTCCGACAGTTTCATGTTTCCAATTGCCACTTGAGAGGTGGCTGCACCATGCCGCACCATCCCCCGCAAGACTTGGAAAGCCAAATAGGTACCATAACGGCCGCTATAGTTTGAAGGGAGAATCGTCTGATGGAAGGGGTGAGCTGTACCTGACGGGTGCACGTCAGCGGACCCTCATTGTTATGCACGCATAGAAAGTGACGCCGACGGCGACAGAAACGAAGAGAATTGCGACGGTAACCAGCAGGAACTGCGACCAGGCGAGCGTGGGCGGACAGCTCGTCGCGCACTCGTAGCGGATATAACGGTCTGAAAGAGCGAGGGTAGAATGGAAAACAGATACGGATGGAGCAGTTGGATGGTGGTTTGGGAAAATAGAATCTGGATGGCAGTAGCGGACACGCGAATATTCATCACAGCCAGTTTTACAGCGGGTGCGTGAGCGCATATTGATGCGGATTTTTCGGTCTAATACTTCGCAAAAGCGTGATTGCGAAAGCTTGGGGATAGAGCGGCAAGCGTTGTTGGAAGATAGGGCACTCACACGAGGGGCTCCAGGCGAGTCTGTGTAAAATGAGTCTAATTTTGAGTCGACTCAAGAGTAAAGATTGAGTATATTACACACGGAAGGGCAAGCGTTGTTGGGAGATAGGGGTCACTCACACGAGGGGCTCCATGCGGGCCGGAAAAACGCGTTACACGATGAGGGTGTGTCGGCCACGCATGTCTGTCGGTCGGACGAACGCAACAGGGAGGCACAGGAAACAACGGGAACGGGAAACGATGCGGAGTGCGAACACAATATGCATAAGTGAGATGGCATTTGATGAAATGCGAGCGCAGTTCACGGGAGCGAAACAGATCTAACGGCCGTGAAATAATCGACTAATGTAGTAAGTAATGTACGTGAAAAAAGGAACGTAGCGTGCAATGTTTGACACGTTTCGCGTTGGCGTGCTCCGTTCCGCGCATGGTGCACGCTGCGATGCACGACGACGCAGTGGGCTGTGCTTGAGGCGGCTACAAAATTATTTTCTGGACGTAGTTTGACGCGCGACGACGCTGCGTGCGTTGGGCCCACCGTGCAATGTTTGACGCATTTGGCATTTGCGTACTCCGTCCCCGGCACCGTGCACGCCGTGATGCACGACGACGCTGCGACCCGCGCCGCGAAGCACGATGCGATGAGCACGAGGAGAAAGACTAGCACGGGGCGTTCCATGGAGGCGGCTACAGTGGCTCCGTGAGGCTACTACGAGGATTGCTCGGTTGTGAATTTCGGGCGGAGGACGGCGGTGCGACGAATAAAAGGGTGCTGTGGGAGGAAGTGCTTGCGTCAAGGCATGCAGGAAGAAAGTGTCAGTCTATCCGTGGGCCGAATAAACAGGAAATCGTCGTAGGAAGACACAGTATGCGATATCGTGGATGCTTGGACGAGGTGGGGATACGCTATAGTGAGACACGTTGTGAGGAGCGCACGTGTTGGCGAACGGACATTCAGACGATAGAAACGTAGGCTGCGTGGGAAAGCACGCATTCAAACATGGCTTCAAACGACGGAACCTCCACCTTCGCCGAACTCCTAACCTCCTCACTCGCCCAGCTGAGGATAGCCTATTGACACACCGAACTGCGAAATTTACCAAGGGCTAGAGAATCCCAGGCGTGCTGCTTCTCCTGCCTCTGGCTAGCCAGTGCGAAAGGCTTTCTTGCTCTGAGTGCTTGGGTGGGGGTGTCACTGTCCATAGTTAGCGGCTGTCGAGGACAACCCAGGGCCCGCTCGCCCGCATCGTGGTTTTGTGTTGCGTGCGTTAGGGCGTGTCCAGCGCGTATGTTTGATTGCGGTCGGGTGAGGTGACTCACGGATCAGAAGGGTCGATAACAAATCTAAAAAGGTTGGGTAGGGTTTTGACCAAAAACGAACGTTGCGGGGGATGGTTTCCCAACGTAGATTTGTGCCCAGCGCCCAGCGCACGACGGGAAATCAGGAGCGAATGGTTGGAGGTTCGGTTTGAAATTCCTCACGAAGCGCGTGCGGCGCGATTTCGAAAATCCGGCATGCAAGGCCAGACCTGGTGGTGTGGGGTGGTGCTGTCACCAGTTTGGAAACAAAAGCTGGTGTCCCCAGGGATTTTTTCGGTTCCCCTGGGCAAAGCGAGGAAAATCGCGATAGCCATGCCTAAGGGCGTGTAACATGTTCTCGAACAGCTTCCGAACCGAGCATTCATCGAGCTGTACCATTAGTTTTATAGTCTAAAACGCAGTACAACATGCCATACCGCTTTTAACCTCTCTGAATGGTCGACCCTGAGGCGTGTTCGTAAAAAATGTTACACGCCCTAATGGAATTGTCAGATTCCTGGTCACTGGTCACGGACGGGCGTTGCCGAGTCCACAATTTGCCAACAGCACCCAAGCAGCCCTGAAACAAATTGAGGGGCAGCAAAAGTGTAGGGGTAATATTAAAATCTCTGTGCCAGCCGGGAATCGAACCCGGGTCTGCACCGAACAAGATGGCAGGGTGCTATTCTACCACTAGACCACTGGCACGTGTCATCCATGCATAGCAAAAACGTTTATTAATATTGTAAAATAAAAACAAAAGCTGTGCTGCACGTCCCCCTGAATTTGAAGCCCTTACAGCTGGCCACTTCAGCCAAAGTTGCTCCCCCTCCTGCTGCACCAACCTTCAGATTCCCTTTCCCGAATCCCAAGCCATTCTGAACTGAATCCCCTCCATAGTTCGCTCACGCTCAACTGCATGCCGCGCGTTCCAGAGTCTGGTTGCCCTCCGAAGCTGGGAAGGATTCCCTAGAGATCTCCGACTTCAAGCTGGAACCCAGAATTCGCTCACGAGATTCCCGTGTGATGGGCTTCCAAGCAACACGAACGAGTCCCGCCGCAGGTACCCTCGCCCTGCAACTGGTAACGCTGTTATTGATGCTCGCCTTCCTACCTGACAATTTCCATGCTAAGGATAGCTTGCGACTATATTTCGAGGGAGAGTGAACCCTTTTCAATATTTTGAAAAGATGTCGTTCTTTTATTTCATGCCATTCGTTCTTGTTCTTGGGGCTCTGTGTTCTGTTCAGAATCCCGTGCTGGCGTCGGATGCCATTCAACACAACATCGATGGCGGAGGTGAAGTGTACGAGATCCAACCGCCGGAAAATCCTCATGGTCTTCTCATCTTTAGAGACACCGACTCTGGAATTTCTGGAGTGAGCCGCGCAGATGCTGAGCCTAGGCTAAGCAATCAAGCTGGCGTGTTCAGGTATAGAGGCGGACTGAACATGGCGACCCAAGAACATATTAAGGACGTCGCAGGGTCCAACATCGCTGAGCCGAAGTGCCTGAGAATCACCGCTCAGTACCTGGCCAGGACTGAAGGCTGGCACGCTTGTGCGTATAACAGCTCTGCTGGATACCGTGCCGTCGGCGCTGGGTACAACTTGGATCAGAATCCAGCAGTCATCCTGTCAGATTTCAACCTTATTGGTGCAGATTCTCATGCGGTAAGTTCCACGGACCTGGTCTGGAACATCTTTCGCAGCTACTCAAGCTTAATTCAGCTGCTCAATCTTACAAAATTTGCAGTTAAAACTACTCATGCAGTGTGACAGTGTCTCATTTTCAATGACCGATCTTGCTTGCAGGTGTATACTGGTTCCAAGTGCCTGACAGGTCCTCAGATCAGCAGACTGCTGGAGCTCAGCGTCAGGAGGCTTCTTGCAGCGAAATTGACCTCCGATTTTGCAATTGATGCCAGTAGATTCTGCTGCGACGTTCAGAAGGCCCTTGTGGATGTTCTTCTCACCAGCATGCACCTGGATCTGGATGCATTTTCTTGGTTTCGTAACATTGTGAAGACGTTGACGAGGCATGAGTGGAAAAGAGCTGCCAGGCTGCTGGTAGAGACTGCATGGTGCGCAGCAGACGAGTCAAGATGTGCTGCCGCTGCCATGCTGCTTGCTGCTGGGTGTGGGACTCTTTGATTGACACGAGAGTAGGCTCTGTTGTGCTTGCGTGAAGTGTCTGGAGCGTTGCTCATTGCTTCCGTAATCCCAGTCTGAACACACTCCTCACTCTGATGCCATTTTGACAATGGATGGATAAAGGCGTGTGTCTTACAGTTCCGGAACCCGGCAAGTTCCGGAACTTGGGCTGGTTACACGTGCCGCGGAGCATTTCGATGAGATCTCGTGAATTCCTCCCGGGGCAAAAGTTTCGCGAATTTCGGAACTAGTTCCGAAATTTCCAGAAGCGGAACTGTAAGACACACGCTATACGGGTTTTCGTCCTCAACTGCAAGATTTCTTGTTTCAGTTCCTCCAGTAACGAGGCCTTCTGGTCCAGGTTTTAGGAGCTCATGTTAGGAGTCGGGACGCATTTGCGACAATCCCTTTCTCCGCATGGCGCTCCATCTCGTCCCCTTGCGTATCACTTGTCCGACGTGTCTCATCTCCGTCGTCCGCCACGTCAGCGCACTGCCGAATCGACCGCACTCAGCAGTCCCGTTGAAGCTTCCTTGCCGCCGCAGGATTTGTTCGAAGAGTAGCACCTCAGGTCATTCGAGGGCAATAGTTGCCTTATTCCCTAATCTGAGCGATAGTAACGTCTCCCATAAACTTCCTGGCAACGACAAGACATTTCCAAGAGTACACAATGGGAATGGTAGGGCCTTATTGGAACGTCCCGAGGGGTTCAAGCAGAACGAGCAAGCTACACAACGCAATCCACAGGAATCTGCCGTTGATCCTGAGCATCCGCCTGATGGGATAAATCTGACGGCTGGGGATGAACCGCGGGAATGGGTGGGCCTGGCGGCATGGCGAACCGCGGCAATCCGCACAGACACCTTCTGGGGACCTAAGGGTTCTTGTGACCCCCCACCCGGGATTAATAATAATAATAATAATAATAATAATACGCACAATGAAGCGGCTGAAGCGGGAGGCGTCAGTCACGCTGCCACGTGGGATCGGGTCGAGCTTCCTGCCACGCTGGCGGAATGCGGGCGAATGGTGCTGGAATCTCCCGATCCGCGGTTTAAGATCGCCGTCACGCACGCCGCGCACCGCTCGCTCGGTGCGGGTGCGCCGGCGGTAGGCGCGGCGGCTGCGGTAGGCGTGCCAGTAGGCGCGGCGGCTGCCCCGTCAAAGCCTGCGCGGCCGGCAAGACCAGAGCTGGTAAGGGTGGGGGAAAGCAGGACGGAGAAGGTTGCTGCAGTGCAGTCCAATGAGGGTTCAACGACTCCTCTCCCCCCCTTACTTCCCCCCCATTCCCCCCCCCCTTTTTCCCCCCCATTGGGTGCATCCTCCGTGCCATCCTGAAGCCCGGCCCCTCCTCCCCCTTACCCATGCCACATGCTGCGCACATGCTGCACATGCTGCGCACATGCCCCTTACCCCGGCACACATGCTGCGCTATCTTGCCCCCGCGGAACGGACCTCCCCCTTATGCCACATTCCGTCATTTCTCCCCCCAACCCTCCCCCACCCTTCCCCAGGTTCACCCACCACGGGCAATCCCCAAGCCCGGCTGCTCCTCCCCCTTAGTCTGGCCCGCGCACATGCTGCACAATCTAGCCCACGTGCAACTTATCCCATCCACTTCCCCCATTGTTCCCCCCACCCCCACCTCCCGCCGTCCCTAGGTGCATCCCCGTGCCATCCCCAAGCCCGGTCCCTCCTCCCCCCTGCCCTGGCCCGCACACATGCTGCACAATCTAGCCCACGTGGAGTTGAACGCTATTGACCTGGCATGGGATACCGTTGTCAGGTTCTCACTGCTGGCGGGGGAGGAGGAGAGGGGGAAAGGGGAGGGGGAGAGGGGGAAAGTGACCCCGGACTGGAAGCTTCCACGTCAGTTCTTCTTGGATTTTGTACACGTGGCAGATGATGAGAGTAGACACCTGGCATGGTGCTTGCAGCGACTGGAGGAGATGGGGTTCAGGTGGGTTGGTCATGCTTCGAGGGATGGTGTACAGGTGGGTCATGCTTCGAGAGATGATGTATGAATGTAAGGGGAATGCTTGTGAAAATTTCCTCTTTCCTTCTCTGCTAAGCTTCTCTCCGCCTCTCCCCATTCTCTCACTCTCTCCTCTAACCCTCCTCTTTTCCCCCTGTCCCCCTGTCCCCCTCCCCCAACCCCTTCCCCCCACCCCTCACCCCCTTCCCCCATCCTTCCCTTTCCCCCTACCCCTCCCCGTCCCTCCCTGCAGCTATGGTGACATGCCAGCGCACAACCTCCTCTGGAAGGACTGCGAGAAATCGGCCAATCACGTGCAAGACAGGCTGGCAGTCATTCCAATGGTGCAGGTATGGTCGCGACCAATCATTAGGGCACCTACCAATCATTAAGAATTGAGAACAGACCAATCACTAGGCACCAACCGATCATTAAAAACAGTTTAATGACTAGGCTCCTATCGATCATAAAGCACAGACCAATCATTAGGGCACCAACCGGTCATCACATCCATCGGTTGGTTGATTGACCACGTGGCAGAGGCAGGAGAGGAGAAGAGGCGGCTACCCACCTGGCCGTTGGGGTGGTGCTCTGACAACCTTCTGGCACCTAGTGTTGTTGAGGTGATGATTCCTGTTCAGCATGTCATTCTCCTGGTTGCTCTATCCCAACGTGGTTAAGTAGGTTCGTTTTGAGACGTCTCCAAAGAAACCTGCTTGGTATGCTCGGTATGCTTTTCTTGGTATGCTCGGTATGCTTGCTTGGTATGCTCGGTATGCTTGCTTGGTATGCTCGGTATGCTTGCTTGGTATGCTCGGTATGCCTGCTTGGTATGCTCGGTATGCCTGCTTGGTATGCTCGGTATGCTTGCTTGGTATGCTCGGTATGCTTGCTTGGTATTCTCGGTATGCTTGCTTGGTATGCTCGGTATGCCTGCTTGGTATGCTCGGTATGCTTGCTTGGTATGCTCGGTATGCTTGCTTGGTATGCTCGGTATGCTTGCTTGGTATGCTCGGTATGCTTGCTTGGTATGCTCGGCTATTGCTATTGCTTGCTTGCTTGCTTGCTTGCTTGCTTGCTTGCTTGCTTGCTTGCTTGCTTGCTTGCTTGCTCCTGATCGCTCTATCCCAACACGAAGCCCGGGAATCCGATACTGGTCCAAGGCTGAGGGATACACTAGTGGGGTGGGGCTGGGCGACACCAGGAGTGCCACGGTGGTGGCTAAGATAGCTCAGGGGGACCACCTGGGCCCCCTGTACCATCTTGTGAGAACCATCTGTTTTCTTCTCCTTCTTCCTCCTGTCGTCAGGAAGCAAGGGGACTAGACGCAGGCCCAAGGCTGGTGGAGAGGTTGATAGGGCTGGGCGACACCAGGAGTGCAGCAGTGGTGGCGAAGATAGCCCAGGAGGAGGTGGCGCACGTGGCAGTGGGGGTGGCGTGGTTTGTCTGGGTGTGCGAGCGCATGGGGGTGGACCCACACCTGTCCTTCACGAGTGAGTGATGTGTGCGCCCATGGGGGTGCGCACATGGGGGTGCGCCCATGGGGGTGCGCCCATGGGGGTGCGCACATGGGGGTGCGCCCATGGGGTAGCGCCCATGGGGGTGCTTGTGCGTGTGCGTGTCCAAGGGGGTGCATGTGTGTGTGAGCATGCGAGCGCATGGGGGTGGTCCCACACCTGTCCTTCGCCAGTGAGCGTTGCTGTGTGTGCATGCGCTTGTGCGGAGGGGTGGGGAGGGGAGGGGAGGGGAGGAGAGGGGAAGACGGGTGAAGGGCCCATTCAACCATGTATGCAGCATGTCCTAGCATAACCATCTCTTCTCATCTGTCCATCCCATCTCCCCATCCCTCCAGCCGTGATCCGAGCCATATGTGCCGACGGGGTGAAAGGCCCCTTTCAACCACGCTGCACATGCTGACGTGTTATATTCCTCCATCACCCATCCTTTCTCCCCATCCCTCCAGCTGTGATCCAAGCCCTGTGTGCCGACGGGGTGAAGGGTCCCTTCAACCATGCAGCTCGTGCCACAGCCGGCCTGCCACGCCATTGGTACGACCCCCCAGCACCGCCCACTGCTGCTGCCCTGCTCGATACAGTCACATCCGGCACTGCTGCCACTGTCACGCCTGCTTCAGTCACACCTGCCGCGGCCACATCAGCTCATGCCTCGTCCACATCAGCTCATGCCTCGTCTGCAAGATCATCTAGTGGAGGGACAAAGCAGGGGGGTAGATTGATGGTGGATAGACAGGCCAAGAAGCAGCAAGAGGTGGGCAAAAAATGGAGAAAGCTTATGAGCGGGCAGGTGAATCGGGCAGCCCGGGAAAAGATGCGGGATCAACTGCAGAGGAAGGCGTCTCGCATCGAGGCCCACATCCAACGGTGCCAGATGCTCCTCCAATCAGACTCTGCCACGTCATCACCCTCCTCCTCTCCTTCCTCCTCCTCCTCCACTTCCCCATCTTCTTCCACATATCCCTCCGAGGAAAGCTGTCACGCTTCTCCCTCGAATCCCCCATGCGCTTCCCAAGAGCCGCTTTCTGCAAAAGTTACAGAGGGGGTCTCAGCGTCACATCCCCCTTACAAGCTGTCTCGCCAAGTGAAGCAGGACTTGCAGGCCCAGCACAGCCACTCCCAGGAGCAGCTTAAAGAGGTGAGCCTGGACTCTTGCTTCCTCCCCCAAACTCTAAACACCTCCACACTCCTACCGTGTCTTCTGTTGCCCTCTGAGTGAGTGGTAACCACATATTTCCTTCCCTTCTCCTTCCCTCTCCCATCTGGGCATGTCAAGTCCATTGTACTAGGATCGATTGCAGTATGGAATGGCATCCCTCTGCTGGCGCATTCCATGCTGCCCCACCATGCACAGTACAGTAGTCTGTGTGCTGTGGTATCTCTTAGAATAGCAGAATGAATAGAATCTTGACAGTATCCTCCTGATCGTTCCCTCCTCGCATTCCCAACCCCTTGATTTTTCAGGGTGTTTTTGAGAATTCTCAAAAACACCCTGCAAAATAGCAGAATGAATAGAATGTTGACAGTATCCTCCTGATCGTTCCCTCCTCGCATTCCCAACCCCCCATTGCTTCCCCTTCCTTTTTTTAGGTGCACCGGCGCTTGGCCTTGCTCATCTCGTTTGAGGACCACAGAGTGTAATGAATGAGTCTGTTTTTTAGTCGACTCTCAAAACACAAACTCATTACACACGGTGCACCAGCGCCCGCCTGGCCTTGCTCTCATCTTATTTGAGGGCCATTGAAATTCAGCTGCTTAACCTTTTGAAGAATTTGAACTTGTGTTGTTCTCCTGCAATTCAAACTATCCCTTGTAGTTGCCGTGCTGCGGGGCACGGCGAACCAACCCAATATAGGACAACCACAGAATAATTCTGTTCAACCAAGGGCCTTACTCACACACAACCCATCCAGACAAAACCGTGTGAATTTCAACACCTTTGGCTTGCCCTTCGGCTGGAGCCTCGCCGACCAGGCCTAGCCTAAGACCGGGCCTTCAAATGCCTGCAAGACCAGGTAATTGTTCTTTCTAAGCATACATGAGTCTACTCTACGCAACCAGGTTTCAACGCTGAGCCATACAGATACTCTGGTTTCCTGCTCCGGCCTTCTTTTTAGGCATCTCAAAAAGTAGATTCACAGCGCTACAGTGCACCCTTGTTGAGCTAGTGACGCAGACGAGTTGAATGGCCTCCATAATCGAATTGTAACAGGCTGTTGGCCTCCATAATTGAGTTGAAGGGCCTGTTGGCCTCGATAAAGAGCATCTGAGTCGAAGCGCACATGCAGTCAGAGGACCCGGCCCCACTCATGCGCTGCCAATTTCTGTGAAAAAAAACGTGGGCAGGGTGGTGGGAGATGGGGGTTGACACAGGAAGGGGGTATTGGGGCGTGGGAGAGAATGCAGAAGGATAATGCCCTGTTATAGCACATACCAGTGCAGGGTACTGCCTCAATATAAGCACACACTAACAGACGGTATTGCCTACAAGCACATACCAGCACAAGGTATTGCCTTGTTATAAGCACACACCAGCACAAGGTATTGCATCGCTATAAGCACATGCCAGCACAAGGTACAACCTCGTTATAAACGCATACCAGCCAAAGTACTGCCTCATATAAGCACATACGAACGAGGACAAGGTAGTGCCTTGCCATAAGCAAATCCCGCCTTCTTATAAGCACATACCAGCACAAGGCACTGCCCCGTAATTAGCACACCAGCACATCGCACTGCCTCGTTATAAGCACATACCAGCACAAGGTACTGCCTCGTTATAAGCACATACCAGCACAAGGACTGCCTCATTATAAGCACACACCAGCACAAGGTACTGCCTCGTTATAAGCACATACCAGCACAAGGTACTGCCTCATTGTAAGCACATATAAGCACAAGGTACTGCTTCGTTATAAGCACATACCAACACACAGTATTGCCTACAAGCACATACCAGCACAAGGTATTGCCTCGTTATAAGCACACACCAGCACAAGGTATAACCTCATTATAAACACATACCAGCCAAAGTACTGACTCATATCTTAGTTGCACTATACGCAAAAATTGGAGAGCGTATAGCGTATATACGCTATATGCTATACGAGTGTATGTACGCCATACGCTCGGCCGAAATTTCAAGGGCAGCCCGGCAAAAAAATCTGAGTTTTTTTTTCTCGTCAATTCGCGAGTAGGCGAAACCAAACAGGGTGTCGCGAACTTGCGACACACCAAAATTTGCAGCAACCCCAAGTTCCAACCATTTCGCCCCCCTCCACCACACTGCACCCTACTGTCTCTACCCAACCCAACCACCCCTCCAAACTGCTCTCTTCCTCTCTCACAGCTATGTGCGCTAAACCTAGTTTAGTGCGTGTAGCGTAGCTTACCTTTACCAGCCCCATTCCCCACGGGCTTTAGGTCTTTTCCGTCCTTTAAGCTCGAAACCGCTTAGATTATAAGGTAAAGCCGTGGCGACGCCCCCGAGTCCGCCTGATGGCTCTGAAGCCTTGGCACGATGCTTATTTATTATGCCTAAGTCTATGTTTTCTGGTTGTTGTTGCAGTGGAACCGTTTGCTCCACATCCCCCTCTTCTCCCCCCCTTTTTTCCCGGTGTTTTTGCCCCTGCCCGAAATTTATTTTTGCCTTCCCGGGATAGCGTATACATAGCGTATACAAGGTCCCAATCCAAGCGTATTGCGTATATACGCTGGCATATATACCACCATACGCCCATGGTGCAACTAAGACTCATATAAAGCACATACCAGGACAAGGTACTGCCTTGCCATAAGCACATCCTGCCTTCTTAAAAGCACATACCAGCACAAGGTACTGCCTCGTTATAAGCACATACTAGGACAAGAAACTGCCTCGTTATAAGCACATACCAGGACAAGGCACTGTTTCGTTATTAGCACACCAGCACAACGCACTGCCTCGTTATAAGCACATACCAGCACAAGGTATTGCCTGTGGAGGTCCACGGCTCGTTTGCAGAGCTTCTTCACATCCCACGACCCTGCTGCTGCATTGAAGAACTGAGATGCACACCGGGTGGGGCGGGGGGGGAGGGGGTGGGGAAGGAGGGGGAGGGAAGGGGTGGGGGAGCGATAAGGGTGAGGGGAGAATGATCCTATTGAGCCTGTGTTCATGTCCGATGACCCCGCTGCTGCGTTGAAGAACTGAGATGCACACCGGGTGGGTGGTGGGGGGGGAGTGGGGGGAGGAGAAAGACAGGAATGACAGGGGCGAGAGGGACGAGAGGGATCAGATGAGGTGTTTGCAGTTTCTGCTTCTTCACAACTCACGACCCCGCTGCTGCGTTGATGCTGTGAAACACAGAGGGGAGAGAGGATGCCAGAACGACTTTTGAGGTGCCTCAAAAGTCGACCCCGCCGCTGCTGCTGCGTTGACGCAGTGAAACACGCAGGGGAGAGAGGATGCCAGAACGCATACCAGGGCCATGGGACTATCACATGTGAGCTGCACATACGGCACTATCACATGTGTTGAAACCTCCTCATTACAGCCCAATTCCTACCCTCCCCTTCATCCCCCCTCCACCCTTTCCTCCCTTTCTCCCACTTGCTTCTCACATAAAAACACATCGTCCAGTCCCTACGCCCCACCAATCAAGTCATCCCGGAGCTTGAGCACGGCGCGAGCACACACACGGTGGTCACGCGCTCCTGCTCCTCCCTCCTTGTTAACTTCCTAGCCCCACCCCCCCTTTTTACACTCACATCGACCACGTCATCCAGTCCTTGGGCCCCATCGATAAAGTCATCCCTCAGTTTAAGCACGATCGCCAGCACACAGAAGGTCATCATGTGCTCCTGCTCCTCCCTCCTCACGTACGGCACCGCCACTCCCGCTGACTTTTGACTCGACTCAAGAATGATATCGCACCTTCACACCTAGCGAAACACACACTCCCCAACCCAGCTCCCCTTACCGAGCCCCCCCCCTTATACTCACATCCACCACATCATCCAGTCCTTGGGCCCCATCGATAAAGTCATCCCTCAGTTTAAGCACGATCGCCAGCACGCAGAAGGTCGTCATGCGCTCCTGCTCCTCCCTCTTCACATACGGCACCGCCACGCCCGCTGACTCCGGGAGCAAATAGAACGCCGACGGCTGCGGGGGAACTATGGCCCCCGCCTCCTCTGCTGCCGCTGCTGCTGCTGCCGCCGCTGCTTCTGCTGCCTCATGTGCTGCTGCTGCTGCGCTGCCGCCCTCCCTGCTAGCAGCCCCAGGCTGGTCAGTCATTATGGTATCCGTCACGTGCTGCTGCTGCTGCTGCTGCTGCGGCTCTGCTGCAGTGCTTTGGCACGGTGGTGCGGATGCAGCGGATGCAGCGGCTGCGGCAGCAGCGGCTGGAAGCGCCGTGTGTTTCTTGCTGCCTTTCCTTCCCAACCCGAACGACCCCGTCCGCCTGTGCATCTTCTTCACTCCCTCTGCCCCGCCCGCCCCACCTGCCCCACCACCCCCCTCTCTACCCTCCCCCTGACCGCCAGAATCACCTGCCCCAGATCTACCTGCCAGCAGCCCGCCCAGGCTCTTTCCCAGGGGGCTCCTGTGGGTTCTCCCGTCCCCTGCAAACCCTGGCCTAGGAGGCACCTGCAGCTGCTGCGGCCGGGATGTACCAGAGGAGGGACCACCAGCAGCACCAGCGGCACCAGCAGCACCACCGCCACCAGCACCAGCAGCAGCATAAGACGGTGTGATTGGCCGGCCGGCTAAGGCCGAGACGGCAAACGCCACAGGGTCAGCAGGCATAACAGCAGTAGCAGCTACCGTCCCCACGGGCCCAGCGAGCTTCTGTGCTTTGTGCCACAAAGCCACGGCCGACCGCCTTGAGGAGAGGTACTTGGCGCTTTTGCTGGCAGCAAGCTTACCTGCAGAGGCGTCTAGAGTGACGTATCTGATCACGTCCTTTCTGTACGGGCCTACGCCCGCCCAGCTGCGGGAGCGAGCGCCCTCGATGGCGTGGCTTTTTGTGGTGTTACTGGGGTTGATGGCGGTGGTGGTGGGGTTGCGTGCGCTGTGGCTGTTTCGGGTGGGGAGTGAGGGCGTGGTGGCACGGGAAAGGGCACCAGCAGCAGCAGATGTGTTCTTTCTGCCGTCGGTGAGAGCGCCTGATGTCACTGCTGCTTCTACAGACGCCCAAGCGGACGCAGTGGACGATCTTGTGCCTGGAGGTGGTGGGATGGGTTGATGGGGTGAATATTGACATGATTTGGTGACAAGCATGCTGCACCCCTGAGGTTACAGCTGCTACTACAAAAGACCCAGCGGACGCAGTAGACGATCTTGTGCCTGGAGGTGTTGGTATGGGGTGATGAGTAGATGGGTTGATGGGTTGATGGGGTAATGGGGTGATGGGGTGATGGGTTGATGGGATGATGGGGTGAACATTGTTATGATTTGGTGACAAGCATGCTGCACCCCTGAGGTCACGGCAGCTTCTACAAAAGGCCAAGCCGAAGCAGTAGATGATCTTGTGCCTGGAGGTGCTGGCATGGGGTCATGGGAGGGAGATGGGATGGTGAGATGGTGGGAAGGATGGATGATGGGATGATGGGGTGATGGGGTGATGGGGTGATGGGATGATGGGGTGATGGGGTGATGGGATGATGGCATGATGGGGTGATGGGGTGATGGGATGATGGGGTGATGGGATGATGGGGTGATGGGGTGATGGGGTGATGGGATGATGGGGTGATGGGGTGATGGGATGATGGGATGATGGGGTGATGGGATGATGGGGTGATGGGGTGATGGGGTGATGGGGTGATGGGATGATGGGGTGATGGGGTGATGGGGTGATGGGATGATGGGGTGATGGGATGATGGGATGATGGGGTGATGGGGTGATGGGGTGATGGGGTGAGGATGATGGCATCATAGGGAAGATGGGATGGCATGACTAGGAAACGAAGATGCATTTGTTGCACCCGCCTTGATAGCTTTGCACTGGCATCCCGCATTACCATACACCATGATGTGGGACGCCATGCCATGCCACGCCATGCCATGCCATGCCATGCCATGCCATGCCAAGCCATGCCATGCCATGCCAAGCCAAGCCATGCCATGCCATGCCATGCCAAGCCATGCCATGCCATGCCATGCCAAGCCATGCCATGCCATGCCATGTCATGCATTTGCATGTGCATTACGCGGCATCACAGATCACCTCACTCACATATCACGTCACTTGACTACCCTGCCCTGACCCCCTACCTTGTCTCAAAGGACTCTTCCCCCCCACATCCTCCGTATGAGCATCCTCCATATGCGTATCTGTACCATCCCCTCCGCCCTTCCCCTTGGGAGACTTTTTCCCACTCCCTGTTGGAGAGATGGGCGGCTTGCCTTCCCCCACTCCCTCTCCTCCCCCACTCTTTCCTCCTCCTCCTCCCTTCCCTTTCCCCCCATCCTGCTCCTCCTCCTCCCCGCCCCCAGCCCTAGTCACCACAGCAGCGGCAGCAGCGCTGGCAGCAGCCTTGGCAGCATCGGACGGCATGCCAACGACCCCAGAGCCCTCGGAGGAGGTGACAGCAGCGGCAGCTTCGGCAGCGGCGGTGGTGGCGGCGGCAAAAGAGGCTTGGTCGAGGGCGTGGGGGAGAGGACGGAGTGCGAGAGGTGCATGGTGTGGTGCAGCACGGACTGGTCCGCCATGGCCAATAAGTCAGCGTCCCTGGCATCATAATCCCATGACCACATCATCTGGGGAAAGGGAGGGCATGTGGGGAAGGTGAGGGCGTGTGGGAGGAGAGGAGAGGGGAGAGGAGGGAGTGTGAGAGGTGCGTGGCATGGCCAGGAGGTCGGCATCACGGGCGTCATAGTCCCACGACCACATCATCTGGGGAAAGGAAAGGGAGGGCGGGGCATGGGGGGAACATGCCCCGCATGGGGCGTCGAGGAAAGGCGGGGAGTGGGGGGAGGGCAGGGAACAAACCAGACAACAAGACCACAAGGGGCACATAAGCTGGGAGTAACTTCCTCAAGAGAAGTTGATCAAACATAAGCAGTGCTCTCAAAACAGACTGTTCCCCCCAAAATAGCCTGTTTTGTTTTGGCCTTCCAAAGTGTCAGTGCCTCGTAGAAGTAGATGTAGCCTGGGAAGGAGATCTCTCGGATGATAAGTTGATAACTGCACCCAAGGCACCATCCTCCAATAACCGGCAGTTGGTCCTAAAAAGGACAAAACACACATACCTCCCAGAAGTAGATGGAGTCGGCAAAGGACAGCTCCCGCCGGAACATGGCCATGATGGGCCGCACCGTGAAGAACATGGAGCCCGCGCCGATCTCGTCTGCAGAGGGAAGGGGGGGGGGGAGAGAGAGGGGAGCATGCAGCATGATAAAAGGGGGGAATGAAGGGGGAATGAAGCATATACTCATGGCCATGATGGACCACACGTGAAGAACACGGGCAAATGGGTCAAGGCAGAAGGCAGAAGGCAGAAGATAGGGAGTGCATGCAGTATGTACCTACCTAGGTGAGCGTAGAGCTCGGGGTCAAGCACTCTGGTGATGTTCTTGAGATTGCATCGCAGCACATGTCTGGGAGCAAATATGGCCGGGAGCACAATACCTACGACCTACCGAGACAGGTCAGTACCTAGGTGGGCGTAGAGCTCGGGGTCGGGCACTCTGGTGATGTTCTTGAGGTTGCACTAGTAAGCGAGCAACAGGAGCAGTGCGTAAGAGAGCAACAAGTGAGTGAGACACACCACAAGGCATGGCATTGCACTCACCTAGGTGAGCGTAGAGCTCCGGGTCGAGCACTCTAGTGATATTCTTGAGGTTGTCAATCTCCTTCTGCACGCCGATGCTGGCCGATGTGCCCATGAAGTCGCTCCGCTGGTGGGCAGAGGCGTGACAAGCACAAGGTAGGGACGAGACAAGGAGATAAGCAGTCCACCCAACAATCGGTTAGTTGCCTCTCAGAAGCAGCGAAGCACGGATTGGAGCCAGTAGACTTCCTTCTCACCTCACCCCCCTTCCCCTTTGCTTTGACATACAGGGGAACGCTAGAGATCCCCTCCCCCTCCCCCTCCCCCCCCGCTCCCCCTCCCGCCTACACCCTCCCCCTTGGACCTACAATGGGGCGCATGAGGCGCTCAAAGCACCAGAAGGCATCGGCGTTGTTGGGGAAGGTGACGATGAAAGGCGACATGAGGTCACTCATGCCTGCACCCGATGGGGGGAAAGAAGCGGGGGGGCAGTGTTGGATGCAAGGGGCATGAGACAGAGGGGAAGGTGACGATGAAACGGGACATGAGGTCGGTCATGCCTGGAGTGTGGTGGGGAGGGGACGCAGGGCGACAGAGGGGTTGGAAGGGGGGAAGAGGCATGAGACAGAGGGGAGACGATGAAGGGCGACAGGAGGGGACAAGAAGAGGCATGGACAAGAGGTCGCTCATGCCTGCAATGTCTGCAATGACGACGAGGGGAGGTAGTAGAAGGGAAGGGAGGGAAGGAGGGCAAGGGGTTGGTGGAAGACGCCTGAGACAGAGGGGAAGATGGCGATTCAGGGCGACACGAGGTGGCTCTCATCTCACCTTGGCAGTACCCCACTTCAGGGTCGAGCCACGAGTACACAGCCAGCACCTCCCTGAGCCGCGACCTGTTCCCCTCCTCCTCGAGGAACACCAGCGTGCGGTCCGCCCTCTTTACGTCCTTTAGTAGCTGTCCCAACAAAGCAATTGACGCACCTTGGCAGTAGTAGCCCACTTCCGGGTCGAACCATGAATAAACCGCCAGCACCTCCATGAGTCTTGATCGGTTGCCTTCCTCCGCGAGGAACACCAGCGTGCGGTCCACCCTCTGCACGTCCACGCCTATCTGGTGCAGCCCCATCCGTTCACCAGAGCAGCCTTAACCAGTTGACAAGTACAGCCCCAACTGCTGACACACACTCAAACGCGTCTCACCTTGGCAGTACCCCACTTCCGGGTCGAACCATGAATAAACCGCCAGCACCTCCATGAGTCTCGACCTGTTGCCCTCCTCCTCGTAGAACACCAGCGTGCGGTCCGCCCTCTGCACGTCCACGCCTATCTGGTGCAGCCCCAGCCGCCACTTGCGGATGCGCTCCTCCCCCACCCTCCGCACCAGCTTCTGCCGCGCCGTCAGCACCGGGCTCTGCCCCTCCCCTCCCTCCCTCCCCCCCCCTCCTTCCCTCCCTCCACCATTCGCCTCACGATCACCACCACCACCACCACCAGCACCACCAGCACCGGTACCATCAGCAACAGCACCAGCAGCAGCAGCAGCAGGAGTGGAGAGGGTGTCAATATCAGGGCCTTGGTAGTAGGAGGGCACGGGCACGTTGGAGCCGTCCTCCAGCACGCGAGGGAAGTCCACCACGACCCCACTGCCCACCACCGGGTCAATCTCGTTGCACTCGTGCTTCAGGTGCGCGTAGAAGTTCCTGAAAGGTTGTGGGGGGTGTGGGGGGGTTTGGGGGGCGGGGGGGAGGGGGGGAGCAGAAGGGGGTTAAAGGGCTGGGTGAGGGGCTGCAGTGGGAGGAGAGGGAGAAGTCAACCACCACCCCGCTGCCCACCACCGAATGAACCTCGTTGCACTCGTGTTTCAGGTGCGCGTCGAAGTTCCTGGGGGGTTGGAAGGCAAGGGGGGGGACGGGGGGCCGGTTGCAGTGGATATTGGAGGGGAAATAAATGACGCCGCTGCCGACCACCGGGTCAATCTCGTTGCATTCGTGCTTCAAGTGCGCATACAAGTTCTTGGCGTGGCTCACATGCGGGCTCACAGCTCACCTGCGGGCTCACAGCTCACCTGCGGGCTCACAGCTCACCTGCGGGCTCACAGCTCACCTGCGGGCTTCCCTCATGGCGTCCCTCTCCTCGTAGTAGGTGCTGTTGGGCGAGGAGAGCCTTCAACAACTGCTCCCAGCTGCTCCATGTTCTCATCTCGCACCTGTGGTTTGCGTCTTTCTACCGTCCTCACATCTCACCTGCGTGCTCACACCTCACCTGCAGGCTTCCCTCATGGCGTCCCTCTCCTCGTAGGTGCTGTTGGGCGAGAAGGGCCCTCAATGAATGCTGCTCTGCACCCTCGCTTCTCACCGCTAGGTTGCGTCTACCATGCTCTCAGCTCACCTGCGGGCTTCCCGCATGGCGTCCCTCTCGTCGTACGTGCTGTTGGGCGAGAAGAGCCCCAGGAGAAACGGCCACACCTCCGATCGAATGCTCGGCTCTATGCCCTGGCGGCGGGAACGAGTGAGAGGGATGAGTGAGAGGTCGAGTGAGAGGGATGGGATGAGTGAGAGAACGAGTGAGAAAACGAGTGAGAGAACGAGTGAGAAAACGAGTGTGAGAACGAGTGAGAGAATGCGGGGGAGAACGAGTGAGAGAGACTAGACCAACAGGGAAGAGGAAAATAGGGAGAGGGGGAGGGGGGGAACAGAAGGACATCATTGCCCTACCAGTACATGACGAGGTGACTTTTGAGTCGACTCAAAAGTCACCTCGAGAGACTAGACCAACAGGGAAGAGGAAAAAGAGGGAGAGGGAGAGGGAGTGAACAGAAGGACATCATTGCCATACCAATACGTGTGTAATGAGTCGATTTCTGAGTCGACTCAAAAATCGACTCATTACACACGGATCATTGCCATACCAATACATGACGTACATGCCATGCAACCAGCACCATGCCATGCGACTCGCACCATGCCATGCGACTCGCACCATGCCATGCGACTCCACCATGCCATGCGACTCGCACCATGCCTGCCATGGAATGAGCACATCGTGCCATGGGTATTATGAACCCGCACCATTCGTCCGTCCCATGCTAGATCCCCCCTTGTACATAATACCCACCAACGCCCCCTGTAAGCGTTTCAGCGCCCACCCCTCGTTATAAACGCACATCCCTTGCTAACCACTCATCCCTCGCTGTCTGTGCCAGAACCCACCCCTCCTCATAAGCACCCACCCCCCGCTATAAGCACCCACCCCCGCTATAAGCACCCACCCCTCGCTGTATGTGCTTGAGCGCCGCATCTATGGCCCACACCCGGCCGAACTCGTCCAGACACGCCTCCCACCTCTCCTTTGACAGCCGCTTCTTCACCTGCAGTGTGATAGTAACGGGGGCTAAGTGAGAGATTACAATGTGCGATTATACCGAAGTCCCGAAGCTCCAGCACCAATGGCCCACACCCAGCCGAACTCGTCCAGGCACGCCTCCCACCTCTCCGCTGATAGCCGCTTTTTCACCTGCATGCCGTGTGTGATAGTAACGGGGTTGCAATGAGAGAGAGGGAGCGATGAGAAGAGCGAGTGGAGGGGAGTGGAAGGGGGGGAGGGGGATGGGGGGGAAGAAGATTTGGGATGGAAGCATGACGAGGAAAATGTACTGATGCTAAGTCCTTAATGCTGACGGCCTGGCGTGATTGTCGGCTGGTATTGGCTGACTGACGGTCTGGTATGACTGACTGACGGCCTGATGGGTTGGCTGATGGCTTGGCGATTTTTACTGACGGCCTGATAAAAATAGTTGACGGTCTGGTATAATTGCCTGACGGCCAGCGTGCTTGACTGACGGTCCGAGGTGGTTGATGGATAGCCGTTCGCTGCTGATTGACGGCCCGGTAGGGTTCCGGTTGAGCGGCCTGAAAATGCACGAAATGGGTCAGAATGGCTCGCTCATTCTTCTCCCCTAAGTGCCTTCTTTTTTCTTTCTTCTCCTCCCTTTAAGAATTATTTATTTCTCCTTACCCGCGGACGGAACTTGCTGACTTGGCTGACATCAACATCCTTCCTAACGGGGTACTCCTGGTCCAGATCCTCCGATACACGCGACCCCTTTATAAGCCGCGAGAAGAAAGACATTGTAGCTGGTCCTCCACAAACCAGACTAATAACCCACAGATCCAACCGTGCGCCTGGTAAGCTTTACGAGCTAAGCCGAGTTAGCCACTCAGACCCTGACGCTTCTAAGACGTGTATTCCTCGTCATCGTTGCTGCTCTACAAGGCTGCCACGAGAGCACGCGACTTGTCCTGAACTCTTTACATAATCAGGACATGCGTCGTCCGAGATATTTCGCCAACGATTTGCGAATGGCGATAGATACGGTCGTTGCTAGCGAAGCTCGACTCATATAACGTGCACGTCTCGGTTCTCTTCGCGAATCGCGGAAAGGGCAGAATCGCCTCTACGAACCTCAACTACAACGGTCACTTGTTCTACAGTCCAAGAGCCTGGAGAACCAGCTGACAGACTTTGCTGCAGCTGATGTGGTTCTATCTAGAAGATGATGCTGTTTTGCTGCTGACATGGCTGGCTTATTAATCTGGCTCGGACGTTGGAATGGGATGGGATGGGATGAAATGGGATTGGATGGGATTGGATGGGATGGGGTGGGGTAAATGAAGGCAGAACAATATGGCGCTTCGAGGCTGGTTGGCTGCTCGTGTCAGTGGACGGTTGCCTGCCTACAGCGCATACGATGCCTATGTCCTCCCAGTCTGCCTACTGCAAGGGAAGTGAGTGACGCACGTCGAACAGCGAGAACCGCGGATACACTGTTCTAACCATCCGTTAAATCAATTTCAGCTGTACTCGAGGAATAGATATGACAAGCCATTCCGCAACAACTACCTACTTAGTCGGACATAGTTTCTAGTCTCATGAGCCTAAGTCGCACAAAGTATGGCACTACTGGCGTTGTTGTTAAGAACATCCTTGCGAGCTTGATCTAGGATGCATTCGATGGCTTTCTTCCATTCACTCGTGCTTCGCTGCTTCATTTAATGTTGCCACTGGGACAGGTCCAAGTGGAGAAATGTCCACTGGGCTCTGGGCTCCACTCCCACTTTCTGAACCATGAAATGGAGATGGCAGCACACACTGCACACACAAAACGAAAGTAGGAATTAGTACGAGCAATAACATTCTGACACCAAACGTCCAACGTCCAAGCCTGACCGAGAACGTGGACTTACATTTGGAGATGCTCTGAAATGCATAAGAGCAAGTTGCCCCATCTTCGCTCCTGCACCAGACACCAAGCGTCCAGCGTCCTTCCCATCCACAATAACCAGCTCCTCGTTACAGCCCCTGCTGACACCAACCGGTGGCCCCACCTCCTTTCCTGCACCCGATTCTGCCTGCAAAGCAATGACTCTGTTGGCAGCACCCTGCCCCCCTTGCTTCTGTGCATCCACGTCCATTGGAGCAGTGCAGATGGGCTTGTCCCCATTCATAAGCGTAGCAGCTGCCATGTCACTCACAGTCATGCTGCACAACACAAGGAGCACACACAAGCAGATGTTTAGGGATCAGAAATGTTGGAAATGAAACCACCAACCATAGGCCCAGCGACAAAGGCTTCACTTACTTGTTAGCGTTGATAGATCCCTGCTGTCCTCCGCAGCTGGGCACTTGCACTGACGCCTGCACGTACTGTCCTTGCTGCTGCTGTGGAGCCGAACCAGCAGCAGCACCGGCAGCAGCACCAGCAGCAGTACCAGTAGAAGGCGGGGAAGCAAGTGTGACAGGAGGCGTGTAGGTCCCAACTTGGGTTAATTTCGGGTCTGGCTGCACCACAGATACGACTTCAAGCAGGGACCCAGTCACAGGGGAACTAGCAGGCAACCCTTGCTGATGATGCTCAAGCTGCTGCTGTAACTGCTGCTGGTTCTGCTGCTGGTGGTTCTGCTGCTGTGGCACCTGCTGAGAGTGGCCCTCCACAGCATGAGCAGGCGGTGGGAGAGCAAGCGGAGGCGGGTGGCCTCCAGCCACTGCCCCTGTGGGCACCGAAACCACAGAAACGACATCTGCAGGCACAGGAACTGCAGAAGCCACAGCCGTGGACACACAGACGACACCTGCGGGCACAGAAGCCGCACCAGCAGCAGAGGTCGCCAGCACAGCGTGAGACTGGTCCCCCTCCCTCCTCCTATCTCCCCCTCCCACCGTCCCACACTTCTCCCCTCCACTCCCCTCCACTCGCTCTCCCTCACCCCATGCACAAACGCCATTCTCCCGTCCTGCCGCATGCTCCGCCAATGCAGAAACAGTGTCGCCACCACTATTGCCACTCGATGCAGTGACTGTCCTGTCAGCAACCCCGCCACCCCCACTGTTAGCCCCCATCCCCCTACCTGCACTGGCGTCCATCGCACCAGTGCTAACGCCCCGCCCATCGTCCACCGACTCCATCGCTCTGACTCCATCACTCGTAAGACACCCATCTGCAGCAGAGGCGCCCTGCGTCCCACCACTGCCAACGGTGCCTGTGGTGGCCGTGGTGGCGGTGGTGGCAGTGGTGGCTGGGGTGGGGTCCCCCTCGTCAGCCACGAGGGAGGTTCCGGGCGTGGCCTTGTCGTTGAGCTTGCGTGCGCGGTTGCGGCCGCGGTGCAGGTGGCGCTCGCAGTACTTCTGGTCCGCCACCACCTGATGCACGAGAGCAGGACCGAAAATAGGAGAAAAAGGTGAGGACCGAATACGAAATCCCAATGCACGAATAGAAATGGTTTTTGGCGAACAGAAATCTCTTTGCGTGAAGGAGGAACTGTGATCGAGTGAATGAGCTCTGCCAGTGAAATGACATGGGCTTGGGTGTGCTCCTGGGGAGGTGAGAACGACGAGAAACGCACCTCTCGGGCGCATCTCCACTTCTTGCCGTCTGTGCGGCGGCACCTGAACGGCTCCAGATCCACTTGCATCGACGGCCCCCAGAACGCTGCACGCACACATGGAGTAACATTTGAAGCCGTCTTCATAAGCGCACAAATATCGCAATCGCGAAGCAGTAACGCGCTGCGAAGGGCGCAACTCGGAACAGCACACAGAGAAAAAAAAAAACGACCACGATGATCGCATAAGGCTGCGGTTAGAACTCCTGTTTCGGCACACATACATGGCATGAAGGCTCCCATAGGGTGGAATGCCTGAAGGCCGAACGCCAGCGGCGGCATGGACACGCGCAGGCGGGAAACGAGCTCCAGCGGGACAGGCGCTCCCGCGACGAGGTACTTGAATATGAGCGCCTGCTGCTCCAGCTCCTGCCACTGCGCCACCGTGAACGGCCCGCACGCGCCCGATTCCACTGCGAACGGAACGCGCAATTCCAGGAAAGTGAGTCAGACGGAAGGATCACGAGAAATTGCGAGCGAGGAAGACGAACGGTGGCATTAATCCGCACGGGAATCGTTGAGGGAGTATGGGAGTCGTACAACGGAGAGGACCGCGGGACGCTCCGCGGCTACTGCGTACCTTGCATGGGAGCCTGGCTTGGGACGTGAGAAAGCATTTGCGCCGCCTGCATAGGCGTCGCTTGCATTGGCGTCGCCTGCATCTGCGGCTGCGGCTGCGGCTGCGGCTGAGCCATCGGTTGAAATTGTGGCTGGGGTGGATGAGGGCTTATTTGCATCTGACCTCCACCAACAGACGCAACAGGATTGTACTGAGGAGGCGCTGCTGCTGCTGCTGGCGCTTGGTTCTGGTACTGAGGTGCCGGAACTTGAGAGGAATAGATAGGCTGCATCGGTTGCGGCTGCTGCTGCTGCAGTTGCTGCTGCTGCGGGTTGCTTTGAGACTGCAGGAATTGCTGTTGCGGCTGTGGTTGCGCTATCAGAGGTGGAGTGATTAATGGTTGAGGAGCCGCAGACTGTTGGGGGAGCGCCGTTGGCGCAGGTGCTGCCTGAGAGGGTTGCATCTGAGGCTGATGCATCTGGTAACTCGGTTGTGCTTGAGGCTGGTGAGCTGGCTGATACTGCTGTTGCTGCGGCTGCGGCTGCTGCTGGTATGCATTCGGTTGAGCCACAGGTGCTGGCTGCTGCTGCTGCTGGGCGTACAGATTTTGCTGCTGATACTGCAGCTGCGGCTGTTGTGGCTGCTGTGCCTGGAAGTTTGCCTGCGGCTGATGTTGCGACTGGGTCTGGTAGACTTGTTGCTGCTGCGGTTGTGGCTGCTGCTGAAGTTGCGATTGTGGCGGGTACGTTTGCTGGTGCGACTGATAAGCCTGCTGCTGCGGCTGAAATGATTGCTGCTGCGTCTGGAAAGTCTGCTGCTGTGGTTGTTGCGTCTGCTGATACATCACCGGCTGCTGGTACTGCTGGGCCTGCTGCAGAGTTACTTGCTGAGGCTGCTGCTGATATTGCATTTGCGAAGACTGATAGTTGCTTTGTGGCTGCTGTTGCTGTGCCGGATGCTGGGGTTGCTGAACAAGAGCTCGCTGCTGATTGGAGCTCTGCTGCTGGAAAGGCGGCTGACTAGACGCCATTTGCTGACTCAGAAAAGCAGGCTGCTGTGGCTGTTGCTGTTGCTGTTGCAGTTGCTGAGATTGGTTCTGCCAGTGCTGAACTGGTTGTGTTTGAGCTTGATTGGGAGCCATGAACCGTGTCGCTTGTTGCTGCTGCATAACACCCTTGAGTAGCTCGAACCTGTGGCTGAGAAGAAGGCTGCTGCTGCGTCTGACCTTGATGCTGCTGCTGCTGCTGATGTCAAGCTTCCGAAGATGCACCCTTGAGCCGGTATAGGCTTCTGGAAAAATCTCAAGTTAGGATGGTGTGCAACAACTTCAATCAGCAAACGAAGAGGAGTGCCATGAAACAGCCGTAGAGGTAATCTTTACCCTGTTTCAGCCCTGGGTGCCTGACAGGAAGGACGGATGTTGCCGTGTGATGTAGATGTTGGTTTGGAGCCAACACGTTGGCGAAGCACTGCTTTCTCGGCGCCTGAAAAGCCGAGCTTAGAATAGAAAAGGGATATCCTACAGCACGGGAAGTAACGACTACCTATAAACGCAATGCTCACCATATAGCTCGAATAAACGATGCGAGCGAGGGTAGCGCTTGAGAAACTACACTGCCTTCGCCCTAGTCGCAGCGGCGTTCAACATAACTATGGTAGTGATCATAATAAGTTACATATCTAACGACGGTTTGCAGAGTTAAAATTGTCAAAATGGAAGCTTGATCTCGTTCTGACATCCAGAAGTATTCAGCTGGTCAGCAGAGAAGACACCTGGTTGCAGGCAGAAACTATGAACGATACTAGCCTTTCTACGTTCTGATAGGTCATGCAAACGGTTCAGGAACAGACAGAACGGTCAGAAGAGGCATCAGGCGAGCGACTTGATCATGGAGCTAAGACCAGGGGTCCATGGCATTCACTGGTCACTTCTGCTTCTAAAATGTTGTAGTTTCGTACGCCTGCTGTCAGATGTGGCTCATTCCCGAAACTCCCTGTGCCTGCCGAAACTGCAGGAGATGGCAGAGGAGCATTCAGGCAAGGGGGGGGAGAATAAACAGCGTTGATCAGTCCATCTGGGTCTGGGGCGAAAGGTATTTCTGCTGCGTGAAGGGTGATGCAGCTGATGGGATGGCCTTGGGAATGTCGTCAGGGCTCTCGTGGGGCCAACATCAATGCTCGATCATGATTGATGATGTCCATCAATCAGAGCTCCTGATGAGGGATGCTGTCAGACAGCAAGAGCATCCCCTCCTGCCGAAGCTAGAGAAATTCCCACTGGCGGGAACGGTTGTCAGCAGCCAACGCAACCAGTGACCTGGGTCTGCTGATGCCGAGCCTCATGCAACTGGTTCGCTCTGACACCCTTGGAACAAGGTCCGGGAAGTGAGATATATCCGAACCAAGGGCACCGCCAGCTTTCGGCAAAATATATTCACCTGGACACGCGCCCAATACGCCTGACGACGGTTCGCCCAGGGAATTGGCGGGATGATAAGAAACGAGACTTGCCTCCACCACCTAATTGGCAGGGGAAGATCCCAAATCGAATGGGTTAAGAAACTCTACACCATACCTACTATCAAGTGAGAAAGTTGTCTATTATGATGGATAGTGGACTCCTAAAAGAGAACCTTTTGGATTTCACTTATAGGTGTGCCTAAGTGGTGATTCCACAAATTGTTTGTGAACAAAACAAGCAAGTGCTTGTGGTGCACTACCAATCTTAAATGGTGGACAGTATCAGAAAATTGAATGATGGTGATAAGGGGAGAGTACACACAATATAGCTAAGTGTTGTACCCTCTAAGAGGCTACCCTATACAGTCTATACAAACATAACAAATAGACATGTTTGACACACCCCCTAGACTGCATAGGGGAAAGTCCTAAACAAACAGCTCAGGGCGGCACTACTAGTCCAACCTCTGAGACAAGGGTCTGAGCGACCAGTCAGAAGGAGTACAGACAAGGCAAGCAAAGAGCAGGGCGGCACTACTAGTCCAGCCACTGGGAGAGGACACAAGTCCAGTCTGAGTATACATATAAAGGACAGTACAAAGTCAAGGTCCTAGCAAGTGAGAGGCTACAGGAACTAGACCAAGCTGTACACAGTGCCGCTGATGATCTTTAGGCGCAAGCGCCTTCGTAAAGATATCAGCCGTGTTGGCACCTGAGGCCAAGTGTACTACGCGAGCCTGACGTCGCTGCTGTAGCTCACGCAGGAGGAAGTACCGCAGCTGAATGTGCTTCGCTCTGCCCTCGAGTCGAGGCTCCTGACACAGGAGGATCATGGCCCTGTTGTCAGCGAACAGGACCGGGGCAGAGCTAGGTCGCTCACCTAAGTCAGTGAGCAAGAAGGTCAGCCAGCGGAGCTCCTGTGCCGCCATGGCACCGGCGTAGATCTCAGCCTCACAGCTGGACTGTGCAACAGACGAGGAGCGAGTAGCTCTCCACGAGACGGCACCTGAGCCAAGGCTGAAGCAGTAGCCCTGGGTAGACCTGAGTGTCTCAGCGTCGTCTGCCCACGAAGCGTCTGTGTGCCCAGTAAGGACCGCTGGCCTGCGTCCTCCTAGCACTAACCCCATGCCCGATGTACTAGCAAGATAACGCAGAACCCTCTTAGCGGCAGACCAGTGCTGCGGTCGGTGTCTGCCTGTGGCCACAAAGCGAGCCAGGATGCTGAGAGGGTATGCGAGATCTGGGTGAGTGCAAGTCATCAGGTACATGAGGCAACCCACCAGCTCTGCGTAGGGGCCGCTGGGCTCTACCAACTCCTCAGACACTGGAGCGGAGAGCCTGTGGTCTACAGGCAGAGGGGTGGGCTGTGCAGAGGAGAACTGAAGGCTGAACCTCTGAAGGACCTGGCGCACCAAGTGTGACTGAGTCAGGGTGATGGTGCGCGCAGCTCTGTCCCTGGAGATCTGCAAGCCAAGGTAACGGCGCAGTTCTCCAAGGTCAGTGCAGGTGTGTCTCTTCAGCAGCTCTGCCTTCACGGAGGCCAGCGCGTCCCTGTCTGCTGTGGCAAAGACCAGGTCGTCGACGTAGACGAGGATGTAGAACGGAGTCTGGCCAGCACGAACGAATAGTGAAGGGTCTGCAGAAGACGGAAAGAACTGCAGGTCAGCAAGCGTAGCACGCAGAGTGTCGTGCCACTCACGGGGAGCCTGGCGCAGGCCGTAGACGGGACGCCGCAGGAGCCACTGGGTCCCAGGAGGGAAGGTGCCAGTAAAGCCCGGAGGGCGGCGCAGGTAGACCTGCTCGTGTAGGCTGCCCTGAAGGAAGGCAGTGGAGAAGTCGAGAGAGTGAAGCTCGTAGTCACGCTGAGCAGCTAGGTGTAACAGAACCCGAAGAGTAGTCATATTCGGGGTCGGAGCGAAAGTCTGGAAGAAGTCCACCCCCTCGCGCTGACTGAAGCCTCTAGCCACATAGCGCGCCTTGAAGACAGGCGGCTCTACAGGAGGGCGCTTCACCTTGAAGAGCCAGCGGCCATCGACTACGTTCACCCCAGGTGGGGGAACTGCGTCGACGAAGGTGCCGGTGGATCTCCAAGATGCCATCTCCTGCTCCATGGCAGCTATCCACTGTGAGGCCCAGGGTCCCGAAGTCGCCTCAGCGTAAGTGCGAGGGGTCGGGATGTCAAAAGCGTCTGGGTCACCCTCAGGGACTAGCAGCATGGAACAGAGATGGGGAGCAGCCTCAGACAGGAAAGCAAGCTCGAACTGGCGGTCCTCCAGGACGTCACTGCCAAGGGCAGGAGCACCCCCGACAGACGGAGGACAGGCAGGGTCAGAGACCAGAGCGGTGGCGTAGTCAAGGCGGCGGGTAGAGGCGAAGTCAGCGACAGCAGCGACAAGAGCGTCAAGGCACGAGACTGGAACAGACGGGTCGGTAACGAGAGAGGCAAGGACCCGAGGAACGAGGGGACGAGCGGCACGAAGGTAGTCGGACAGCGGGGGGGGCGCAACAACAAGGGAGGACGGAGGAGGCGACGGCAGAAGGGGAGGACGAGACGCGTGTGAACGAAGCAACATAGGGTGGGAGCGCAAGACAGGCGAGGCAGGACGAGCACGGGAGGGACGGTGAGACCAGACGTGCGATGGAGGAGTCGGGTCAGGAGACAGGGGAGGGGACACAGGAGGTGAACGAGGGGGGAGACGGGCCGGGGACGAGTCCGGCGGAGGGAAAACAGGGCCGTAGACAGGAAGAGGAGGAGACGGTCGGGGAGGAACCGACGCAGGGTCGGGGGACGGAAGGCCGAGCAGGCGAAGGGCGGACACCGGCGGGGACTGCTGCTGCGGCGGCACAACGGCGACACCTGGACCGCAAGCTGCTCCTCGGCTACCACCGGCACGCTCCACACCCGCACCCCCAGAGGGACCACCCTCAGGGCGACCGGGACGAGCACCCCCAGAGTCAGCGAACGGGGGCTGCGACTGCGGCGGCGGCGGCGACGGCGACGGCTGCAGTGGCGGCAGGGACGGCGGAGGAGGGGACTGGGGAGGGGACACCTGGGGAGGGGCGGCCGGCGAGGACTGCACCGGAGGGCCACCAGAGTCAGAAGACTCCTCAACCGGGTCCACGGACGGAAGGGGGGTGACATGGGAGACACCAGAGGGGGCGGGACGGGGAGGAGGAGGAGGAGGGGCAGGGACTACCGGGGAAGGGGTGACCAGGAACAGGGGGGGGTAACCGGGGGACCACGGTGGGGGAAGCGGCGGTATTAGGAGACGGACTCGTCAAAGGTGACGTCACGAGAGTGAAAGAAGCGGTGAGACGGCGGGTGGTAAAAGTGCCAGTCGGACGCGTCAAGGGGAAAACCGAGGAAGACGCAGGGAAGGGTGCGGGCAGTGAGCTTGTCCGTGCCGGAGGCACGGACGTGAGCAAGGCAGCCCCAGACGTGGAACGCAGACGCGTCACCAGGAGACCCAGTCCACAGACGGGTCGGCGAAACCTGCGGCTGCTGAGGGTGCGGCCACAGGTTAAGCTGGTGAGAAGCGTAGCGCACAGCGAACGGCCACAGAAAATGGGGTGCACCGGCATGGACCATGGAGGTGCGAGCGACCTCCATGACCAAGCGGATGCGTCGCTCAGCGACCCCATTCTGCTGTGGGGAGTCCGGTAGGGTGAACGTCTGGGTGATGCCCTCCGCACGACAAAAGCGACCAAGGACACATGAGGCAAACTCGCCACCACGGTCTGAGTGAAGACGCAAGACAGGGAGACCGCGGTGGACACGCGCAGAGACAAGCCAGGGGATGAGGGCGCCAGGCACGTCGGCCTTGCGCTCCAGGGGAAAGACTGTGGTGTAACGAGTGAAGTCGTCGACAAGCACAAGGAAGTAGCGCTCGCGACGCGGCCCAGGGACGGGGGCGGGGCCCCAGACGTCCAGGTGCAGGGTCTGCAGCGGCGCGACGGTAGGGGGGAACGAGGAGGAGTGAGGGGCACGGCGAAGCCGACCCTCGACACAAGGCGTGCAAGGTGGAGCTGGGGAGGAGGGAAACGCGGGGAGTGAACCTGGGAGACCAAGGACAAGATCGTGCTGGGACATGTGACGCAGACGCGGGAGCGCAGGGTGACCTAGGCGGTGGTGCCACAGGAGGGTCGGGTGAGTGAGGGAGCGACAGGAGCAGGCAGCAGCAACCTGGGTAGACACAGCCACCTGAGGGGGCGCTCCAGCCGGGGGGGGCACGGTGTCCAGAGTGAACAGGCCGGACACCGGGTCCCGGGGGAACGTGGACAGGGGGGCACCAGTGGCGGCCTCGGTACAGACAGCATACCGCTCGTGACCAGGGAACGTAGTGGTGACGCCAAGGTCCTGGAGGCAGCCGACACCAACTAGGTTCCTGGAGAACGAGGGGATATGCAGACCTGTAAGAGAGCCCGAAGGAACCGCCGGACAGGGAAGGGTGGTGGAACTGCGGGCGACTACCGGACCGCCGGAGGGGTCAGCAAGAGAAACGGCAGCAGGAACAGGAAGCGGCGTCAGGGTGGTGGAGTCGCGGAAGAAACACCGAGAGGCGCCAGAGTCCAAGGTGAAGGAAAGCGAAGCCGAGGGGTCTGGCGACGGAACGACGGCAGAAGCACCAAGACTACACAAAGCAGGGGATCCTACGCCTGACGCAGCAGGGGGGGCTAAGCTAGGCACACCTACACTAGGCAACAGTGAGTAATAAGTCGGAAGCACACTAGAGTCATCAGCATACATCACATGCAGAGCAGAAACAATGGCATCCATGTCCATATCAAAGATCTGAACCTGACGACTAAGCAAACTGTGCCAGTCCGGGAGGTCTGGCGACGGGCCGAAACGCTGACGAAAGAGGTCGTCCAGGCGACGAAAGCAGCGGGGAGTGGAGTGACCGATCTTACCGCAAACGAAACCGCGGCGAGGATCGGTCTGGATCTGGTACTGACAACGCCCGCCGGAAGAGCCACCTCGCGGCACACCACCACGCGCCCGTCCACCGCCAGCACGACCCGACCCCACCACTACCCCCGCCCGCACCCCCGCCGCCCCCTCCGCCGCGCCCAGCCTTGGGGCGGCGGCCCTTCCCCGAACGGGCCTGCGCTGCAGCAGCAGTCTCAGCCACTGCGGCAGAGCCGTCGGAGAAGGTACACTGAGCAGGGGCACAACCCTGAAAGATAGGGACCGGCACGACACCGCTCGCCTGGGCGATGGAGCGGTGACGGGTCTCTATCACAGTCAGGGTGTCGACAAAGTCAGTGAGGGTGAGGTCTGCGGGGTGAACACTAAGGAAGCGGTCGCGGGCGACAGCAAGGCGGTCAGGGAGGCGGGTGGCAAGGAGGTAGAGGGTAGAGGTAATGGGCGGCTGGTGGGCTCTAAGCTGTGCGTCAGTGCAGGCGGCGCGCCAGGTCTCCTCTATCGAGCGCAGGTGGGCATCGAGGTCAGAGACAGTGGGGAACGAAGCAAGGTCAGGAAAGAGCAGCGGGAGGATCAGGCGACCAACCGAGGCAGCCGGAGGGGTGGAATAGCGCTTGATGACAGCATCTAAGTATGCCTGAGCAGTAGTGAGGGACCTAAAGCGAGGACGCTCGGACGGGGGGAGGGCGTTGCTAATGGCAAGCTGGGCGACAGCATCGCGAGAAAGCCAGACAGAGCGCGCACGGGCAGTGGCAGCAGTAGACTCACGCTCAGTGGGTGTGGGGTCAGCGGGCAGAATAGCAGGAGGGTCTGGGCAGGGGAGCGTACCGTCAAGGTGTGCGGAAAGCGGTTCACCATCCTGCTGCTGGCCAGTGAGTTGGCAGCGGAGGTCGGCAAGCCACGCCTCGAACTCTAGGGGCTGACCTTCAGCGTCGAAGCGAAGCTCCGCCGCCATCAGGAACAGTCCAGTGCTGTGCAGGGCGGTGCAGTGCGGTGCAGTGCGGTGCAGTGCGATACAGTGCGGTGCAGTGCGGTACTGTGCGGTACAGTGCGGTGCAGTGCGGTGCAGTGCGGTGCAGGGCGGCACGGAGCAGGGCGGGGTGGGGGGGGGGGGGGGGAACCGTACCACTGAGGAGGACGGGGCCGGGGCTGGCCCGACGGGGCCGGGCGGGCGCGACGGGGCCGGGCTGATGCGACAGGGCCGGGACAGGGCGACGGGGCCGAGCGGGCGCGACGGGGCCGGGCTGGGGCGACGGGGCCGGGCGAGTGCGGCAGGGCCGGCCCGGTGCGACGGGGCCGGGCGAGCGGGACGGCGGCCGGGCAGGTGCGACGGGGCCGGGCGGCTGTGACGAGGCCGGGCAGGGTGCGACGGGGCCGGGCGGGTGCGACGGAGCCGGGCGGCTGCGACGGGGCCGGGCGAGCGCGACGGGCCGGGCAGGGTGCGACGGCGCCGGGCGGGCGCGACGGGGCCGGGCGGCAGCGACGGCGCCGGGCGGGCGCGACGGGGCCGGGCGGCGGCGACGGCGCCGGGCGGGCACGACGGGGCCGGGCGGCGGCGACGGGTACGATGCGGCCCAGGAGGGGCGCTACGGGGCCCAGGAGGGGCACGACGGGGGGCCCAGGAGAGGCGCAACGAGGCCCAGGAGGGGCGCTACGGGGCCTGGGAGGGGCGCGACGGGGCCTGGGAGGGGCGCGACGGGGCCCAGGAGGGGCGCTACAGGGCCCAAGGAGGGCGCGACGGGGCCCAGGAGGGGCGCTACGGGGCCCAGGAGGGGCGCAACGAGGCCTGGGAGGAGCGCGACGGGGCCCAGGAGGGGCGCTAGGGGGCCTGGGAGGAGCGCGACGGGGCCTGGGAGGGGCGCGACGGGGCCTGGGAGGGCGTTACAGGGCCCAGGAGGGGCGCTACGAAGCCCAGGAGGGGCGCGACGAGGCCCAGGAGGGGGCGCTACGGGGCCCAGGAGGGGCGCGACGGGGCGCTACGGGGCCTGGGAGGAGCGCGACGGGGCCCAGGAGGGGCGCTAGAGGGCCTGGGAGGGGCGCGACGGGGCCTGGGAGGAGCGCGATGGGGCCTGGGAGGAGCGCGACGGGGCCCAGGAGGGGCGCTAGGGGGGCATGAGCGGAAGCGGTAGGTGGGTGGGGGGGATCCTACCTACGCGTGATACCATATCAGAAAATTGAATGATGGTGATAGGGGGAGAGTACACACAATATAGCTAAGTGTTGTACCCTCTAAGAGGCTACCCTATACAGTCTATACAAACATAACAAATAGACATGTTTGACAGACAGGACATAGCTGGCTACAACACGCAACTATGGCAGCTGCTACTTCCACATCACCTCTCATCTCACCCCACCATATTGTTAACGTAGAAACGAATAATTACTAGAGGTGGAAACCTAGAACAAATACTAGTTGGTTGTACTCACTAGAAGCATACCTCAGTCTAGCCTATAACTTCTACATAGATAATATGTATAAGTTGACACACCCCCTAGGCTAGACAAGGGGTGAAACTAAACAAGAAGCAAACAGCTCAGGGCGGCACTACTAGTCCAACCACTGAGGCAGGGGTCTGGAGACCAGTCAGCAAGAATACAACCAAAACTGAAGCAAGCCAGGGTGGCACTACTAGTCCAGCCACTGGAGGTAAGGCCACAAGGCCAGTCTGACAAGCATATATAATAGAGAGTACACAATCAGGATCCTAACAGGGGAGCAGCTATAGGAACAAGACCAAGCTGTACACAGTGCCGCTGATGATCTTTAGGCGCAAGCGCCTTAGTAAAGATATCAGCTGTGTTGGCACCTGAGGCCAAGTGAACTACGCGGGCCTGGCGGCGCTGCTGTAGCTCGCGCAGGAGGAAGTACCGCAGCTGGATATGCTTCGCTCTGCCCTCAAGCCGAGGCTCCTGACACAGGAGTATCATGGCCCTGTTGTCAGCGTACAGGACCGGGGCAGAGCTAGGCCGCTCACCTAAGTCTGTGAGCAAGAAGGTCAGCCAGCGGAGCTCCTGTGCCGCCATGGCACCAGCGTAGATCTCAGCCTCACAGCTAGACTGAGCCACAGACGACGAGCGAGTGGATCTCCAAGAGATAGCACCCGAACCAAGGCTGAAACAGTAGCCCTGCGACGACCTGAGCGTCTCAGCGTCGTCTGCCCAAGAAGCGTCTGTGTGCCCAGTAAGGACCACTGGCCTGCGTCCTCCTAGCACTAACCCCATGCCTGATGTACTAGCAAGATAAGGCAAAACCCTCTTAGCGGCAGACCAGTGCTGAGGTCGGTGTCTGCCTGTAGCCACAAAGCGAGCCAGGATGCTGAGAGGGTATGCGAGATCTGGGCGAGTGCAAGTCATCAGGTACATGAGGCAACCCACCAGCTCTGCGTAGGGGCCACTGGGCTCTACTGGCTCCTCAGGAACGGGAGCAGAGAGCCCATGGTCTACGGGTAGAGGTGTGGGCTGTGCGGAGGAGAACTGAAGACCGAACCTCTGAAGGACCTGACGCACCAAGTGTGACTGGGTCAGAGTGATGGTGCGTGCTGCTCTGTCCCTAGAGATCTGCAGGCCAAGATAGCGACGCAGCTCTCCAAGGTCAGTGCAGGTGTGTCTCTTCAGCAGCTCAGCCTTCACAGAGGCCAGTGCGTCCCTGTCAGGAGTAGCGAAGACCAGGTCGTCTACGTAGACAAGGATGTAGAACGGAGTCTGGCCGGAACGCACAAACAGTGAAGGGTCAGCAGAGGACGGAAAGAACTGCAGGTCTGCTAACGTGGCACGTAGCGTGTCGTGCCACTCGCGGGGAGCCTGACGCAGGCCGTAGACCGGGCGCCTGAGAAGCCACTGGGTCCCAGGAGGGAAGGTACCAGTGAAGCCCTGTGGTCGGCGCAGGTAGACCTGCTCGTGTAGGCTGCCCTGAAGAAAGGCAGTAGAGAAGTCGAGAGAGTGAAGCTCGTAGTCACGCTGTGCTGCTACGTGTAGCAGCGCCCGAAGAGTGGTCATCTTCGGGGTCGGGGCGAAGGTCTGGAAGAAGTCAACCCCCTCGCGCTGACTGAAACCTCTGGCCACGTAGCGCGCCTTGAAGACAGGCGGCTCTCCAGGGGGGCGCTTCACCTTGAAGAGCCACCGACCATCGACTACGTTCACCCCAGGCGGGGGAACTGCGTCGACGTAAGTGCCGGTGGATCTCCAAGATGCCATCTCCTGCTCCATGGCAGCTATCCACTGAGAGGCCCAAGGTCCCGAGGTGGCCTCAGCGTAGGTGCGAGGGGTCGGGATGTCGAAGGCGTCTGGGTCACCCTCAGGGACTAACAGCATGGAGCAGAGATGGGGAGCAGCCTCGGAAAGGAAAGCGAGCTCGTACTGCCTGTCCTCTAGGACGTCACTGCCAAGGGCAGGAGCACCCCCGACGGACAGAGGACGGGCAGGGTCAGAGACCAGAGCGGTAGCGTAGTCAAGGCGGCGGGTAGAAGCGAAGTCAGCGACAGCAGCGACAAGCGCGTCAAGGCGCGAGACAGGAACAGCAGGGTCGGTAACAAGAGAGGCAAGGACCCGAGGGACAAGGGGACGAGCAGCACGGAGGTAGTCAGAGAACGGAGGAGGTGCAACAGCAAGGGACGAGGGAGGAGGGGACGGGAGGAGGGGAGGACGAGACGAGTGGGAACGGAGCAACATAGGGTGGGTGGGCAGGACAGGAGAGACGGGACGAGCACGGGAGGGACGGCGAGCCCAAACGTGAGACGGAGGGGTAGGGTCAGGGGACAGCGGAGGAGACACAGGAGGGGAACGAGGAGGAAGACGGGCCGGAGACGAGTCTGGCGGCGGGAACACAGGACCGTAGACAGGGAGGTCAGGAGGCGGTGGGGGAGACACCGGCGCGCGGTCCGGGGAGGGAAGGCCGAGCAGGCGGAGAGCGGAAACCGGCGGCGACGGCTGCTGTGGCGGCGACGACGGCTGGGCCGGAACTCTCGGACCAGCAGAGGCAGAACGACCGTCGGCAGAACACTCAACAGCAGCACCCCCAGAACCAACACCCCAAGAGCGAGAACCCCCTCCAACACCAGCGGCACCCCCAGAAGCCGCAGGACGAACACCCTCCTCCACACCAGCACCCCCAGGGGCCGAGAGCAGCGGCGGCAGTGGCGGCGACAGCGGCGACGGCTGCGGCGGCGACGGCGACGGCGGCGGCAGCGGGGTCGGCGACTGCGACAGTGGGGGCGGAGGCACTGGGGAAGGGGGACGCGGCAAGGACGGACCGGGGGTACCACCAGAGTCAGCAGACTCCTCAACGGGGACAACCGACGGGAGGGGAGTGACGTGGGAGACACCAGACGGGGCAGGACGAGGCGGGAGAGGGGCAGGGGCTACCGGGGGAGAGGGAGCAAGGAAAAGGGGGGGGGCAACTGGGAGACCTCGGTGAGGGAAGCGGCGGTAGAAGGAGACGGACTCGTCAAAGGTGACGTCACGAGAGTGGAGGAAGCGGTGAGACGGCGGGTGGTAGAAAAGCCAGTCAGACGAGTCCAGGGGGAAACCGAGGAAGACACAGGGGACAGTGCGGGCAGTGAGCTTGTCCGTGCCAGAGGCACGAACGTGAGCAAGGCAGCCCTAGACGTGGAACGCAGACGCGTCACCGGGGGACCCGGTCCAAAGGAGGGTCGGCGAAACCTGCGGCCGCTGGGAGCGTGGCCACAGGTTAAGCTGGTGAGCCGCGTAGCGAACAGCGAACGGCCACAGAAAATGGGGGGCATCGGCATGGATCATGGAGGTACGGGCGACCTCCATGACCAAGCCGATGCGGCGCTCAGCAACCCCATTCTGCTGTGGCGAGTCCGGCAACGTGTACGACTGGGTGATGCCCTCCGCACGACAGAACTGTCCAAGCCGACCAGAGGCGAACTCGCCGCCACGGTCGGAGTGGAGACACAACACGGGGAGACCGCGGTGGAGACGCGCAGCTACAACCCACGGGAGAAGAACGTCGGGCACGTCGGCCTTCCGCTCCAGGGGAAACACCGTGGTGTAGCGCGTGTAGTCGTCAACGAGCACAAGGAAGTAGCGCTCACCGCGCGGTCCGGGGACGGGGGCAGGGCCCCAAACGTCCAAGTGCAGGGTCTGAAGGGGGGCAGTAGCAGGACGCAGCGAGGAGGAGTGAGGAGCACGGCGGAGCCGACCCTCGACGCAAGGCGTGCACGGTGGCGCAGTCGAGGGAGGAAGGGCAGGGAGCGACGCGGGGAGACCTAAGACAAGACCGTGCTGGGACATGTGACGCAGACGCGGGAGAGCAGGGTGACCTAAGCGGTGGTGCCAGAGAAGGGAGGGGTGAGTGAGGGACCGACACGAGCAAGCTGCAGCGACCTGGGAGGACGCACCAACCGGGGGGGAAGCGGTGTGTAGGGTAAACAGACCGGACACCGGGTCCCGGGGGAACGTCGCAAGGGGGGAACCTGAGACAGCCTCAGAACAGACAGCGAACCGCTCGTGCCCGGGGAACGTGGTGGTGACGCCGAGGTCCTGGAGACAGCCGACACCAACCAGGTTCCTGGAGAACGAGGGAACGTGGAGGCCAGTAAGGGAGCCCGAGGGAACTGCCGGACAGGGAAGGGACGTAGAACTGCGCGCGACGACCGGACCCGCAGAGGGGTCAGCGAGAGAGACAACAGCAGGTGCAGCAAGCGGCGTGAGCGTGGAACGGTCGCGGAAGAAGCAGGCAGAAGCACCAGAGTCGAGAGTGAAGGACAGCGACGCAGTGGCGGAGGCCGCGGACGGAGCCGGTGCAGCGACTAGACTAGGCAACCTAGGCAGTCCTACGCCTGTCGCAGCAGGGGAAGCTAAGCTACACAAGGGTGAAACACCTAAACTAGAGTACACATGGTAGTAAGATCCATCAACACTAGAAGCGTCAGCATACAAAGCATGCAAAGCAGCACCTATCTGATCCATGTCTAACTCAAAGATCGGCACGCCCTGGCGGAGCAGGCTGTGCCAGTCAGGGAGGTCCGGGGCCGGGCCAAAGCGACGACGAAAAAGATCGTCGAGGCGGCGGAAACAGTGGGCGGTCGGGTGCGGGCGGCGGCACAGAGTGCCGCGGAGAGGCCCGGTCTGAAGCTGGTACTGGCAGGTCACAGCACTGGAGCCGCTGGTAGACGCCAAGCTGCGCGGGCCGCCACCACGGCCACCGCCTCCGGAGGTGCCGGGCCAACCAGGCGGGAGACGAGCCCACGGCTGCGGCGGGTGCTGCTGGGACGGCGGCTGCGGCTGGGGCTGGTCCTGCTGCTGCTGGGACTGCTGCTCCTGCCCACCGGTGGTAGTCCCCTCAGGCGGACTACCGTCACCACCACCACGACCACTACCACCTGCGTCACCACCCCTACCTCCCTGGCGGCCACGGCCACCGCGACGCGAGCGCTGCTGCGGGTGGACAGCAGCAGCCGTCTCGGTAAGAGGGGTCGCCGTGGCGACCGCAGCCGAAACGTCAGTGAACGTGCACGGGGATGGGGCACAACCGTGAAAGATAGAGACTGCCGGCGCACCGCTCGACTGAGCGATAGTGCGCTGGCGAGTCTCGATCTCAGTGAGGGTGTCGACAAAGGCGGTCAGGGTGAGGTCACCCGGGTGCTGGCTAAGAAAGTGGTCGCGAGCACTAGCGAGGCGGTCTGGCAGGCGCATAGCGATAAAATAGAGCGTCATGCAGAAAGGAGGGGGGAGCGCAGTGAGCTGGGCAGCAGTGCTGGCAGTGCGATAGCGAGTCTCTAGGGCACGCAAATGAGTGGCAAAATCTGCGACAGTAGGGAAGGCAGCCAGGTCTGGGAACAGCATCGGAAAGAGCAAGCGGCCAGCAGAAGCGGAGGCAGGGGTGGAATAGCGAGCAATAACGGCTTCTAAATAAGCTTTGGCCGTTTCAACAGTAGCAAAACGCGAGCGCTCAGACACAGGGAGGGCGTGACTAATAGCAACCTGAGCTACTGCATCGCGTGAGTCCCAGACCGCACAGGCTAGCGCAGCAGTAGAGAAAGCCTCACGGTCATCAGAGGAGGGGTCAGCAGGGAGGGGAGTAGGTGCAGGGGGACGGGGGAGCAAGCCATCAGCATGGACAACCAGAGAGTGGCCATCCTGGCGCTGACCTGTAAGCTGGCGGCGAAGATCGGAGAGCCAGGCGGCGAAGTCAACCGCGTGGCCCTCAGCGTCCAGGCGGAGCACAAAGTCAGCCATCGTGCAGGGTCAGCGGCACAGCTCCTCAGCGACACAGCGGCACAGCAGCACAGCTCCTCAGCGGCACAGGAGCACAGCGGCGCGGGGACACGGCGGCAGCACTCTCCAGTAGGGCAGCAGCTAGGCGTCCCAGCGCAGGCAAGCAGAAGACACAGGGCCCGAGAGGACACGGCAGGCCGAGCAGGGGAGGCGGGCAGGTGCTCTAGGGCCGGGCTGGTGCTGGGAGGGGCCAGGCTGGTGCTGCTGGGGCCGGTCGGGCACGAGGAGGGGCCGGGCAGCGCTGAGGAGAGGCCGGGCGGCGCTAGGAAGGGGCCGGGCGGCACTAGGAGGAGGCCGGGCGGCACTAGGAGGAGGCCGGGCGGCACTAGGAGGAGGCCGAGCGGCACTAGGAGGAGGCCAGGCGGGCGAGCGCTAACAGCAGGCGCGACAGGGGCCAGCGGGCGCGACGGGGCCTAAGGGGCGCGACGGGGCCCAGCGGGCACGACGGGGCCCAGGGGGGGCGCGACGGGGCCTAGCAGGCGCGACGGGGACCAACGGGCACGACGGGGCCCAGGGGGGCCGCGACGGGGCCTAACGGGCGCGACGGGGCCCAGGGGGGGCGCGACGGGGCCTAGCAGGCGCGACGGGGCCTAGGAAGCGCGAAGGGACCCAGCGGGCGCGACGGGGCCTTGGAGGGGCGCGACGGGGCCGAACGGGCGCGACGGGGCCCAGAGGGGGGGGACGCGACGGGGCTTAGGAGGCGCGACGATGCCTAGGAGGCACGACGGGGCTCAGCGGGCTCGACGGGGCCCATGGGGGGCGCGACGGGGCCTAGGAGGCGCAACGGGGCCCAGCGGGGGCGCGTTAGGGCCTAGGGGTCGCGACGGGACCCGGTGGGCGCGACGGGGCCCAGGGGGAGCGCGACGGGGCCTAGGAGGCGCGACGGGGCCCAGCGGGCATGACGGGGCCCAGGGGGGGCGCGACGGGGCCTAACGAGCGCGACGGGGCCCAGGGGGGGCGCGACGGGGCCTAGGGGGCGCGACGGGGCCTAGGAGGCGCGACGGGCGGAAGCGGTAGGCGGGGGGATCCTAACCTAAGCGTGATACCATGTTAACGTAGAAACGAATAATTACTAGAGGTGGAAACCTAGAACAAATACTAGTTGGTTGTACTCACTAGAAGCATACCTCAGTCTAGCCTATAACTTCTACATAGATAATATGTATATCTAGCCAATTTTGCCATGAACGCACTGGTGTCTGGTGTCCCCCACCTTGCACTCGTGCCACCCTATGTAGGAAATCCATGCACATCAAACCAAACATGGTAAGACGCCATTGTGAATGGCAAATGGTTACCATATATAGCAAGACTACCGTACCATGCAACATGTGTTTTGGCCCAGGATATCCCTGGAACCTTGGCTGGTCAAGCTATGTTAATACCAGAAACACGCTGTGTCACTGCACTGTTTCAACACAGGCCAGCGATCCTGAACACGGTAGTGAAAACACAGGCAAGCAGGGACGACGGGATCTTCTTTCCAATCTTATGCGTCTGTTCAAACTCCTTGAGTGACGCCTTGGTAAGAAACACGAGCGTCGGGACAGCTGCACAAACCACAGCAGCATTGACGACTGCTCGCCGCGTCAGGTTCTTGGAGAAATTCTCCAAAAACTTCTCAAACTCCTCACGGTCCAGGAAGCCATCGCTGTTCAAGTCAAATTTCTGGCAGCAATCAATCGTGCAAGGGGAAACGGCAGAGTCTGAAGGTGCAATTCCACTTCTGGGACCGAGCCAGAAACCACCCAGTCGTGAGGCGGCTTGGGTGCGAGGGTGTTTATAAAGGAAGAAACGGCGTGCATGCAGCAAATGCGGAATGCAGCAGGATGGGCTGGATATTTGTGGGCCATGCTGGTGCGCTTGCTTGATCTGTATGCTGCTTCTGCTGGGTCCTTACTTTGTTCGCTCTCCTTACCCTGATAGCTCTGCTTGCTGCTACCATTGCTCTCTGCACTCCTGCCGCCTGACCTCTAGCTCACCTGCATCATTCTGAAGACCTCTGTCTTCTTGGGTGGATCCAGGTGTGACCCTGGGGAGAACTTATTCACATAACTGGCAACATCGGGTGGTAGGGAGGGAGGTTTAAGGATAAGTAGAAAAAAGGTCAGGAGGAGGCCCCTAAAACGTGATTTCAGGTGTGACGCCATAGCTGGGGAGAACTTCATCCACATGGTTGGTTCGGCAAGACAGGGTGGTCGGGCGATTGAAGGTTCCAGGAAGAAGGACACGGAAAGGCAGGATTTCTTTGTTCATTCATCTTGCTATTGTGTCGCTTGAAAGCTCCACGGGGCCACTAGGGCGACTTCGAGGAGGGCGATCCTGAGGGCGACCAGGAGGACGACCATAAGCGTCGCACTAAAAGACGCCTAAGAGACTTACTTATACGCGAGCAGCACGCAGGCGTAGAGCTCCGCGGCGTTGATGACCTGGCGGCCGTCGTGGCCGGGCGTGCGGTCCAACTCCGCGAACTCGTAGAACGCCTTGTCCATCGCGCGGGTTACCACGGAATGATCTGCGAACAGGGGCGAAAGGGGAAAAAAGATCGTCTTCGGCTCGTGCGGGTGGAATGTGAGTGTTACGCGACGTCTAGTTGTTACAAGAACGTGCAAGGCGTGGTATTGCCGCGGACCCTGGTCCCGCGCCATTGGCTCACAATTGCAGCAATCTCATTGCTGCGACCTTGTTGTTGCAATTTCCACTTGCCGGTCCCTCTTGATGACGAAAACGAGACTGACAGACATTGGAATTGGAGACTACTTAGCGAAATGGCTCTTACTTCCAAATCCCATCCCGGCTTGATGTTAAAATCGAAGTCGTAGCCTGCACACTGCCGCGCGGCGAACTATTAGAAGTGGTTAGTTGCCATCTGGACGCTTTGAGTGTTGAAGTAGCTGGGCCCTAGCAGCCTCGAGTACGGACTGCATTGGACCAGGGCTTTCAGTGGCATGTGAACTTATTCGTGAGGTTTAGAAAGAAAACTACAAGAAGGCTTTCTCAACTGCTGCCCTTCACAAGAGGGCCTGCTCAAAACGAGTACAGCTTTGTTTCTAGGAGCAGACTGTGGCCTTCGGTCAGGGGCCTTGTCCGTTGTGCTGGTAAAGTCAACCCGAACCACAGCCGAGGCTTGGTGGTGTGGCGTGGTTGTTTGGGCCAAAGGCGCCGTCGCTGGCGAAGGACTTTCCGTACCAGGCGGACTGCGCCCGCCCGCAGTGCTGTACAGTTGAACGGTAAGGGGGTGTCGAAAGTGCAATGTCGACGACATCTGTCAAGATGCATGTCGTTTCAGTGCGGCTTTATTGTTCGTAGAACGATTAAAAGGTTCTCAGCTCGGTGCCTCGACATCTGGGATGTCGACGGATGTCGGAGGGTACTTCAGGCACGCCCCCGCAAACACCACTTTCCGCACCCGCCGCAAGCCCGAGGGGGTTCGCCGTGACTTTGGACGGTGGTTTACATTGAACCACTCTGTACCGCACATAAACATGAAAAACCCTTCGCAATAATGAACCCCTTGATATTGCCATGGGCCGTGGGAGCCTGTCTCTCTGCTCTAAGATGCACTCTGTTTCCTAGACCGCCATCACTGAACTTTAGTTCCCTTGACACAGTTAGTTGCCTCCTTAGTTCACGGTTCTCAGAATGCAAGCTTAGTAGTTGCTGCTGCTGCTGCTACTCACAGTTTCTTTCCGTAAAGTACTTGCGTGCTGGATGCGATTCTCCGATTACCTCCATTCTGTGACTTCATAACCCACGTAACTCGACGCTGTCATATTCCCTAATGTAATGCCTTCACCTGGCTCCTTATACCGTTAGTATCGATAACATTTTATAGAATCTAGCGCGCAACAGCTAACAGCTACTCTCACCAGCAATTTTCTGCCGTCTTCTGTTCACAGCCGTTGATATGCACATGTTTATCTTCCTGTACCCGTTTGTACGCGTTTCAATAAGGTGCATTTAACCCCGAGGACTGTACCCCGTTTGTTTTTCCCCGATGTCCACGGAAACGGCGCGACATTCGGGTCGAGAGACGGAAGAAGGAGCGAGTAGCCTTTCTATTTCGTCGAGCATGAGAGACGGCGATAAAGCGACAGATGATGACGTGGCGAGTTCTAATTTGCGACGGAAGTCGGCATCGTTTAGTGGGACAGACTCCCTCCGAGTACTCAGCTCAGGCCACCACGTAGCAGGACACGTGGCAGGACACGAGACAGGACACGTGGCAGCATTACCAGGAACTGCGGCTGGTTTTGAATCACGTGACCCGTGGACTATGGCTGATGCCATGACCGTTATCTCCGAATGCTCCGTAGGGGACGACGCGACTGCTTGCGATGCTAATGCGGCCGCTGATGCTACTGATGCTGCTGCTGCTGATGGTGAAGCGGGTGCTGCTGCTGCTGCTGCTGCTGCTGATGCGGCTTCTGGTGCTGCTGCTGGTACTGATGACGAAGCAGCAGCTGCTGTGGTCGCAACTGACGATCCCGATCGGCGAAACGGCAACACCGTAGCTGGTACCAACAGCGGGGCTACATCCGTGTCAGATCGGGGTCCAGTCCACGTCAGCAACGCGTGTCACCGTAGCCTAACTGCCAGCCTTCGACCGCCAAGCCCGGCCACCGGTACTGCTAGTAGCAGTATTTCTGTAGGGTCCAATGGGAGTAGCTCTGTAGAATCTAACAGCTCAGTCAACCGGTCCGCGTTGACTATAGGAGCTCCGGACGTTACACGCTCCGCACACAGCCCTGCCGCCCTAACATGCAACCACATTTCGCCAGAGCCGCACCTCGTCGCCAGTTCCTCTCCCGCGCGTACTAGTAGTAACACTCACCCGCCCTTCGCTCCTAGTGCGGTAACGACGTCAGGAAGCCTTCGCCCAGCAAAGCCTGTGCGTAACCTTAGCCCATTGACGAAACCGGGTAACCCTATGTCACCTGTTCCACCAGTTACTCCGGACAAGTCCCAAAGTCCTGTAGTGACTGGTGACCCCCTGGCCAGCAGTAGCCCCATGCACACACAGAGCTGCGGAAACGGCTCCACACTTGCGCCAGAACCTTCCGCCGATTCCCCTTCCTCCGCCCTCAAACCCTCTCACTCCCCCTCCGCCTCCGCTTCCGCTTCCGCTTCCACGTCCGCATCGGCCTGTGCCCCCGCGCCTGCTCCCCCCGCCCGGAACGGCCTCGTCCTCCCCGGGCGCGCTTCCCTGGACACCCTCCAATCCTCCCCCGCACCCCCGCTCGCGCTGGCGAACCCCCGCCGAGTTTCCGCGCGGAGAAGCGCGAGCGGTGGAGAAAGCTCGGGGCTGTCCCTGATCAACCGCCGAACCGCAGCAGCTGGCTCGGGAAGAGGCTTGGCAAGCAGGCGCGAGCTACCGGGGCTGAACAGGCCCGGGAGAGGAGTGGGGGGATAAAATTAGACATGGGCGCGCTTCAGCGGAGCAGGGGGGAGCGGGATTTCGCGCGGGAGGCGCAGGAGGCGCAGGCCAGGCGGGATAAATTTGCGTTTTTCGAAAAGGATTGTAGCCGAGTGTTGGAGCATGTGTATGTGGGGAGCGACTTTGTAGCGAGAAGCAGGGAGGTTCTTAAGGAGGCTGGGATCACGCACGTGCTGAACTGCGTGGGGTTTGTGTGTCCGGAGTATTTCCCAGAGGAGATTAAGTACAAGACCCTTTGGCTGCAGGTGAGCTGCTATGACTCGCAGTGAAACCCCCCACGCCCCCCCTCCCCACCCCCCCACACCCCCCCGCCCCCCTGCCCTCTCCCCCAACCAGGGCTTACGCTAGGCCCTAGGGAGTTTCGGAGGGTCCCGAGATGGGGTCCAGAAGTACCCAGAATTTTCCGGATCCCAAGGAAATTTCACCCAGAATCCTTCCGAGTTCTCGACATAGCAACCGTGCCAAAGGTCGTGTCAGTCATCTCTCCTGATGTGTGCAGGGAACATGACTGGGCTGATTGGCTCAAGTCCTGAAATCGTCCCACTACCTTTTGTTATTCGTGACGTGAGAATCTTCGCCACCACGCAGTGGAATGGAAGTTCTCCTCACAAACCTCCATGCTATGAGACTAGTTCGTCAGGATTCATGAAAATAGTACACGGAATGGATCAGGATTTCAAGGAGAATCCAGTCGGAAACATTCAGAGTTTCGGAAAATCCCAACCTGTTAAAATCCGGGTTCGGGGCTTGAACAACTCTTAATTTCTCGACATTTAGGGTAGCTACCCTTCTAGCGTAAGCCCTGCCCCCAACACCCCCTCGCTCCCCCTTTTCTCCACCCATCATGGTGGCAACAGGGCTCTTCCCTGCGTTTCCATCCCTCACCTCACCTTTTTCCCCCCTCCTCCCCTGCTCACCTCTCCCCTCCTCGTGCTCTCCCAGGGCAAGACGGGCGAGGGCCTGGTGTGTGTGCTGTACGACTTCTGACTGCATCGAGTGAGTCAGGGGTGCCAAGCCAAGGAATTTCACTCGGTGCAACCATCTTTCCCGTCCCCCCCTTCTTCCCCTCTCCCAGGACAACGCAGGCGAGGACCTCGTGTGCGTGCTGTATGCAGTCTGACTACATCGAGTGAGTCAGGGAGGCCAAGGGTGCTGATCATTGCAACCCCCCCTCCCCCCCCCTCCCCAATCGCGCAGGGCAACACGGGCGAGGACCTGGTGTGCGTCTTATACGACGTGTTTGACTACATTGAGTCGGTGCGGGAGGGCAAGGGTGCTAACAATGCAGTCTCCCCCGTCTCACCCTTGTCCTCCCCACCCCTTCCCTCCCCCTTTTCCCCCCTATCAGGACAACACGGGCGAGGACCTGGTGTGCGTCTTATATGACGTGTTTGACTACATTGACCAAGGCAGTTAGGCGGGCTAGGAGCGTTCACCCTAGCAACCGCCCTTCTGACCTCCCTACCACCACCCCTCCATCCCCCCCTCCCCCTTTCCCCCCCTATCAGGACAACACGGGCGAGGACCTGGTGTGCGTCTTATATGACGTGTTTGACTACATCGAGTCGGTGCGGGAGGCCAGCGGGCGGGTGTTCATCCACTGCTGCCAGGGCATCAGCCGCTCCACCTCTCTTGTCATCGCCTACCTCATGTGGCTCGAGGTATGTGCAGTGCAGCGTGTAGTGTCTACAGTGGTACAGGTGAGTACAGTGGTACAGTGGGTACAGTGGGACAGTCAGGGGACCAAGCGGCGGGTCTTTATCCACTGCTGCCAGGGCATCTCGCGCTCCAAGCCCCTTGTGATCGCCTCTCTCATGTGGCGCGAGGCATGGGAAGAGAGCATTGGCTACGGGTCGGGTCTGTTTCAAGGTACGTAGCAGTCTGTGCTACAGTGAGCCCGCTTCTGCCAGGGCAGGCTGCCTCTGGCTCTGGCCTGAGGTCAGCGAGAGACGGCCTGCCCAGATTGCTCCTCCCTGGTCGCTTACCTCTTGTGGCTCGAGGTGTGTTCTCTTGAGTCGACTCAAAAGCCACCTCATGTGCCTCGAGGTGTGTTAACTTTTGAGCCGACTCAAGAGTCACCTCATGTGGCTCAAGGTGTGTTAAGGTGCGGAGAGCAGTGGCTATTTGTTAAACCCCCAGCAAGAGCTTCGCATGCCAGCTGCTGACAACACAGCAAGTACCGCCCCACCCCCTCCCTCTCTCCCCTCCCGTCTTCAGAGCATTGCCTTCGGCGATGCGTTTAAACGAGTCAAAGCATTGAGAGCTGTCGCTAACCCCAACATGGCGATGCGTTAAAGCCGGTCAAGGCCCTAAGGGCAGTAGCCAACCCGAACATGGGGTTCGCCTGCCAGCTGCTGCAGTGGCAGAAGCGCATCCTGCCCCCCTCTCCCCTCTCCCGTCCCTTCCTCTGCCCCACAGGCCCTTCCCTTCGGCGATGCGTTCAAACGCGTGAAAGCCCTAAGAGCTGTCGCCAACCCCAACATGGGGTTCGCGTGCCAGCTGCTGCAGTGGCAGAAGCGCATCCTGCCCCCCTCCGCTCTTGATCCGCCTGCTGAGCCTGACCCCCCTGCTCCCGCTGCTGTTACTTCTCGTGGTGCCGGTGCTGCTGAGGTGGCAGGGGCAGAAGCAGCAGCAGCAGCAGGAGGAGGGGTGGTTGAAGCAGCAGCAGCAGCAGCAGGAGGAGGAGGAGGAGGAGCAGGAGGAGGAGGAGGAGCAGCAGCAGCAGCGGCAGCAGGAGGACCAGTGCTGGCAGCAACGGCAGCAGGTGGTGCTGCATATACGGCAGTGGGGCGCCAAGCATCAGCAGCATTACCGCAGCGTGCACAGAAACAACCAACACGACCATTGGCAGCAGAATCAGCACCGATAGCGTCACCAGCAGTGGCGTCAGCGGGACCAGGGGCGGCAGGGGTGGCATCAGGGGGACCAGGGTCGGCATCAGGGGTGGCGTCAGAGGCGGCAGAAGCGGCATCAGGGGCGGCAGAGGCGGCATCAGGGGCGGCAGGCAGCTGTCACATGTACCGCATGGCGCCGCACTCCCCGTACGACGCGCTTCACTTGGTGCCCAAGATCACTGCCTTCTCCAGGCACTCCCTCGACCCGCGAGGGGCCTTCATCGTGCAGGTGAATGCCCCTTGATTCGTATGTAGTAGCTCAGAGCTGCCACATGTTCTGCTTCTTTTGAGTCGACTCAAAAGGTTAGCCCCTCTTGATTCGTGGAAACACAGACAGCTGTCACATGTACCGCATGGCGCCGCACTCCCCGTACGACGCGCTTCACTTGGTGCCCAAGATCACCGCCTTCACTCGCCGATCCCTCGACCCGTGAGGGGCCTTCATTGTGCATGCCATGCCATGCCATGCCATGCCATGCCATGCCATGCCGTCCTGTCATGGCAGAACGTGCCATCTCCCCACTCATGCCTCCAATCCTTTTGCAGGGTGTTTATGAGAACTCTAAAAAACACCCTGGCTGGCAGAACGCCCAATCTCCCTCATGCCTCAAATATTTCGACTCCATCTGCTCTCCACTCTGCTGTTTGCTGCTCCTGCCCCTTCGACCCCACCAGATACTGGCAGAATTGCCAACCTGTCATGGCCTTTCTTTTATCCCTCTCTCCCCTTTCCCCTCTCCCTCCTCTCCCTCCCCCCCCTCCCCTCTTCTCCCCCCCCACTGTCCTTCGACCCCACCAGATACGGACGAAAGTGTACTGCTGGCGGGGCCAGGAGTGCCACCCTCTCATGGCCAAACAGGCCCTCACTGCCGCCGCCCAGATCATCAAGTACGAACGGCTGGGGGAGGTGGTATCTACTGCAGCCGGGGAGGTGATACCTGCAGCTGGGGAGGCGGTATCTGCAGCGGCATATGGGTCTGGGAAGGTGGCACCTGGGGAAGGTGGGCAGTGCGAGCAGGAATCACAGGTGCTGAGTGAAGCGGAACGGATAAAAGAGCTGCAAGACTCGCAGTGGCAGGAGCAGGAGCAACCGCAACAACAACAACAACAACTAGAGCACCCACAGCCACAGCCACAGCCACAGCCACAGCCACCAACGTCACACTTGCTATTGGCACAAGCACCATCGCCTCCATCCGTCCCTATCCTCATTCTGGAAGGGAGAGAGCCCCCCGAGGTACTAGCAGAACTGGATGCAGCCGACGCAGCAGCAGCAGCAGTGGCAGCAGCAGGGGGAGGAGAGGGAGGGGGGAGAGACGCTATGGGGGGGACGACCCAGGCAGAGCTTGATGCTCACATGCAGGCTGTCAGGAAACAGGGGCTGACGTACCTCGGGCAGGACGCAAATCTTTTGAGCTGCCCGGTGCATGGGAAAGGGTCACCGCTGAGCAGAGGAACTGGAGGGAGAGAGGCGGAAAACGGGTGTGCTAGTAGCAGTGGGGAGGATAAAGTGGGATGTGATATTAAAGGGGGGCGTGATAGGTGTGGGGCTCCTGGAAACAGCCAAGCAGCGGATCAGGGCATGAGAGAAGGAAGAGGATGTGATAATATTGGAGGGGACAGAGGTAGGAGAGGCAGAGGGGAGGAAGCAGCTAGAGAGGAGGAATCAGCTAGAGGAAAGGGAACAGAGAGAGGGGAGGAAGCGCCTGAGCCCATTGTTGCTGGGCCAGTTAAGGGCAGAGGGAGCAGAGAAGAGCTGTCTGTAGGTAATGGGGACGGGAGTGAACCAGGGAGAGTTGGAGTGGGGTGGGTGGTGAGAGGGCGAGAGAGGCGTCAACGAAAGGAGGAGCTGGTTTAAGAGAAAGTGGTGGCTCGAGCAGCAGCAGCAGCAGCAGCAGCAGCAGCAGCAGCAGCAGCAGCAGCAGCAGCAGCAGCGCCACCACCACTACCGTCAGCACCACCACCCCGACTGCCCCCATCACCACGACTACCAGCACTGCCACTACCACCGCCACTACCAGCGCAAGCTGCGCAACCAGCATCAGCATCAGCAGCAGCATCAGAAATCGAATGCTACCTTTCTCCCGCACCCCCTCCTCGTCCTCCACCTCCGCCCCATCCTCCCCTCCCCCCACCTCCCCGCCTCCCCCCTCCTTCAACCCTCCCCCCAAACCCGACTACGACTCCGATTTTGAATACTTCCAAAAAGCCGTCATGGGCGGCACGCCGCGTCCTGTAGCGGGCTTCGTGTCCCCCTCTTCGAAGATTCTCCCGCACAAGGGGCGGGGGTGGGTGACAGAGGAGGTGCTATGCAGCATGAGTCTGCTGCACGACCCCTACACGTTGCTGTATGACCCGTGCGCCGTGCTGCTGGGAAGGCAGAGCTCGAGGGAGTGGCCTGCTGCGTGGAAGCCTCGGCACCAGCACTTCCCTGTGCTGCCTAAGAAGAGCGCGAGTGTGGCTGAGACAGGGGCGGAGGGTAGGGAATGAGTTTGGAGTGGCTGCTGCATGGTTCTTGAGCTCGAGAAAACTGTTCGCTGCGTGGAAGCCCTGGCACCAGCACTTCCTGGTGCTGCCTAAGGCGGTTCTTCTAGAGGCGCCTCAGAAGCCCCGGCACCAGCACTTCCTGGTGCTGCCTAAGAAGAGCATGAGCGTCGCTGGGGCAGAGGGAGTTGGGGAGCCAGAGTGTTGGCGAGTTGGGGGGAGGGGAGGTGGGGAAGGAATGACTTTCAGACTTGTGCCAAAAAATCCCTCACCACCAGCACTTTCCGGTTCTGCCTTCGACGAGCCAGAGTGTTGTAGGGTGCGTGGGGTGTGTGTGGTGGGTTGGGAGAAGGGGAGGATCAGGAGGCTCAAGCGTGGACGGACTTGTGTGCTGTAAGACCAGCCCCATTAATTGCTGTGGCGAAAACCAACACCAAGTTCTGATGGGATATTGCTAACTTCTTGCTTGCGTGCAAAAGAGCTGTAGTAAAACCTCTTCTTTCATTATCCAAGTTTCAACCACAGTAAGATGCACTGGCTCATTTCGGAGCAAGCCCTTCTGAAGTATACAGTCTAAGTCAACAAGGTATAGAAAAACCATCTGATAGTGACTCTTAATTATTCACATATGGACAATTACTTACATGCACCTGCATTAGAAGCCACTCCACCACACCAGCATCTCCTACTCATCTGTAGCCACCATCTATCTACTAGCAAGCATGCTCTAGCCATGTGACCCATGGTTTCATCTAGCCATGTAGCCATGCCACCCACGGGTATCATCTAGCCATGTAGCCACGACGGGAAGAGCCAATTGGCGAGCAGCGTGAGGGCGAGGAAGACCACAGCATGCACGAGCACCGAAGGCAGGGAGGTGCGCCAGTTTTGAATCTCCAGAGGCTGGTTGTCACCGGGGATCTGCAACACAGGGGGGGAACGACGAGCAAGGGGAGGGGAAGGGCAGAGGAGATTCTGGCAACTGTAGGTGCAGCAGGCAGAGACGTGGGCCAGTTTTGAATCTCCAGGGGCTGGTTGTCACTGGGGATCTGCGAAGGCGGTGCTTAGGACAGCACAGCACCGCATGCATACACGAGCACGGAGGGGAGACACGTGGGCCAGTTCTGAATCTCCAGGGGCTGGTGGTCACTGGGGATCTGCGAAGGCGGTGCTTAGGACAGCACAGCACCGCATGCATGCACGAGCACGGAGGGGAGACACGTGGGCCAGTTCTGAATCTCCAGGGGCTGGTTGTCAACGGGGATCTGCCAAGCACGGATAAGGGTGCGACGAGAAGGGGGGGGGAGAGGGAGGGTGAGTATCAGAAGACAGCTCTGCAGGCATGTCTGACCACGGAGGGGAGGGAGGGACGTGCGCCCATTCTGGAAATCCAAGGGCTGGCTGTTACCGGGGGATCTGCACAGATGAAATGTCGAATTGGGGAGCGCCGAATAGCCCGCGAAAAAGCAGCGAGGATGAGGGGGGATGAGAACACACGAAAGGATCCTATTTTTGAGGCGCCTAAAAAATAGACAGAGAAGGACATGGAGGGATACGGAAGGAGAAAGAATAAAGGAGGGGGGGGGGGGGGGGGGGGGGGGAGGGGGAGGGAGGGTGCAGGGAAGCAGGGGGGAAGAAAGTTGCACCAAGTGGGTGGAAACAATATTGGCTGTGGAAGCATTCTGTGGAGATGTTAGGCGCCTATAACGCAGTAGCGCGACAGGAGCGTACCTGCAGCAGCATCCCCGGGGACAGCAGGATGAAGAGCACGGTGAGGAACACGAGGCCATACCACGTGAAAAACATCATGCCTCGATTAGCCTGTTGCTCCGGTTGTTAAGACCTTGGACCGCTGTGGTCTTGCTGATAAAAGCTAGGAACGAGAAACCAGCGAGCTCGATTAGCTTGAAAGCTCCGCGCCTTAAGAGTTAGAAACAAGAAAAAGCGCGAACAAGAGGGGGGGTTTCAGAGCGTCACTGCGGAGGGAGACCAGAAGGGAGACCTCAAGAGGAGAATAGGGGATCGGATACATTCTGATAGTATAGGTTCCGGGAGCGTGGGGAGGGTCAGGATGCGGCGGATGCCGCGAGGCGAGACCGTAGGCGAGATCGTCCGTCGCGTCGTGACGCAGGGGAAGGATGATGGGATGAGAGCACGCAATGCTACCGCGTTCCGCAATTTCTGAGTTTGCGACATGCGGCCCGAGCGGTGTCGCTTCCACGTCGGAGGTGGCGAAAGCAGCGTGCATGGCGGTAGGGCCTGACGTGTCGTGGCAGTGGGACAGCTGCAAACGCATCCTACTGCTACGTATCAGCTGTGATGAAAGGATGTTGCAATAAACGCGGAGAGCATGGTTGGGGTGGGATGGGATGCGGTCATGCGAGACTTTGCCATTCCCGATTGCAGCCGATTCGATTGCGCCCGAATGCAGGGTGATACAATTTTTTCCAAGTAGTTCTTATGAGTATGTACAGATATACCAGTTTGCTATAATGCTTCCATGAGATGAGATCATAGAAGATGTGTGTTTTGACATTTGTAATTGGTTCAACTCCAGGCGCGGAAATGCTACGTTCACACAACGGTTATCTGAAATATGGTATTTCTTTTAGACAAACACACCCCCCTCCCCCATTACTTATTTGTGACATCTTTTATCGAAAGCATTTTCCCACATAACTGGTTTCTTGATTTCAAATGACACAAGATTAGTGACACTGCACAAGCCCAAAAACGGGGAAATGAAGTGCTTAAGACAATACTATGCACAATTACAAGGCTAATAAACCAGAATGCCCTCTGAACCCCTAGTCTCAACTCATATTAAGGTAACAGCAGCAGGGCTGCCGTTATCAGACCAAATCGGTCTGATGGTCTGAAAATCAGACCGGGTTTTTATGTTTCATCTGATTTTTTGACGAGCCAAATATATTCGTCTGATCGTTCAGACAAGTTATAAGAATTCGTATGAAACATCAGACTAGGTGTACACATTCATCTGATTTATCAGACCGGCCGTTTTTTTCCGTCTGATACCGACAAATCCGCCCTTCTAGCAGCAGGGCCACTAGTCCACATGCCCATTGGGCCACTGCCTGCCACCCAGTCCCGTGTGCACCGCAGCACGCGCATTCAATTCTACCCCAAGCGCGGCAGCAAAACAGTCCAGCGCACACAAATTTACAGCTTGCTGACACAAGCTGCTGCCACGCCACTATCTTGTTACGGGCACCGTCGCTGCCAGCTTGGTACCAGGCAAGCAGCGCTGGTCAGCAATGTGCCAGCGCATTTCCTGATGAAACCGCAAGCCACCCTCGTCGTGCCATCACGGCGAGGGTTTCCTATTGAATCTGCAACCCCAAGCTGCTCTTCTTCGAGCTGCCATGGTGTACAATCAGCCCACAGAAGCCCCCAACCTCAGACCACCACGTCTCAGAGAACCACTCCCTGCAGCCATGAGTGCTCTCTCTGGTGTCCTCGTCCTAGTGCTTCATTCTTGGCTGGCTCTCCCACCTAGTTCCTGCTCATATCGTGTGTCTCATCTTATGGCCTTAGAGGAGGTTAATGCTAACCCTCCTAAAGATGCCGCACCATCGACGGTTACGGGGCTAGACCTGCTTCGGTCCCGACCCCCGCCGCCTCCCCTTAGCACTGAGCCGCGTGAGAGGCGTATGCCCGTCGAGCCTACTCTGCCTGTCAAACCCGCGCCGCCTCCTTTCGCTAGTCGACATACGACTAGTCGTCGAGAGGCTAGTCCTAGTACGAGTAACAAGCATGCGTTGAGTTCTCCACCCTCGGCTCGCTCTCCCGCCGCTAGTCCGCCTCCTGCAGCGCGTGCACGATCGCGTAGCCTGTCTCCTGCTGCCCGCTCGCACGTGCTTAGTCCTCCCCCTACAGTGGCTCCTCTGAGCCCACTGCCTCCGTTGGACACGGAGCCATGGATCATCTTTGGTGCTGAAGGCTCCGAGCTCGACTCTGCTACTAGGCCTTCCCGTCCGTCATCACCTACAAGGCAAACCGTTTCTGCCGGCCTTCCGCCACGCGTCTTTGGAGGGCCCGTCTTGCCCGCCTGCAAGCCTGACAAGGCGAAGTACATCCAGTGCAAACTCAGCTTCGGTCGGCATGCCGGCGCCTCCACTGCGGCTAATCCTATCTAGCTCGGCAGCAGCAGCGGCGATCCTGGTCCCAACTCCCCGCCGTCCAACGACGACGGGCCATTCTTCCTGATGGTGGAGGAGCTCCAACTCAAATCGAGGGAGCAGTGGTTACGCCACTTTCCATGGTTGGTGATTTCCGAAACGATACAGGGTCGCCCCTGCATGAAGTGCAGCGTCTGCATGGCGTTTGGCGACGACCCCGACTATCGGTACGGCCGCAACAGTGAGGGCGGCATCGACATTCAGAAGCAAACAATGCGTAAGCATCATCACAGTTTGAAGCATGAGGTTGCCGTGGCAAAGAAACTGCAGCGCGACGGGAAGATGAAGAAGCAGAAGTCGATCGTCGACTTCGAGAACGGTGGCAATGAGGCTCGACGACTCAAGCGGCTCATGGCCATTGTGTTTTTTGTTTGCAAGTCGGATGCACCTATCGTTCTGTTCGTTTCCCTTGTCCAGTTCATGGCAGAACAGGGGACACCTGATCTGCCCTTGAAGGAACTAGGAACCTACCAGAGCGAGTAAGTGTCCCACGTTTTAAAGGCGAAGCCCTCATCATTCGAGTTCCTCATTTGCCGGTTATGATATTTGTTTGAACTTACTGTCTCTATTTGCGCTACTCCTCCCCTATGCCCTCCGGTATTACCCAAATGGCAGGTATGGCTTCATCCAGCTCGTCGAGAACCTGGTGGCTTACCTGCGGGCGAAGCAGATGGTCCACATCAAGGCGAGCCCCTTTCTCGGGATCCAACTCGACGAAAGTACGGACCGGCGCCGAGGAAAGCACATGATCGTTTACCTTACCTTCCTACGTGCTACGGTTTACCTCACCACGGAGTTCTTCGCGCACCTCATGGTGGAAAAGTGCGACGCCGCCTCCCTGCAAGCCGTGCTTCTGACTCACCTGGAGTCATGTGGGGTCGACCTCAATAAGATCTGCGGAATCAGCACCGACGGCGCCAGCGTGATGACGAGAGCGCAGTTGGGCCTTGTCGCCCGTCTTCGCACTCGGATTCCGCATCTAGTATCATGCCACTGCATCGCTCATAGGTAGCCATTCGCACTCCACCCGTCTTTTATCATGCTGTTTCTCCACGCTTCGTTAATCATCCCTCCGTGGCCATGCATGCAGGGAGGCCCTAGCCGCTAAGGACGCGGCAACGGACTTTCCCTGTGAGAGTACGACCCCGTTACACCACTTGGAGTTTTTTCTACTTCCTTCCTATTTTCATTTCTCTTTTTTATCTCATCTCATTTGGTTTCCTATTCTCCATTTTCCATTAACCTTTGGTTTATCCTGCTATTATAGTTATATCACCGACCAGGCTTGGGATGTACTAGGCGCTATATCTAGCGTAATCCTGCCGTAATCCCTTAAAGCCAATAGCCTTGCATGGCTATACGCAGGGTGATTCTATTTTCTAAAAGGGTCTATTCCCTTTGGATAGGATAAACCTGGTTACCTGATGTACTCTGGAAGTCTAAAAGCGCCTTGTACTGATCGATAGTGCAATATTTTCTCGACATATTCGATCCTGTGACACTTGGTAATCAGAGCTTTTCTCACTCGGCTGCGCTCAACAAAGCAGCAGCAGCGGGAAAACCTGCCTCGAAAAACCGCCGGGGGCGACCAATTCGACGCCGATTCTGGTAAGCACCAGCTCCACGATTTTCGAATTACCCCCTCGGTGCGTGTTTTGAACAGGATGGCAACCTTCGACAACGCCGAGGTTACCCAGCAGCTCTTCGCCCGCATCGCAGCCCTTCAGGAGGAGATGCGAGCGGATCGCGAAGCGTGGCGAAACGAGTTCGAGCGAGTAACTCGACTCGCCGGAGCGCAGCACGAAACGACAACGGCGATGACGCAGCAGTCGCAGCAGTTTCTTCGAGGCTCCGAAACCGCGCCCACCTGAGCCGTTCGATCCGAGCGATCGAAACTCCGACGCCCGCAGATGGATCGCCGGGATGGAGATCTACTTCGCAGCCGTCGGATGGAGCTCGCCAGTCTGGGACGACTCGCGGCGACACTGATGCGAGGGCCGGCACTCGAGTGGATTGGCGGCAACAGTACCTTCATCCACGGTGAAGCCACGTGGCAGCAGTTCCGCGCCGACCTGCTGAAACGTTTCGAGCCGATAAATTCGAGTTTCCTCGCCCGGGAAAAAATTCATCGACACCGACAGTTCGGGAGTGTAGCGCAGTACACGCAACAGATGGAGGAATTTTATAACCGCATTCCCGACCTAACCGAAGGGGAAAAAGTACAATCGTACCTCGCCGGACTGAAGACCGAAGTCAAACGACAAGTCGCAGCGTCAAACTACGCGAGCTACAGTGACGTCGTTTTGGCAGCGAAGCGCTTCGACATGGTCAACGCCGGAACACGACGGACGCACGTCGGCAGTACGCGACAGGGCGACCGCTCGGCTCACCCCACGTTCGCCGACCCGATGGAAGTCGACAGGTTCGAGGAGCGGCCACGTCCGAAAAACACCAATTACACGTGTGATTTTTGCGGGGTGCCGGGTCATCGAATCTTCGACTGCAACAAAATGAAGACCTCACGCGCAGAGTATCGGGCACGCAACAGTGGCGGAATTCCTTCGGCCAGTCAGAAGCCAAAAAATGGGAGTCGCCAGTGATTGCGGATCTAGCTGGCGAAAATAAAAAGATCCGGAAGCGACCGCGGGATTCCGGGAAAATCAACTTCGACAAAGCTGATTCGACGCGAGAAGGAGAAAATGATGGGGGAAAATCTCCACCCCACGACCAGTCTTCGCCAGGGAAAATCGCCGAGGAAAAATCTGACTCCGCGAAAGAAGACTCTGCCGAGACGGGGAAACTCCTTAAAGACCCAAGAAATTATAAGGATTCGTTAAAGCTATCCTATAAACATGCTTTAATGAAAACTTCTGATTTTCGAGGGGCTAGAGCCTTGGAGAAATTTTGGGAGGGACTCCAAAAGAAGCAGACAGCTGTGGAGATTATACCGGTACCGGACAACTTGGGGAAAAAATTAAGGAGTGTGGAAAGAAGCCGACCTTTCCACGGAGTCAACGTCCTCTCCCGACACCAGCCCACAACGACTACCCGATCCCCAGGGAAGACGTCGGTGGAGCTGAAGCGGCTCAAGAGGAAGCTGGGGGTCTATAAGAAGCTGCACCAACCCCGAACTCCTCCTCCGGATGCATCCAGTTCTTCGGCATCAACGACGCGCACAGTCGTCAAGGAAACTCCGGGCCCTGGAGAAGAGCCGTTCTCCAAGCAGCCTCGGCCAGCTGCCAGCTCATGAGTAGATAGCAACACAAAGGTGTGTACGGAATATTGGGATGTACCCCATGACCCAATCAATGAAACCATTTTTGGGTACTCCGAGCAACGCCTGCCCCTCGTGCTCGAGGTTATCTGCAAAGGACGACGCCTCCAAGCACTTGTGGACAGCGGAGCATCACACACCGTCTGCGACAAGGCAGTAATCGACCGACTTCGGGAAGAGTACAAGCCTTCAGGGTTCTCTCAACGATGGTGGACGGAAACAAGTTACCAGTACACGGCGAAGCAGTGCTACACCTACAAATTGGACAACTGCGCTGGAGACCTGCACTCCCCATCACCAACATCAAAGGGCTTGACTTGATCTTCGGGCGAGACTTCCTAAAAAGATTCAACCCCGAGATCAACTGGGTGAACCGCACCGCAAGCATCTACAACAATGGACGGAGAGTACAACTACCCAACTGGGACGATACAGGAGATATCCAAGTGGAGACACTCGCGCGATTCGAGAAGGACGTGAAGCGAACCGACACCGGGTTCCTGGCGATAGCAACAGAGGTAGAGAACGACGGAGAGAAGACCTCGGAACCTCCAGGAAAGATCAAAGAATTATTGAAGGAGTTCCAAGATATTCTTCCGGACGATCTTCCGAACGAGCTACCGCCACACCGAACGCATCAACACGAGATCGTAGAGGAACCGGGTTCGAAGCCGACCTTCCGAGCACCATATCGGCTCAGCCCTATGGAGCAGACCGACAGGAAAAAACAGATCGAGTATCTCCTAGCCAAAGGACTCATCCGACCATCCACCTCGCCGTACGGTGCCCCAGTACTCTTCACATCGAAACCGGACGGAAGCTTGCGCATGTGCATCGACTACCGAGCTCTTAACAAGCAGACCATCAAGAATAAATATCCGATACCGGAATCGATGACCTGCTTGACCAGCTTCGGGGAGCTACGGTATTTTCCAAACTAGATCTGCGGTCCGGATACTGGCAGATACGGATGGCGGACAACTCTATCCACAAAACTGCTTTCCGAACTCGGTACGGATCGTACGAGTATTTGGTAATGCCATTCAGACTCACCAACGCACCGGCAACATTCCAAGCCGAAATGAACCACATTCTACGACCACTTTTGGACGAGTGCGTGGTGGTGTACCGGGACGACATAATCATCTACTCGCGCAACATGAAGCAGCACGTCGAACACCTGCGACGCGTGTTCGAAATTCTTCGACGAGAACGGTTCTACGTCAAACTGTCCAAGAGCGAATTCGCCCTTGAAAAGGTCCAGTTCCTAGGACACATGGTGAGTGCTCAAGGAGTTCACGTCGACCCCAAGAAGATCGAAGCCGTACGTACGTGGAAGACACCCGAGAACGTGAAGGAGTTGCAGCAGTTCCTAGGCTTCGCTAATTACTACAACAGGTTCGTGCCACAGTATGCGAAAATCGTAGCACCACTCACAAATCTGCTGAAGAAGAACACGCCCTACAAATGGGAGCCGAAGCACCAGGAAGCCGTGGAGCAGCTGAAGCAAGCACTCACGTCCGCACTTGTACTCATCTTGCCAGATCCCGAACGCGACTACGTCATCGAAGCTGACGCCAGCGACTAGGCAGTGGGAGCAGTCTTGATGCAAGACCAGGGGAATGGACTGCAACCAATCGCCTACCTCAGCAAGAAACTGCACGGGGCAGAACTAAACTACCCGATACACGACAAAGAGGCCCTTGCCATCGTCATCGCCTTCAAAGCGTGGAGATGTTATCTCGAAGGACGAAGAACAACCGTCTACACCGACCACTGCAGCCTGAAATATTTGAAGACACAACCCAACCTTTCTAGGCGGCAGGTCCGGTGGATCGACTTCCTCGAGACACACTTCCACTACGACATCATGTACAGGCCCGGCCACAAAAACAAAGCAGATGCTCTCAGCCGACCTGCACACGTTGCCGCTATTCAGATCGAAGGGATGAGTCCACTCCTCAAGGGACTCTTCACACACGGGTACGCCATCGACCCCGAAATTCCCTTGGCAGAAAAGCGACACCTTCTACAGTGGGACAGTGACATCGCGTACCGGAAAGGATCAACGAAAATCTGGGTACCCAATTACCCTCCTTTGCGCCAGTTACTACTCGAAGAATACCACGACGTCCTCTACGTCGGACACTTCGGTAGCAACAAGACGCTGACCGGTATCGCAAAGCACTACTACTGGCCCCACTTGGCAGAAGATGTTCAGAAATTCGTCACCTCGTGTGATACATGTCAACGGATGAAGAGCAGCAAACAGAAGAAGGCAGGACTGCTACAGCCTCTTTTGTCCCAGAACAACCATGGCAAGTGGTTAGCCTGGACTTCATCACCGGGTTACCACCTACCTCCAGCGGTCATGACGCCATCCTTGTCGTCATCGACAAATTCTCCAAAATGGGACACTTCATCCCGACACACACGACAGCACGCACCGAAGAAACAGCACAACTCTTCGTTCGATACATCATCTCACAGCATGGCATTCCAACCACACTCATCTCCGACCGAGACCCTAAGTTCACCAGCAAGTTCTGGAAGGAACTTATGTCTCTCCTCGGGACCAAACTCGCCATGTCATCCGCTTACCATCCGCAGACAGACGGACAGACCGAGCGCCTCAACCAGATTGTCGAGCAACTCCTCCGAGCAGCCTGCAAGGACGAGATCTCCAAGTGGGACTTGCATCTGCCCGTTCTAGAGTTTGCTTACAACAATGCTACACATGCCGCTACTGGAAAGACGCCGTTCTTCCTCTGCTACGGCCGCCACCCACTCACACCACAAAAACCGACAGCATCAGCTACAGTCCAACCTGCGCATGATTTCATCACAACCATGCATCAGCTTTGGGATCGGACCCACAAGCGCCTACTCGACATTCAACAGCAACAGAACCGCCCACGCTTCTGCCCTAGCCCTCGTCGCGTCGCCCCTAGCTCGTCGCGCCTGCTTCTAGCCGGCCCCCTGCGCCGTTCGCGCCCGTCCTAGTCGGCCCCCTGAGCCGTTCGCGCCCTCCTAGCCGGCCCCCTGAGCCGTCGCGCCTGCTTCTAGCCGGCCCCCTGCGCCGTTCGCGCCCGTCCTAGCCGGCCCCCTGAGCCGTCGCGCCCGTCCTAGCCGGCCCCCTGAGCCGTCGCGCCTGTCCTAGCCGGCCCCCTGAGCCGTCGCGCCCATCCTAGTCGGCCTCCTGGGCCGTTCGCGCAGCCAGCCCCCAGAGCCGTTCGCGCCTGTCCTAGCCGGCCCCCTGAGCCGTCACGCCTATTCCTAGCTGGCCCCCTGCGCTGTTCGCGCCCGTCCTAGCCGACCCCCTGAGCCATCGCGCCCGTCCTAGCCGGCCCCCTGAGCCGTTCGCGCCCGTCCTAGTTTGCCCCCTGAGCCGTTCGCGCCCGTCCTAGCCGCCTCCCTGAGCCGTTTGCGCCCGTCCTAGCTGGGCCCCTGCGCCGTTCGCGCCCGTCCTAGCCGGCCCCCTGAGCCGTTCGCGCCCGTCCTAGCCGGCCCCCTGTGCCGTTCGCCCGTCCTACCCGGCCCCCTGAGCCGTCGCGCCTGTCCTAGCCGGCCCCCTGAGCCGTTCACGCCTGTCCTAGCCGGCCCCCTGAGCCGTCGCGCCTGTTCCTAGCCGCCCCCCTACGCCGTTCCCGCCCGTCCTAGCTGGCCCCCCTGAGCCGTCGCGCCCGTCCTAGCCGGCCCCCTGAGCCGTTCGCGCCAGTCCTAGCTGGCCCGCTGAGCCGTTCGCACCCGTCCTAGCCGGCCCCCTGAGCCGTTGCGCCCGTCCTAGCCGGCCCCCTGAGCCGTCGCGCCTGTCCCTAGCCAGCCCCCTGCGCCGTTCGCGCCCGTCCTAGCAGGCCTCCTGAGCCGTTGTGCCCGTCCAGTCGGCCCCCCGCGCCGTCGCGCCCATCCTAGCCGGCCCCCCCCTGAGCCGCCGCGGCCGTCCTAACCGGCTCCCAGCGCCGTCGCGCCCGTCCAGCCGTTGCGCCCGTCCCTAGCCGGCCCCTCCCCTGAGGCGTCGCGCCCGTCCCTAGCTGGCCCCTCGCGCCCCCGTTGCGCTCGCCTCGTACCGGCCCCTTGCGCCCGCCCCTTGTTGGCCCCGCGCCCTCTCCTAGCCGACCTCTTCACGCCCGCTCCGCGCCGGCCCCGCGTTCGTTTCGCCGCCGCCCACCTCCGACTCGTGCTCGGCTCGTTCTTCCCGACCGTCACCGCCAGGCACCGTTCTACACCGCATAGCACCGCACTACACCGCGCTGTACCGCTCTGCACCGCACTGCACCGCTCTAGACCGCACTGCACCGCTCTGGACCGCACTGCACCGCACTGCACCGCACTGCAATGCTCTGCACCGCACAGCACTGCACTGCCCCGCACTGCATCGCTCTGCATCGCACAGCACCGCACTGCACCGCACAGCACCGCATTGCACCGCTCTGCACCGCACTGCACTGCGCCGCTCTGCATCGCACAGCACCGCACTGCATCGTTCAGCACTGCGCCGCTGCTGCATCGCTCCTGATGGCGGACTCCGTGCTCCGCTTCGACGCAGAGGGACAGCCGATCGAGTTTGACACGTGGCTGGTCGACCTCCGGCGTCACCTCACTGGTCAGCGGCAGGACGGCCACTCCATGGCGGTCCACCTTGACTATGGACTGACCTTTATATATACTTTTGTTTATTCTTGACTGGCCTTGTGGCCTCTCACAGTGGTTGGACTAGTAGTGCCGCCCTGGCCTTGCCCTTGTACTGGTCTGTACTTCTTTGACTGGTCTTTAGACCCTTGACTCAGAGGTTGGACTAGTAGTGCCGTCCCGAGTTGTCATTTCTCTCATCAGGAACTGCACCTATGCAGTCTAGGGGGTGTGTCAATCATATATATAGGTTATGTTTGTATAGACTGTATACGTTCGTATCTTAGAGGGTACTATCAAATTAGAGAAGTGAATAGATGATAGAGTGAGAGTAGACACAGATATACCTAAGTGTTGTACCCTCTAAGACGCGACCCTATACAGTCTATACAAACATGACAAATACACATGTTTGACACACCCCCTTGACTGCATAGGGGAATGTCCTAAACAAGCAGCTCAGGGCGGCACTACTAGTCCAACCTCTGAGACAAGGGTCTGAGAGACCAGTCAGAAGGAGTACAAACAAGGCAAGAACAAGAGCAGGGCGGCACTACTAGTCCAGCCACTGGAAGAGGACACAAGTCCAGTCTGAGTATACGTATAAAGGACAGTACAAAGTCAAGGTCCTAGCAAGTGAGAGGCTACAGGAACTAGACCAAGCTGTACACAGTGCCGCTGATGATCTTTAGGCGCAAGCGCCTTCGTAAAGATATCAGCCGTGTTGGCACCTGAGGCCAAGTGTACTACGCGAGCCTGCCGTCGCTGCTGTAGCTCACGCAGGAGGAAGTACCGCAGCTGAATGTGCTTTGCTCTGCCCTCGAGTCGAGGCTCCTGACACAGGAGGATCATGGCCCTGTTGTCAGCGAACAGGACCGGGGCAGAGCTAGGCCGCTCACCTAAGTCAGTGAGCAAGAAGGTCAGCTAGCGGAGCTCCTGTGCCGCCATGGCACCAGCGTAGATCTCAGCCTCACAGCTGGACTGCGCAACAGACGAGGAGCGAGTAGCTCTCCACGAGACGGCACCTGAGCCAAGGCTGAAGCAGTAGCCCTGGGTAGACCGGAGTGTCTCAGCGTCGTTTGTAGCCCTGGGTAGACCGGAGCCAAGGCTGAAGCAGTAGCCCTGGGTAGACCGGAGCCAAGGCTGAAGCAGTAGCCCTGGGTAGACCCGAGTGCCCGATGTACTAGCAAGATAACGTAGAACCCTCTTAGCGGCAGACCAGTGCTGCGGTCGGTGTCTGCCTGTGGCCACAAAGCGAGCCAGGATGCTGAGAGGGTATGCGAGATCTGGGCGAGTGCAAGTCATCAGGTACATGAGGCAACCCACCAGCTCTGCGTAGGGGCCGCTGGGCTCTACCAACTCCTCAGACACTGGAGCGGAGAGTCTGTGGTCTACAGGCAGAGGGGTGGGCTGTGCAGAGGAGAACTGAAGGCTGAACCTCTGAAGGACCTGGCGCACCAAGTGTGACTGAGTCAGGGTGATGGTGCGCGCAGCTCTGTCCCTGGAGATCTGCAAGCCAAGGTAACGGCGCAGTTCTCCAAGGTCAGTGCACGTGTGTCTCTTCAGCAGCTCTACCTTCACGGAGGCCAGTGCGTCCCTGTCTGCTGTGGCAAAGACCAGGTCGTCGACGTAAACAAGGATGTAGAACGGAGTCTGGCCATCACGAACGAAGAGTGAAGGGTCTGCGGAAGACGGAAAGAACTGCAGGTCAGCAAGCGTAGCACGGAGAGTGTCGTGCCACTCACGGGGAGCCTGACGCAGGCCGTAGACGGGGCGCCGCAGGAGCCACTGGGTCCCAGGAGGGAAGGTGCCAGTAAAGCCCGGAGGGCGGCGCAGGTAGACCTGCTCGTGTAGGCTGCCCTGAAGGAAGGCAGTGGAGAAGTCGAGGGAGTGAAGCTCGTAGTCACGCTGAGCAGCTAGGTGTAACAGAACCCGAAGAGTAGTCATCTTCGGGGTCGGAGCGAAAGTCAGGAAGAAGTCCACCCCCTCACGCTGACTGAAGCCTCTAGCCACATAGCGCGCCTTGAAGACAGGCGGCTCTACAGGAGGGCGCTTCACCTTGAAGAGCCAGCGGCCATCGACTACGTTCACCCCAGGTGGGGGAACTGCGTCGACGAAGGTGCCGGTGGATCTCCAAGATGCCATCTCCTGCTCCATGGCAGCTATCCACTGCGAGGCCCAGGGTCCCGAAGTCGCCTCAGAGTAAGTGCGAGGGGTCGGGATGTCGAAAGCGTCTGGGTCACCCTCAGGGACTAGCAGCATGGAACAGAGATGGGGAGCAGCCTCGGACAGGAAATCAAGCTCGAACTGGCGGTCCTCCAGGACGTCACTGCCAAGGGCAGGAGCACCCCCGACAGACGGAGGACAGGCAGGGTCAGAGACCAGAGCGGAGGCGTAGTCAAGGCGGCGGGTAGAGGCGAAGTCAGCGACAGCAGCGACAAGAGCGTCAAGGCACGAGGCCGGAACAGACGGGTCGGTAACGAGAGAGGCAAGGACCCGAGGAACAAGGGGACGAGCGGCACGAAGGTAGTCAGACAGCGGGGGGGGCGCAACAACAAGGGAGGACGGAGGAGGCGACGGCAGAAGGGGAGGACGAGACGCGTGGGAACGAAGCAACATAGGGTGGGAGCGCAAGACAGGCGAGGCAAGACGAGCACGGGAGGGACGGTGAGACCAGACGTGTGACGGAGGAGTCGGGTCAGGAGACAGAGGAGGGGACACAGGAGGGGAACGAGGGGGGAGCCGGGCAGGGGACGAGTCCGGTGGAGGGAAGACAGGGCCGTAGACAGGAAGAGGAGGAGACGGTCGGGGAGGAACCGACGCAGGGTCGGGGGACGGAAGGCCGAGCAGGCGAAGGGCTGACACCGGCGGGGACTGCTGCTGCGGCGGCACAAGGCGACACCTGGACCGCAAGCTGCTCCTCGGCTACCACCGGCACTCTCCACACCAGCACCCCCGGAGGGACCACCCCCAGGGCTACCGGGACGAGCACCCCCAGAGTCAGCGAACGGGTGCTGCGACGGCGGCGGCGGCGGCGGCCGCGACAACGACGGCTGCAGCGGCGGCAGCGGGGGTGGAGGGGGGGACTGGGGAGAGGACGCTAAGGGAGGGGCGGCCGGCGAGGACTGAACAGGAGGGCCACCAGAGGCAGAAGACTCCTCAACCGGGTCCACCGACGGAAGCGGGGTGACGTGGGACACACCAGAGGGGGCGGGATGGGGAGGAGGAGGAGGAGGGGCAGGGACGACTGGGGAAGGAGTGACCAGGAACAGGGGGGGGGTAACCGGGGGACCACGGTGGGGGAAGCGACGGTAGTAGGAGACAGACTCGTCAAAGGTGACGTCACGAGAGTGAAAGAAGCGGTGAGACGGCGGGTGGTAAAAGTGCCAGTCGGACGCGTCAAGGGGGAAACCGAGGAAGACGCAGGGAAGGGTGCGGGCAGTGAGCTTGTCCGTGCCGGAGGCACGGACATGAGCAAGGCAGCCCCAGACGTGGAACGCAGACGCGTCACCAGGAGACCCAGTCCAAAGACGGGTCGGCGAAACCTGCGGCTGCTGAGGGTGCGGCCACAAGTTAAGCTGGTGAGAAGCGTAGCGCACAGCGAACGGCCACAGAAAATGGGGTGCACCGGCATGGATCATGGAGGTGCGAGCCACTCCATGACCAAACCGATGCGTCGCTCAGCGACCCCATTCTGCTGTGGGGAGTCTGGTAGGGTGAACGTCTGGGTGATGCCCTCCGCACGACAAAAGCGACCAAGGACACCTGAGGCAAACTCGCCACCACGGTCTGAGTGAAGACGCAAGACAGGGAGACTGCGGTGGACACGCGCAGAGACAAGCCAGGGGATGAGAGCTCCAGGCACGTCGGCCTTGCGCTCCAGGGGAAAGACTGTGGTGTAACGAGTGAAGTCGTCGACAAGCACAAGGAAGTAGCGCTCTCGACGCGGCCCAGGGACGGGGGCGGGGCCCCAGACGTCCAGGTGCAGGGTCTGCAGCGGCGCGGCGGTAGGGGGAAACGAGGAGGAGTGAGGGGCACGGCGAAGCCGACCCTCGACACAAGGCGTGCAAGGTGGGGCTGGGGAGGAGGGAAACGCGGGGAGGGAACCTGGGAGACCAAGGACAAGACCGTGCTGGGACATGTGACGGAGACGCGGGAGTGCAGGGTGGCCTAGGCGGTGGTGCCAAAGGAGGGTCAGGTGAGTGAGGGACCGACAGGAGATCCTACGCCTGACGACGGAACGACGGCGGAAGCACCAAGACTACACAAAGCAGGAGATCCTACGCCTGACGCAGCAGGGGAGGCTAAGCTAGGCACACCTACACTAGGCAACAGTGAGTAATAGGCGGGAAGCACACTAGAGTCATCAGCATACATCACATGCAGAGCAGAAACAATGGCATCCATGTCCATATCAAAAATCTGAATCTTACGACTAAGCAAATTGTGCCAGTCCGAGAGGTCTGGCGACCGGGCCGAAGCGCTGACGAAAGAGGTCGTCCAGGCGACGAAAACAACGGGGAGTGGAGTGACCGATCTTACCGCAAACGAAGCCGCGGCGAGGACCGGTCTGGATCTGGTACTGACAACGCCCGCCGCCAGAGCCACCACTCGGCACACCACCACGCGCCCGGCCACCGCCAGCGCCGGGCCACGCGGGCGGGAGGACACTCGTCTGCCGCGTCTACGACGGCTGCTGCGGCTGCTGCGAAGGCTGCGACTGCGGCAGCTGCTGCGGCTGCTGCAACTGCAGGGGCGGCGGCTCAGCTGGACTGGGGAGGGTCCCCTCGTCCGCTCCAGCACTAGACGACCTGACACCACCACGACCCCCTCCCGCACCCCCGCCGCCGCCGCCGCCGCGCCCAGCCTTGGGGCGGCGGCCCTTTCCCGAACGAAACTGCGCTGCAGCAGCAGTCTCAGCCACTGCGGCAGAGCCGTCCGAGAAGGTACACTGGGCGGGGGCACAACCCTGAAAGATAGGGACCGGCACGACACCGCTCGCCTGGCGATGGAGCGGTGACGGGTCTCTATCACAGTCAGGGTGTCTACAAAGTCAGTGAGGGTGAGGTCTGCGGGGTGAATGCTAAGGAAGCGGTCGCGGGCGACAGCAAGGCGGTCAGGGAGGCGGGTGGCAAGCAGGTAAAGGGTAGAGGTAATGGGTGGCTGGTGGGCTCTAAGCTGTGCGTCAGTGCAAGCAGCGCGCCAGGTGTCATCTATCGAGCGCAGGTGGGCAGCGAGGTCAGAGACAGTGGGGAAAGACGCAAGGTCAGGAAAGAGCATCGGGAGGATCAGGCGACCCACCGAGGCAGCCGGATGGGTGGAATAGCGCTTGATGACAGCATCTAAGTAAGCCTGAGCAGTAGTGAGGGACCTAAAGCGAGGGCGCTCGGATGGGGGAAGGGCGTTGCTAATGGCAAGCTGGGTGACAGCATCGCGAGAAAGCCAGACAGAGCGCGCACGGGCAGTGGCAGCAGTAGATTCGCGCTCAGTGGGTGTGGAGTCAGCGGGCAGAACAGCAGGGGGGTCTGGGCAGGGGAGTGTACCGTCAAGGTGTGCGGACAGCGGTTCACCATCCTGCCGCTGGCCAGTGAGTTGGCGTCGGAGGTCGGCAAGCCACGCCTCGAACTCCAGAGCCTGGCCTTCAGCGTCGAAGCGAAGCTCCGCCGCCATCAGGAACAGTGCAGTGCGGTGCAGGGCAGTGCAGCAAGGTGGAGTGCGGTGCCGTGCGGTGCCGTGCGGTACAGTGCGGCGCAGTGCGGTGCAGTGCGGTGTAGGGCGGTGCAGTGCGGTGCCAGGCAGTACAGGGTGGTGCGGGGCGGTGCAGTGCGGGGCAGTACGGTGCAGGGCAGTGCAGGGCGGGGGGGGGGGGGGGAGAACTGCACCAGTGAGGAGGACCGGGGCCGGGGCAGGGACGAGCGCAGGGGCCGGGCCGGTGCAACGGGGCCGGGCGGGTGCGACGGGCCGGGGCGGCGCAACGGGGCCGGGCTGGTGCGACGGGGCCGGGCGGGTGCGACGGGGCCGGGCGGGTGCGACGGGGCCGGGCGGGCGCGACGGGGCCGGGCTGGTGCGATAGGGCCGGGCGGGTGCGTCGGGGCCGGGCTGGTGCGACGGGGCCGGGCGGTTCGACGGGGCCGGGCCGGTGCGACGGGGCCGGGCGAGCAAGACGGTGGCCCAGGAGGGGCGCACCGGGGCTGGGCGGGCGCGACAGGGCCGGACGGGTGCGACGGGGCTGGGCGGCTGCGACGGGGCCGGGCAAGGGGCGACGGAGCCGGGCGGGTGCAACGGGGCCTGAAGGCGTGACGGGGCCCAGGAGGGGGGTTCGACGCGGCCCAGGAGGGGCGCTACGGGGCCCAGGAGGGGCACGACGAGGCCCAGGAGGGGCGCTACGGGGCCTAGGAGGGGCGCGACGGGGCCCAGGAGGGGCGCTACGGAGCCCAGGAGGGGCGCTACGGGGCCTGGGAGGGGCGCGACGGGGCCCAGGAGGGGCGCTACAGGGCCCAGGAAGGGCGCGACGGGGCCCAGGAGGGGCGCTACGGGGCCCAGGAGGGGCGCTACGGAGCCCAGGAGGGGCGCGACGAGGCCCAGGAGGGGCGCTACGGGGCCTAGGAGGGGCGCGATGGGGCCCAGGAGGGGCGCTACGGAGCCCAGGAGGGGCGCGACGGGGCCTGGGAGGGGCGGTACGGGGCCCAGGATGGGCGCGACGGGGCCCAGGAGGGGCGCGACGGGGCCCAGGAAGGGCGCTACGGGGCCCAGGAAGGGACGCGACGGGGCTAGGGGAGTCGCGACGGGGCTAGGGGCACGACGGGGCTAGGGGGGGGGCGAGAGGAAGCGGTAGGTGGGGGGGGATCCTAACGTACGCGTGATGCTATATCAAATTAGAGAAGTGAATAGATGATAGAGTGAGAGTACACACAGATATACCTAAGTGTTGTACCCTCTAAGACGCGACCCTATACAGTCTATACAAACATGACAAATACACATGTTTGACAGGTACAACACTTAAGCTTATACCCTTGTACCTTTTTCTCTCTACACTACAATCAATCCTCCGTTAAGAAAGGCGTCTGAAATTCAGACTCTGACATGTGCTTGCATTTCGTTTGAATCGTAAGACAAGAAAAATAAATCCGTCTGACGGTCACACGAAGCTCTAAGAACCCGTCTGATTTTCAGACTGCCCCCTTGAACAGCAGCATCAGCACTAGCCTAGTCATGCACCCCCCCCCCCACCACTGGTAGCCCTAGGAGAGAATTACTCATGTCACACTCCAGAACGACGAGGGGAAACATCATTGCACCACACTGATGTCAGACCCTCCCTCCCTCACCATCTCTCCCCTCACTAGTCTTTCTTCCCACCGCCACACGCGGCACTGGCGGAAAAGTACTCGTCGCACAACAGGACAACGATGAAGAGCACCACCGCATGCACCAGCACAAGCGCCCGCCACAGACCAACTTGACCTCCCCTAATCGTGCTTCCCGCCACCAGCGGCACTGGCGGAGAAGTACTCGTCACACAGCAACACCACGATAAAGAACACCACCGCATGCACCAGCACCGACGCCAGCGACGTGCGCCAGTTGCGGAACTCTATAGGCTGGTTGTCACCGGGGATCTGGCGTTGGCAGGGGAAAGGGGGGAGGGAGGAGGAAAAAGAAACCAGGGACGTAATCAACAGAAGCTCTAAGTAATGCCCAAAACAGCACTGCAAGCACCAGTTCCGACCTCCACAGGACGATACTGCTGGCAAAATGACTGCCCCCGTTAGGTGCCTCTGGGGGGGAACAGCCGGGGAGGCGTGGAAGGGAGGATGGTGAACAAGCAAAGCCCAAGTGAGACATGAAAAGCACCCAACGCACCCAACTTCATACAGTGAGGGGCGACATGGAACAAGACAGCTGCGCAACCCACTCTAAACAACACCTGGCGCAGACGCCCTGACGCGAACGGTACCTGGAGCAGAAGCCCAGCAAAAACAAAATCCCAGGGGGAGCAATCCCAAAAGAAGCAATCCCAGGGGAAGCAATCCCAAGGGAAGCAAACCTGCAAACCCAATGAACGCAGCGATACCTGGAGCAGAAGCCCCGGAGAGAGCAGGATGAAGAGAACGACGAGACCGAGAAGAGTGAGCCAACTGAAAGTCATGGCGCCAAAGCAGTCTCGGCTCCGAATCCCCCGAGAGATTATCAGCGCTTGATAACAACGCGGTGCCCCACCAGAATCAACCCGCGCCTCGCGGATTTTGGCTTGGCGAAAGAAATCGCAGGGTTCGCCGAACGGAAGGACGGATGGACGAACGGACGGACGGACGGACGGACGGACGGATTTCGACAAACACTTCACCCGAAGCCGAGCGTCTGAGGAAGGCGAACAGGAAAAGCGGATGAACGCGAGAAGCAGACAACGCGACGAGCAAGAAGCACGACAACAAACTGATGGTGGCGGTGGTATTGCCGTGTAATAGGCGTCACGTTGGGAGGGGGACGGATAGAGAATCGGTCGATCGATCGCAAATCTCCATTCGTGAGCGCTTGGGGAACGTCCAACATCGCGACGTGCGGCTCGAGCGACGTGGCTGCCACGTCGGGGATGGCGAGCAGAGCGTGCATGGCGACGAGGGCAACCTTAGTCGCGAGTAAGGGAGCGACGGCTAACCTCCACCTGTCCTCAGGAGGCTACCGACAGCACGGAAGCTGGCGAGACGAGAAGAAGGCATCACAGAAAATGGAAATAGGCTGCACCGCTTGATGATTTGGCATTTCAATTCGTTATTAAGCGTGCCCCAGCGACCCCGTTTCGCTATAGCTTTTCAGTGTACAAAGGGAATTTGCAACTAATGCTGGCGAAGCAACTATGGCATGGGGACTGGTCTCACAAAAGTCATGTTGCAATGAACTCAGCGCGCTGCCAGGCAGCGGAGAAGTGTTATGGATTAATCAGAGTAATACGAGGCAGTGTAATAAAGGAGTCGTAATTGAAGAGTGCCGATACAAATGAGAGCCTGGGCATTTATAGGCACAAACAGGGCTAGCCGAGAACCACGCGAACATGTTGGGGCGGTTCGGTTGGCATAAGCTACGGAAGCGCCATGCGTCTAGGCTTGAGTTCGCAAAGTGGTTCGGGACCGAAGAAGTTGGCCGAGCCTGGAATTCCGTGAGTCGAGGGCGTACGCACAGTAGTCAAATCCAAAAACGAAAAGGGATTTCCTTACACCACCGCCCCTTCCGGGATGAGACTACCCACATTCGGGACTCGTTGTCGGTGTAAAAACTCCCGAACAACTCTATTCGCCGAGCGTAGCCGCGACAACCCAGAGGTCGTCGTCCCTCGTGCGATCGACCCATCGTACAAGGAAATCAACGGCTGCTGTATCTCGATGTCCTTGTAGGCGATGAGCGAGAATCTTGGATGGCTCTGTCTGTCAAACATATCTTAGTATGTTATTGTAGACTATGTAGGGTTGTGCCTTAGAGGGTACAACCCACTAGGTTATATTCCCTTGTACTCACCCATTCTAGTCATTCTATCATTCGAACAAGGTATTAGGAGTAGGTTAGGTCCCACCCGCCCACGAGCGCTTCCGCCATAGGTACTAGCTGCCCGCCCGCCCGCCCGCCCACGCCGGCCCGTAGCCGGCCCGTCCAGCGCCCCTTAGCCGGCCCGCGCCCGCGCCTGTAGCCGGCCCGTCCCGCGCCTGCGCCCGTAGCCGGCCCTGTCCTGTAGCTCGGCCCGTCCCGCGCCCGCGCCCGTAGCCGCCCATCCCGCGCCCGTAGCCGGCCCCGTCCCGTAGCCCGGCTCGTCCCGCAGCCCGGCCCGTCCCGCCCCCGCGCCCCTAGCTGGCCCGTCCCGCGCCCGCGCCCCTAGCCGGCCCGTCCCGCGCCCGCGCCTGTAGCCGGCCCCGTCCCATAGCCCGGCCCGTCCCGTAGCCCGGCACGTCCCGCGCCTGCACCCCTAGCCAGCCTGTCCCGCGATCGCACCCGAAGCCGGCCCGTCCCGTAGCCCGGTCCGTCCCGCGCTCGCGCCCCTAGCTTGCCCGTCCCGCGTCCGCGCCAATAGCCGGCCCCGTCCCGTAGTCCGGCCCGTCCCGCGCCTGCGCCCCTAGCCGGCCTGTCCGTAACCCGGCCCGTAGCCGTCCCGTTGCCGGCCCGTGCCGGCCCATTCCGCACAGCCAACCCCGTCGCCCGCCCGGCCCCGTTGCCCAGCCGGCCCCGTCGCCCAGCGGACCCTGTCGCCATGCCGGCCCCGTCGCCCAGCTAGCCCTGTCGCACAACCGGCCCCTGCGGCTCCTACACCGGGCCGCTTTGCACCCCACAGCGCTGCACCGCCGTGCACCGCCCAGCACTGCACTACGCCGCACTACACCGCCCTGCACTACACTAAACCGCCCTGCACAGCACTACACCCCACTGCTTCCCGCCTACCACCTCTCTGCCGCTGCATCGACCCTGATGGCGGCAGGACGGCCACTCCTTGGCCATCCACATCGACGATACGCTCCCCTGCTCTGACCCCCTCTGCTGATCTGCTCGCCGACCCCACGTCTGCTGATCGTGAGTCTGCTGCCGCTACTGCCCTTGCCCGTGCAGTCTGGTTGTCGCGTGACGCTGTCACCCAGCTCGCAATCAGTCATGCCCTCCCCCTGTCTGAGCGTCCCCGCTTTAGGTCGGTAAGGACCGTGCAGGTGTTCCTAGAGTCAGTTGTTGCGCGCTATTCCACCCCCCCCTCTGCCTCCGTCGGTCAACTAATCCTGCCCCTGCTCTTTCCTGATCTCAAGACTTTCCCCAGCGCTCTATCGCCCAGTCTAGCGGTACTCTGTCGGTCACTATCTTTTAGGGCTGTGCACCCGCTCAGTGCACTTTCTCTGACGGCTCTGCTGCTGTGGCTGAGACAGCCGCCGCAGCGCATTTCCGTCCGGGGAAGGGTCGCCGCCCCAGGGCTGGGCACGGCGGTGATAGTAGAGGCGGGGGTGGAGGAGGGGGCTAGGGCTGGTGCCGCCGAGCAGCAGTCCCAGCAGCAGCAGCAGGTGCCACCGCTGGACCAGCAGTAGCAGCAGCAACTGTTAGAAATAGACTGCAAATACCACTTTTGTATTTGTACTTTTATATCCTAGTTTAGGTTATGAATGTTCTAGTGGGTTGGGGTGTACTTATAAATCCCAACCTCACCCAATTGTGATTCCCCCAATCTCCAATTACGCAATTGGAGATTCCGGAGATCCCAATAGGGATTCCCTCCAATTCCCCCTTCATCCATTCACTCTCACCTTGCCATGTACTTATAGAGCCTTGGGCTCCTTACCTAATCAATCATTTCAACTCTATTTCTTACATGGTATCAGAGCGACCTATCCGCATACGCGGATCAAGGTCCTAATCTCAACGTGCCTGCGCTACGAGCACTTCATCGTCGCGACATTCGTTTCGAGTCGTCGGAATTTCGACGTGCTCCACTCTGCAGTCGCGCCTCTCATCGTCGACCGCCTTCGCGCTCGACCTCGTTGAATTTCTCATCTCTGAAGCTTTCACGCTTCTCATCGTCGATTTCCTCCTCGGTTCTCCTTGGTCGAATCTCAATTTTGACCATCTCTTAAAACTCGTTCTCGAGTTTCCCCTCAGACCCCGCCAGAATAGGCGAACTCCCCTCGCGAAATCGCCTCCACGAACGTCTTGCGTCAAATCAAGAGCAGGTACACAGGTTGAAGCGGAGCGGAGCTGGTTGCGGACCTGGTTGCGGAGCTGGTTGCGGAGCTGGTTGCGGAGCTGGTTGCGGAGCTGGTTGCGGAGCTGGTTGCGGAGCTGGTTGCGGAGCTGTGTAGCTGCGGGACAGGGCCTGGGGGTGTGTGGGGGGGTGTGTGGGTCCGGGGTTAGACATAGGCTCAGATTCAGTTTCAAGTCGGCGTTTTAACGAATTTTCGCCGACGCCATTTCCTACTTAGCGGCATTTTGATACAGCCGTCGGGGTGATTTTCAGCAATTCTCGTCGACCAATTTCCAGAAGTGCCGCGCTGCACATCGACAATGGCTTACTCAACCACTTCACTCGCCAACCCGATCCCGCTCCTTCGTCTCGAGCTGGACGGTACATGCTCCAACTACAAGGCTTGGCGCTATGGTGTCGACAAGCACCTCCTCAGTCGCGAGGTGAAGGGCTCGAGCTCACCGACGTCCTTCTCAACATCGGTGACGGCAAAGAGCCTCCTAAACCCGAGAGGTCCGCCGATCCAGCTAATGCCACCGCCGAAGCCGTTTATGCTGCTGCACTGCTCAAGTACAAGAATTGGGAGAAGGCCGATGGTGCGGTCATTAGTGTCTTCATGGGCACCACTCCTCCCGAACTCGTCAAAACCTACCACAACTACTCGTCTGCCAACGCCATTTGGCTCTACCTCGAAGATCGCTTCCTGAACAAGACTGCAGTAGGAGTTGTTATACTCATCCCCAGCATGTTCCAAGTGCGGCTCGAGGACTCGCCAGGCATGGCGGACTATGTCACCAAGGTGCAGTCCATTCATGGTGAACTCAAACAGTTGGGGATAGTCTTCCCCGAGCAAGCCCCTGCAGCCGCTCTCCTAGTCGGCCTCACTCCGGCATACAAAGTCACACGCAAGATGCTCTTGGGCCTTGCTCCTGCAGACCTCACATTTGCCAAGGTCTCATCCGCGCTCCTTTCTGCCGAAAAGGACAACAGCGCTCAAGCCAAGGCCAATGCAATCCGCGCTCCTGTGCCTCAAGCCTATGCCGCTTCGGTGCCATTCCAGCGCAACCGCTTCCCCCCGTGTCCCTACGTCATCAAGCGCGGCCCTCGTGCTAGCCAGGTGTGTGGCGGCACCAACCACGGCCTTGCCTCCTGCTTTAAGAAGAAGGATGACGAGTGGTATGCCGTCAATGGGACCGCCTCCAAGCCGCCAAGCTGGATGGTCAATCGTGCTCCTTGCCAAGTCAATCAAGTCGAAGCGCAGGAATCGGTGCAGGCTGCTGTGGCTGCACCTGCTGATGTGCGCCTCAACATGTTGCTGGCACTGCCATGATTAATGAGACGATTTCGCAGTATCCTGGCTCACAAAGCACCTCAGCCACAATAGAGTTCACCCTCGACAGTGGGGCCACTCACACGGTTCTCAAGGAAGAACACTCCTTCAAGCCATACGAGACACCAATCCGTCTACTTGGAGCAGACTCCAGTTTCACAACACACGCCAAGGGCTCCTCCACAGTTCCGTGCCCAGCTTTTCCTTCGGGCAGTGTGACTGGCATGTGTGTTCCCACACTACGCCACAATCTCGTGGCCCAACACGAGCTCCAATGGGCAGGCGTCACCACGATCTTCCCAGCACACTCGGATTACTGTGACCTCTTCGACCTTAAGTCCAACAAGCTCCTAGCACGCTTCACACTCAACAGTAGCAAGCTCTACACGCTGCGTTCACCTGCACCTCTCGCCGCCCTCTCCCAAGCGCAAGCTGCTTCGCCAACCCAACCATCCTCTACCACCATCGCTTGGGTCACCCCAACTTCCGTACACTTGCCGACATCGCTTCCAAGAAACTTCTTCTTGGCCTCTCGTCGGCGCTTCCTCCACCAACAGACTCACCTGCACCCACCTGCCTGGACTGCACCAAGAGCAAGCTCAGGCAGCAGCCGCACCCTTCCTCCCCATCCGTCGCAGCTGCTCCGCTGGACCTAGTGCACATGGATGTCTGGGGCCCAGCTCCAGTCGCATCCCGAGGCGGTCATCGGTACTTTCTTACACTAGTCGATGACCACTCGCGGTATGTTTCTGTGCACCTCCTGCATACCAAGGCGGAGGCACCTGATGTCATCATGGCGTGGGTGCGCCAGGCTCAAGTCACATTTGGCACTCCTCTGAAGTGCCTCCATTCTGATGGCGGGGGAGAATTTCGCAATGGCAAACTCGATAACTTCTGTGCGGCCCAAGGGATTCGGCAAACCTTCACGCTCCCCGAAAGCCCGCAGCAGAATGGCATTGCAGAGAGCCGCAACCACACCTTGGTTCAGATCGCTCGCTGCCTCCTCAGTCACGCCAACGCACCACGGTCACTCTGGGGATATGCCCTCTTCCATGCGGCACTCCTCTACTATCTTTATCCGCATCCCCACCGGCCCGACACCACACCTACCGCTCTCTGGCTTGGGGTCACGCCTTCCGCCCGCTCTCTACGCGTCTGGGGGTGTACCGCGTATGTGTTGCTAAGCCCCCACACGCGCAGGAAGCAAGGTGGCAAGCTTGGTCCCAAAACCCAGACTTGCATGTACCTGGGGCACAACTCCGACTCCCCAGACTACTTATTCCTCAACCCAATCACCAGACAGCTGATTCGCAGCCGTGATGTCGTCTTCGATGAGACACGCCCATTCCACTCTGCGACCACGGGCGAGCCTCCTCCACCTCCCCCGACGCTTGTTTGGGCAGACTTCGATGCCCCACCTCCGGCCGCTGCCCCTTCTCCGGGGCCTTCTCCGTCCGGCGTGTCTCACCAGGCCTCCCCAGTATCCTCCGCAGTGGCACCTCCTCCTGCTCCGCCTTCCCCGCGCGTCGAGCCCGGCTCACCAGTCTCCTATCGGAGGCGCCCAGTCCCTCCGGTCCCACCGCAGCCGCCTTCGTTTCCGGTCTCTAATCGCACTCGTTCCAAGGGACCGGCTCCGCCTCTCGCCTGGGGACCAGCCGCCTTCTCCATCCGGTGTTCGGTCACCCCGCCTCCTCCTGCCGGGGGTGATGTCCCCTCCATCCGTATTCCCCCCCGTGCACTTCTGGAGGACAGGCATGAGGAGCTGTTTGACCTTCACGCGGTCTGCCAATTTCTCTCTCACATCTTTCCGGACATTACTGACTGCCCTTCCCTCAACTTCACCGAGAACCCGACCATTCCGACTCCTCGCACAAAAGAGGAAGCTCTCTCAGGGCCTTATAAGAAGGAGTGGAAGGCAGCAATGGATGTGGAGAACGAGGCGTTCATTCGCAACAACAGCTTTGACGATGTTGTTCCCCCTTCTGGTGTCAACATCGTCGGCGGAAAATGGATCTTCCGAGTCAAACAACTCCCAGGCAAAGCTCCACTGTTCAAGGCACGAAACGTGGCGAAAGGGTTTCACCCAGAAGGAGTATCTCGACTTCTTCGAAACATTCTCGCCCACGGCCAAGCTCCCGACTGTGCGCGCTCTTCTTGATATAGCCGCTCGCGGCAACTTCGAGATCAAGTCCATGGACGCCTCCTCCGCCTTTCTCCAAGGCCAGCTCAAGGAGGATGTTCACATGGAACGCCCACTGAGGTTTCCTGGCACTTACCCTGCCAACACAGTGTGGAAGCTGAAGCGCCCAGTGTATGGCCTCAAGCAGGCTCCTCGTGAGTGGCAAAACAAGGTGAAGGAAGTCCTCCTTGCACTTGACTTCCATCCCTCTGCCTCAGATTCCAGTCTCTTCGTTCGTCACTCCTCCGAGCCCTTCTACATCCTCGTCTACGTCGACGACTTCATTCTAGCCGCCAGAGATCCAGCCGACATGGCAGCTGTCCAGTCTGCTCTCAGCTCCGCCCTTCTCATGAAGGATCTTGGTGACCTCAAGAACTACCTGGGGATGGAGATCACTCGTGACCGCCAGGCTTGCACGATCACCCTCTCCCAGGAGTCCTACATCGACAACCTTCTCAAGCGGTTCGACATGGACTCCAGTAACTCTGTCTCCACTCCACTCCCACTACAGCATCAGCTCACGGCCCCTCCAGTTCCTTCTCCTGACGCCTGCAAGGACCCGTACCCTGAGCTAGTCGGTTCACTCATGTATGCCATGATGTGCACTTGACCAGACTTGGCTTACCCGGTTAGTGTCCTCTCTCGATATGTCTCCCCCGGACGCTACACTGCCTCGCATTGGTCTGCAGCCAAGAGGGTCCTCTGCTATCTACAAGCCACCAAGTCTCACATCATCACTCTTGGTGGTACCTCTCCAGTCAAGCTCGAGGGATACACAGACTCCTCATGGGCCGATGACCAGACTGACAGACGCTCCTCCCAAGGGTACTGCTTCACCCTTGGTAGCGGAGTCATCAACTGGCGCTCCACTCGGTCCTCTGCAGTCTCCCTGTCGTCCTACGAGGCCGAGCTCTACGCGGGCACAATGGCTGCTCAAGAGGCACGCTGGCTCTCCTTTCTCCTCGCTGAGTTAGGCTACCCCCAGCAGTCGCCCACCCTGTGGTGTGACAACCAGAGTGCCATTCACCTCACCAAGGATCCTGTGTTCCACTCTCGCACCAAGCACATCGAACTTCGTCATTTCTTCATCCGAGATCTTGTTCAGAATGCCCAGCTGACAGTACGGTACATCGCCTCAGATTGCAACCTCGCCGACCTCTTTACCAAGGCTCTCGGCAAGGCTGACCACCATCGCCTTCTCCGTTCCATGGGGCTATGTGCTCCTTGATCGGGTTTGCAGTCTATGGGGGTGTGTTAGAAATAGACTGCAAATACCACTTTTGTATTTGTACATTTATATCCTAGTTTAGGTTATGAATGTTCTAGTGGGTTGGGGTGTACTCACAAATCCCAACCTCACCCAATTGTGATCCCCCCAATCTCCAATTACCCAATTGGAGATTCCGGAGATCCCAATGGGGATTCCCTCCAATTCCCCCTTCATCCATTCACTCTCACCTTGCCATGTACTTATAGAGCCTTGGGCTCCTTACCTAATCAATCATTTCAACTCTATTTCTTACAGATACCGCCGCAGTAGCAGCAGCGGTGGGCTGGTCGTCTCCCGCCCGGGTGGCCTGGCGTTGGTGGTGACGGCGGTCGCAGTGGTCCTGCGCGCAGCGTAACGTCGGGTGGTGGTTCGAGTGACGGGCGCTGCCAGTACCAGCTCCAGACCAGTTCTCGCCGCGGCCTCGTGTGCGGTAAGATCTGTCACACCCCCACCCGCTGTTTCCGTCGCCTAGACGACCTGTTTCGTCTCCGCTTCGGCCCGTCGCCTTACCTCCTTGACTGGCTCAGCTTGCTCCGTCGTGGTGTTCAAATATTTGATATGGACATGGACGAGATTAAATTTGCTTTGTATGTGCCGTATGTCGATGACTCTCGTGTGACTGGTTCCTCTTAACCCTTGTTGCCTAGCGTAGGTGTGCCTAGCTCAGACTCCCGTGCTGCGTCAGGCGTAGGATCCCCAGTTTTGTTTAGCCTAGGCTCCTCCCTCGCTTTTTCGGCTCTTGCCGCCACTAGTGCGCTCTCCTTCACCCTTGACTACGGCGCTTCCCGCTGCTTCTTTCGAGACTCCACTACCCTCACGCCGCTTACCACTCCCGCTGCACTTTCCCTTGCTGGCCCTTCCTCAGGCCCTGTAGTTGCCCGTAGCTCCATTACCCTTCCATGTCCGGCGGTTCCTTCGGGCTCTCTTATAGGCCTACACATCCCCTCGTTCTCTAGGAACCTAGTTGGTGTCGGCTGCCTCCAGAACCTTGGCGTCACCACTACGTTCCTTGGTCACGAGCGGTACGCTGTCTGTACCGAGGCCGCCACTAGTGCTCCCCTCACCACGTTCCCCCGGGACCCGGTGTCTGGCCTGTTCTCGCTGGACAACGTGTCCTCCCCTGCTGGGACACCTCCCCAGGTGGTTGTGCCTACCCAGTTTGCTGCGGCTTGCTCATGTCGGTTGCTTACTCACCCGACACTACTGTGCCACCACCGTCTAGGTCACCCTGCCCTCCCTCGTCTTCGTCACATGTCTCAGCACGTTCTTGTTTTAGGTCTCCCTGAGTCGTTCGCTGCGCTCCCCTCCTCACCTGCGCCGCCGTGCACCCCCTGCGCCGAGGGCCGGCTCCACCGTGCCCCTCACTCCTCCTTGTTCCCCCCCACCAGTGCACCCTTTCAGACCTTGCACATGGACGTCTGGTGCCCTGCCCCCGTCCATGAGCCACGTCGTGAGAGTTACTTCCTCATCCTCGTTGACGACCACACTCGTTACACCACTGTGTTTCCCCTGGAGCAAAAGGCCGACATGCCTTACGTTCTTATCTCTTGGCTTGTCTCTGCACGTGTGCACCGAGGTCCCCCTGTCTTGCATCTTCACTCTGACCGTGGTGGCGAGTTCGCCTCTGGTTGCCTCGGTCGCTTCTGACGTGCGGAGGGCATCACCCAGACGTACACACTTCCCGACTCCCCGCAGCAGAATGGGTTCGCTGAACGACGCATCGGTTTGGTCATGGAGGTGGCTCGTACCTCCATGATCCATGCCGGTGCACCCCATTATCTGTGGCCGTTCGCCATTCGCTACGCCGCTCACCAGCTTAACCTGTGGCCGCATCCTCAGCGGCCGCGGGTTTCGCCGACCCTCCTCTCGACCGGGTCTCCTGGTGACGCGTCTGCGTTCCACGTCTGGGGTTGCCTTGCTCTCGTTCGTGCCTCCGGCACGGGCAAGCTCACAGCCCACACCGTCCCTTGTGCCTTCCTAGGTTTCCCCCTCATCTCGTTTGACTGGCACTTCTATCGCCCACCGTCTCATCGTTTCTTTCACTCTCGCGATGTCACATTTGATGAGCCCGTCTCCTTCTATCACCACTTTCCCCACCGTGGTTCCCCGGTTACTTCCCCCTTATTCCTGGTTCCCCCTCTGTGAGAGTACGACCCCGTTACACCACTTGGCCTTTTCTTATTTCCTTCCCTTTTCATTTCTCTTTTTATCTCATCTCATTTGGTTTCCTATTCTTCCTCTTCCATTAACCTTTGGTTTATCCTGCTATTATAATTATATCACCGACCAAGCTTGGGATGTACTGGTGCGCTATATCTAGCGTAATCCTGCCGTAATCCCTTAAAGCCAATAGCCTCGCGTGGCTATACGCAGGGTGATTCTATCTTCTAGAAGGGTCTATTCCCTTAGGATAAGATAAACCTGGTTACCTGATGTACTCTGGAAGTATAAAAGCGCCTTGTACTGATCGATAGCGCAACCTTTCCTCGACACATTCGATCCTGTGACACTTGGTAATCAGAGCTTTTCTCACTCGACCGCGCTCAGCTAAGCAGCAGCAGCGGGGATCCTGCCTCGAAAAACCGCCGGGGGCGACCAATTCGACGCCGATTCTGGTAAGCACCAGCTCCGCGATTTTCGAATTACCCCCTCCGTGCGTGTTTTGAACAGGATGGCAACCTTCGACAACGCCGAGGTTACCCAGCAGCTCTTCGCGCGCATCGCAGCCCTTCAAGAGGAAATGCGAGCGGATCGCGAAGCGTGGCGAAACCAGTTCGAGCGAGTAACTCGACTCGCCGGAGCGCAGCACGAGACGACAACGGCGACGACGCAGCAGTCGCAGCAGTTTCTCGAGGCTCCGAAACCGCGCCCACCTGAGCCGTTCAATCCGAGCGATCGAAACTCCGACGCCCGCAGATGGATCGCCGGGATGGAGATCTACTTCGCAGCCGTCGGATGGAGCTCGCCAGTCTGGGACGGTCAACGTGTACGACTCGCGGCGACACTGATGCGAGGGCCGGCACTCGAGTGGATTGGCGGCAACAGTACTTTCATCCACGGTGAAGCCACGTGGCAGCAGTTCCGTGCCGACCTGCTGAAACGCTTCGAACCGATAAATTCGAGTTTCCTTGCCCGGGAAAACATTCATCGACACCGGCAGTTCGGGAGTGTAGCGCAGTACACGCAGCAGATGGAGGAATTTTATAACCGCATTCCCGACCTGACCGAAGGGGAAAAAGTACAATCGTACCTCGCCGGGCTGAAGACCGAAGTCAAACGACAAGTCGCAGCGTCAAACTACACGAGCTACAGTGACGTCGTTTTGGCAGCGGAGCGCTTCGACATGGTCAACGCCGGAACACGACGGACGCACGTCGGCAGTACGCGACAGGGCGACCGCTCGGCTCACCCCACGTTCGCCGACCCGATGGAAGTCGACAGATTCGAGGGGCGGCCACGTCCGAAAAACACCAACTACACGTGTGATTTTTGCGGGGTGCCGGGCCACCGAATCTTCGACTGCAACAAAATGAAGGTCGCACGCGCCGAGTATCGGGCACGCAACAGTAGCGGAAATCTTTCGGCCAATCAGAAGACAAAAAACGGGAGTCGCCAGTGATTGCGGATCTAGCTGGCGAAAATAAAAAGATCCGAAAGCGGCCGCGGGATTCCAGGAAAATCAACTTCGACGAAGCTGATTCGACGCGAGAAGGAGGAAATGATGGGGGAAAATCTCCACCCCACGACCAGTCTTCGCCAGGGAAAATCGCCGAGGAAAAATACGACTCCGCGAAAAAAGACTCTGCCGAGACAGGGAAACTCCTTGAAGACCCAAGAAATTATAAGAATTCGTTAAAGTTATCTTATAAAGATGCTTTAATGAAAACTTATGATGTTCGAGGGGCTAGAGCCTTGGAGAAATTTCGGGAGGGACTCCAAAAGAAGCAGACAGCTGTGGAGATTATACCGGTACCGGACAACCTGGGGACCAAATTAAGGAGTGTGGAAAGAAGCCGACCTTTCCACGGAGTCAACGTGCTCTCCCGACACCAGCCCACAATGACTACCCGCTCCCCAGGGAAGACGTCGGTGGAGCTGAAGCAGCTCAAGAGGAAGCTGGGGGTCTACACGAAGCTGCACAAATCCCGAACTCCTCCTACGGATGCATCCAGTTCTTCGGCATCAGTGACGCGCACAGTCGTCAAGGAAACTACGGGCCCTGGAGAAGAGCCGTTCTCCAAGCAGCCTCGGCCAGCTGCCAGCTCAGGAGTAGACAACACAAAGGTGTGTACGGAGTATTGGGATGTACCCTATGACCCAATCAATGAAACTATCTTTGGGTACTCCGAGCAACGACTGCCCCTCGTGCTCGAGGTCATCTGCAAAGGACGACGCCTCCAAGCACTCGTGGACAGCGGAGCGTCACACACCGTCTGCGACAAGACAGTGATCGACCGACTTCGGGAAGAGTACAAGCCTTCAGGATTCTCTGCAACGATGGTGGACGGCAGCAAGTTACCGGTACACGGCGAAGCAGTGCTACACCTACAAATTGGACCACTGCGCTGGAGACCTGCACTCCCCATCACCAACATCAAAGGGCTTGACTTGATCTTCGGGCGAGACTTCCTGAAAAGATTCAACCCCGAGATCAACTGGGTGAACCGCACCGCAAGCATCTACAACAATGGACGGAGAGTACAGCTACCCAACTGGGACGATACTGGCGATATCCCAGTGGAGACACTCGCACGATTCGAGAAGGATGTGAAGCGGACCGACACCGGGTTCCTGGCGATAGCAACAGAGGTGGAGAACGATGGAGAGAAAGCCTCGGAAACTCCAGAAAAAATCAAGGAATTATTGAAGGAGTTCCAAGACATTCTTCCTGACGATCTTCCGAACGAGCTACCGCCATACCGAACGCATCAACACGAGATCGTGGAGGAACCGGGTTCGAAACCGACCTTCTGAGCACCATACCGGCTCAGCCCTACGGAGCTGACTGACATGAAAAAACAGATCGAGTATCTCCTAGCCAAAGGACTCATCCGGCCATCCACTTCGCCATACGGTGCCCCAGTACTCTTCACACCGAAACCGGACGGAAGCCTGCGCATGTGCATCGACTACCGAGCTCTTAACAAGCAGACCATCAAGAATAAATATCCGATACCGCGAATCGATGACCTGCTTGACCAGCTTCGGGGAGCTACGGTATTTTCCAAACTGGATCTGCGGTCCGGATACTGGCAGATACGGATGGCGGACAACTCTATCCACAAAACTGCTTTTCGAACTCGGTACGGATCGTACGAGTATTTGGTCATGCCATTCGGACTCACCAACGCGCCGGCAACGTTCCAAGCCGAAATGAACCACATTCTACGACCACTTTTGGATGAATGCGTGGTGGTGTACCTGGACGACATACTCATCTACTCGCGCGACATGAAACAGCACGTCGAACACCTGCGACGCGTCTTCGAAATTCTTCGACGAGAACGATTCTACGTCAAACTGTCCAAGAGCGAATTCGCCCTGGAGAAGGTCCAATTTCTAGGACACATGGTGAGCGCTCAAGGAGTTCACGTCGACCCCAAGAAAATCGAAGCCGTACGTACGTGGAAGACACCCGAGAACGTGAAGGAGTTGCAGCAGTTCCTAGGCTTCGCTAATTACTACAACAGGTTCGTGCCACAGTATGCAAAACTCGCGGCACCACTCACGAATCTGCTGAAGAAGAACACGCCCTACAAATGGGAGACGAAGCACCAGGAAGCCGTGGAGCAGCTGAAACAAGCACTAACATCCGCACCGGTGCTCATCTTGCCAGATCCCGAACGTGACTACGTCATTGAAGCAGACGCCAGTGATCAAGCCGTGGGTGCAGTCTTGATGCAAGACCAAGGGAATGGACTGCAACCAATTGCCTACCTCAGCAAGAAACTGCACGGGGCAGAACTAAACTACCCGATACACGACAAAGAGGCCCTGGCTATCATCATCGCCTTCAAAGCGTGGAGATGCTATCTCGAAGGACGAAGAACAACCGTCTACACCGACCACTGCAGCCTGAAATACTTGAAGACACAACCCAACCTTTCCAGGCGGCAGGTCCGGTGGATTGACTTCCTCGAGACACACTTCCACTACGACATCGTGTACAAGCCCGGCCACAAAAACAAAGCAGACGCTCTCAGCCGGCCTGCACACGTTGCCGCGATTCAGGTCGAAGGGATGAATCCACTACTCAAGGGACTCTTCACCCACGGGTACGCCATCGACCCCGAAATTCCCTTGGCAGAAAAGCGACATCTGCTACAGTGGGACAGTGACATCGCGTACCGGAAAGGATCAACGAAAATCTGGGTACCCAATTACCCTCCTTTGCGCCAGTTACTACTCGAAGAATACCACGACGTCCTCTACGCCGGACACTTCGGTAGCAACAAGACGCTGACCGGTATCGCAAAGCACTACTACTGGCCCCACTTAGCAGAAGATGTCCAGAAATTCGTCACCTCGTGTGATACATGTCAACGGATGAAGAGCAGCAAGCAGAAAAAGGCGGGACTACTGCAGCCTCTTCCTGTCCCAGAACAGCCATGGCAAGTGGTCAGCCTCGACTTCGTCACCGGGTTACCACCTACCACCAACAGTCATGACGCCATCCTTGTCGTCATTGACAAGTTCTCTAAAATGGGACACTTCATCCCGACACACACGACGGCACGCACCGAGGAGACAGCACAGCTCTTCGTTCGTCACATCATCTCACAGCATGGCATCCCAACCACACTCATCTCCGACCGCGACCCCAAGTTCACCAGCAAGTTCTGGAAGGAACTCATGTCTCTGCTCGGCACCAAACTCGCCATGTCATCCGCATACCATCCGCAGACAGACGGACAGACCGAGCGCCTCAACCAAATTGTTGAGCAACTCCTCCGAGCAGCCTGCAAGGACGACATCTCCAAATGGGACTTGCACCTGCCCGTACTCGAGTTTGCTTACAACAATGCTACACATGCCGCTACTGGACAGACGCCGTTCTTCCTCTGCTACGGACGCCACCCACTCACACCACAGAAACCGACAGCATCAGCTACAGTCCAACCAGCACATGATTTCATCACAACCATGCATCAACTTTGGGATCGGACCCATAAGCGCCTCCTTGACATTCAACAGCAACAGAAGCGCCAGGCCGATCGCCATCGCAACGACCACACCATCACGGTGGGAGACCATGTGCTTCTTGACACCCCCAACCTGGGCATCAGCCACCTCCCATCTAAACTTCGACCTCGCTTCTGCGGGCCTTTTCTCGTTGAAGCACAGGTCACCCCTGTTACCTTCCGCTTACGCCTGCCAGCTACCTGGAAGATTCACAACGCCTTCCACGTCCAACTTCTGAGGCCCTATCGGGAGGCCCTATCGGGACCCGAACACAATTTTCGTCGGACGCCAACCGCCGCCGCCACCGCCCGTCCTCGTCCAGCATGAACCCGAGTACGAGGTCGAGTCCGTGCTCGCACACCGCCGTCGTCGGAATGGCGCCGTGGAGCTTCTCATCCGTTGGAAGGGTTATGATCCTTCTGAGGACAGCTGGGTACCTGAGTCCGACATGGGTAACGCCCGTCGTCCTCTGCATGACTACCTTGTCAAGCAGGGTGTTACTTCTACCACCCAGCTTTGAGGGGGGGAAGTGTGAGAGTACGACCCCGTTACACCACTTGGCCTTTTCTTATTTCCTTCCCTTTTCATTTCTCTTTTTATCTCATCTCATTTGGTTTCCTATTCTTCCTCTTCCATTAACCTTTGGTTTATCCTGCTATTATAATTATATCACCGACCAGGCTTGGGATGTACTGGTGCGCTATATCTAGCGTAATCCTGCCGTAATCCTTTAAAGCCAATAGCCTCGCGTGGCTATACGCAGGGTGATTCTATCTTCTAGAAGGGTCTATTCCCTCAGGATAAGATAAACCTGGTTACCTGATGTACTCTGGAAGTATAAAAGCGCCTTGTACTGATCGATAGTGCAACCTTTCCTCGACACATTCGATCCTGTGACACCCTCCCACGGTCGCCCCTGCTCCCCCCCCTCCCCGCCCTGCCCCGTCTGGTGTGTCTCACGTCACCCCCCTCTCGTCGGTTGTCCCTGTTGAGGAGTTTGCTGACTCTAGTAGCCCCGTGGCGCAGTCCTCGTCGCCTGCCCACTCCCCAGTGACTCTTCCTTCGTCGCAGCTATCGTAGCTGCCGTCGCAGCTGCAGACTTCGTCGCCGTCGCCCCAGCCGCAGCCGTTGTCACAGCCGCCGCAGCAACAACCGCTGTTGGCGCCGCAGCAGCAGCAGTTCGTGCCTTGTAGGGGTGCTGGCATTGACGAGGGCACTAGTCCTGGGGTTCCTGTCGTGGCTTGTCCTTGCGGGACTGGGGGTGGTGCCGGTGCTGAGAGCATTCCTAGTTCAGGGGGTGTTCCTTCTGGGGGTGCTGGAGTGGAGTGTTCCGGAGGTAGCCGTGGAGCAGCTGGCGGTCTAGGTGTCGGCGTCGTGCAGCCGCAGCAGCAGCAGTCGCCGCCGGTGTCCGTCTTTCGCCTGCTCGGCCTTCCCTCCCCTGACCGCGCGTCTGCGCTTCTCCTACCGTCTCCTCTCCTTCCTGTGTACGCCCTGTATTCCCTCCTCCGGACTCGTCTCCGGCTCGTCTTCCCCCTCGTTCCCCTCTTCAGTCCCCTCCTCTATCTCCTGACCAGACGCCCCCGTCTGACGTTTGGTCTCGCCGTCCCTCTCGTTCTCGTCCGGCCTCTCTTGTTCGGCGCTCTCACCCTATGTTGCTTCGTTCCCACGTGTCTCGTCCTCCCCTCTTGCCGATGCCTTCTCCGTTCGCACTTGTTATCGCGCCTCCCACTCTGTCTGACTACCTTTGTGCCGCTCGTCCTCTTGTTCCTCAGGTCCTCGCCTCCCTCGTTACTGACCCGTCTGTTCCCGTTTTGCGTCTTGACGCTCTTGTCGCTGCTGACTTCGCCTCTACCTGCCGCCTTTACTACGCCACCGCTCTGGTCTCTGACCCTGCCCGTCCTCCGTCCGTCGGGGGTGCTCCTGCCCTCGGCAGTGACGTCTTGGAGGACCGGCAGTACGAGCTTGCTTTCCTGTCTGAGGCTGCTCCCCATCTCTGCTCCATGCTGCTAGTACCTGAGGGTGACCCAGGTGCTTTCGACATCCCGTCAACTCGCACCTACGCTGAGGCTACCTCGGGACCCTGGGCCTCTCAGTGGATAGCTGCCATGGAGCAGGAGATTGCAACTTGGAGATCCACCGGCACCTACGTCGACGCAATTCCCCCGCCTGGGGTGAACGTAGTCGACGGCCGCTAGCTCTTCATGGTGAAGCGCCCCTCTGGAGAGCCGCCTGTGTTCAAGGCGTGCTACGTGGCTAGAGGCTTCAGTCAGCGTGAGGGGGTGGACTTGTTTCAGACCTTCGAGCGCTGCTACACGTAGCAGCACAGCGTGACTACGAGTTACACTCCCTCGACTTCTCCACAGCTTTTCTTCAGGGCAGCCTACACGAGCAGGTCTACCTGCGCCACCCTCAGGGCTTTATTGGTACCTTTCCTCCTGGGACCCCGTGGCTCCTGCAGTGCCCAGTCTACGGCCTACGACAGGCGCCCTGTAAGTAGCACGACACGCTGCGTGCTACCCTAGCTGACCTGCAGCTCTTTCCGTCCTCTACCGACCCCTCGCTCTTCGTTCGTGCTGGCCAGACCCCGTTCTACATCCTTGTTTACGTAAACGACCTGGTCTTCGCTACTGCAGACAAGGACGCACTGGCCTTCGTGAAGGCAGAGCTGCTGAAGAGACACACTTCCACTGACCTAGGAAAACTGCGCCACTACCTTGGCCTGCAGATCTCTAGGAACAGAGCAGCGCGCACCATCACACTCTCACAGTCACACTTGGTGCACCAGGTCCTTCAGCGGTTCGGTCTTCAGTTTTCCTTTGCACAGCCCACACCTCTGCCGGTGGACCACATGCTCTCAGCTCCTGTTCCTGAGGAGTCAGTAGAGCCCAGTGGTCCTTACGCAGAGTTGGTGGGTTGCCTTATGTACCTGATGACTTGCACTCGTCCAGATCTCGCATACCCTCTCAGCATCCTGGCTCGCTTTGTGGCCACAGGCAGACACCGACCACAGCACTGGTCTGCTGCTAAGAGGGTTTTGCGTTATCTTGCAAGTACATCGGGCATGGGGCTAGTGCTGGGAGGACGCATGCCAGTGGTCCTTACTTGACACACAGACGCTTCTTGGGCAGACGACGCAGAGAATCTCAGGTCCTCTCAGGGCTACTGCTTTAGCCTAGGTTTGGGTTCACGAAATGGTTCGGGACCGAAGAAGTTGGCCGAGCCTGGACTTCGGATAGTCGATGGCGTATGCGCTGTAGTGGAGTCTAGTAATGAAAAGGGAATTTCCTTACACCGCAAGTCGTGACCTAGCATTTCACCACCCTGAGATAGGCTTGCTCCCTAGAATTCTTTATTTATCCTTACCAGTTTCTCCAGGACGCTGATATCAGGAATGTTTTGTGTGCATCATGACATGAATGCACATACCGTAATCACCCGGATAGACGCCCCTAGGGGCGTTTATAGGATTGGTTTGAAAATGTGGGGGGGCGTTTAATTGAATAAAAATTAAGCGCCCATGGGCGTTTAAAGAGGGATATAGGCAAACTGATATTTATACCTCAGATTGTAGCTTTTGCTTTGTTTCATGCAATGGGATCACTTTTGACGAAAATTCTCACATCCATCGCGCTGACAGCCCAGTTGGCAATGTGCCAAGCTGGAAACCAGCTACTCGGACGCGAATCTTGCTGGTGCGAAGAGCCAACGGGTGCAAATTGTGCTTCTGGCTGGCAAAGGGTGAGGATTCTCGCTATGATCTCAATTCGTTCCGTCGTTTTCGTACAGTGTTTTTCGGGGAAGAAGAAGAAGAAAAAAGGGGCGTATAGGGTACACACTTTCTACAAATAGGGGGGGCGTTTATGTGAAACATTACTAGTATGTTATTGTAGACTATACAGGTTTGTGACTTAGAGGGTACAACACTCTAGCCTATATTGCCTTGTACCCTCCCATTCTAGTTCATTCTTCCATTCTAACATGGTATCATGAGTAGGTTAGGTCCCTTCCGCCCACCAGCGCTTCCGCCCTAGGTCCTAGCCGTCCGTTCCTCCTAGCTGGCGCGTTCCCCCTAGCTAGCCCACCCCGTCACCGGGCCCCGCGCCCGCCCCGTAGCTGGCCTCGCACTCTTCCGTTAGACGGCCAGCGCCCATCTGTTAGTCGCCCCCCGCGCCCGCCCCGTAGCGGCCCGTGCCTGCCCCGTCGACGGCCCGCGCCCGCCCCGTTAGCTGGCCCTGCGCTCGCCTGTAGCCGACCCCGCGCCCTTCCATCAGCCGGCCCGCCGCCCCTTCCGTTAGCCGCCCCCCGCGCCCGCCCCGTAGCCGGCCCCGCGCCCTTCGTTAGACGGCCCGCGCCCGTCCGTTAGCTTGCTCCGTAGATGGCCCGTACCCGCCCCGTTAGCCGGCCGTGCGCCTGCCTGGTAGCCGGCCCCGCGTCTGCCTCGTAGCCGGCTCCGCGCCCTTCCGTCAGACGGCCTGCCGCCCGTCCGTTAGCCGCCCCCCCCCTGCGTCCGTCCCCTAGCGGCCCGCGCCCGTCCCGTAGCGGCCCGCGCCCGTTCCGTTCGCCGGCCCGCGCCCGTCCGTTCACGGGCCCCGTGCCCGTCCGTAAGCTGGCCCTCGTGCCCGCCCCGTCCCTGGTCCCTGCGCCCGTCCGTTCCTCGGCCCCGCGCCCGTCTGTTCCTCGGCCTTGCGCCCCTCCGTCGCCGGCCCCCGCGCTCGCCTGTAGCCGGCCCCCGCACCTGTCCATCGCCGGCCCGCGCTCGCCCCGTCCCCGGCCCGCGCTCGTCTCCGCGCCAGGCCCTGGCGCCCGCCTGCACTGCCCTGCACCGCACTGCACCACGCTGTACCGTACTGTACCGCTCTGCACTGCACTGCACCGCTGTGCACCGCATTGTACCGCACTGCACCGCTCTGTACCTCACTGCACCACTCTGCACCACACGGCACCGCTCTGCACCGCACTGCACCACAGCTGCATCGCTCCTGATGGCGGACTTTGTGCTGCGGTTTGACGCGGGGGGTCAGCCGATCGAGTTCGATACGTGGCTCGTCGACCTCCGCCGTCACCTCACAGGTCAGCGGCAGGACGGCCACTCCTTGGCCGTCCACCTTGATGGTACGCTCCCTTGTCCTGAACCCCCCCCGCTCCGCTGACCACTGACCCCACGTCTGCTGATCGAGAGTCCACTGCAGCTGCTGCCCTTGCCCGCTCGGTCTGGTTGTCGCGTGACGCTGTTGCACAGCTTGCCATCAGCCATGCGCTGCCCCTGTCTGAGCATCTCCGCTTTAGGTCGATCAGGACCGCACAAGAGTTTCTTGATGCTGTCATTGCTCGTTATCCCACCCCGTCCTCTGCCTCCGTAGGCCGCCTGATCTTGCCCTTGCTTTTCCCTGATCTCGCGTCTTTCCCCACTATCGCTGACCACTTGCGCACGCTAGACTCGACTTGGCGCTCGGCCTTCATTGAGGCCCAGCTCTTTGTGTTTCAGCCCCCCCTTCGGCATGCCCTCAACCTGCTTGCCACCCGACTTCCTGACCGCCTTGCTACTGCCCGCGATCACTTTCTTAGTATCCACCCGGCAGAGCTCACTCTCACTGAGTTTGTTGACACCCTGTCTGCCTTAGAGACCCGCCAGCGCTCTATCGCACAGTACAGGCCCGTCCTGGAAAGGGCCGCCGCCCTCAGGCTGGGCGCGGCGGTGGTGGTGGAGGGGGTGGTTGGGGTGGGGAGGTGGTGGAGCCGCGTCGCCCCCAGGTGGTGCTGACAAGGGCACTGGGCCTAGCACCATCGAGCAGCAGTCCCAGCAGCAGCAGCAGCAGGTCCCCTTGCTCGACCGGCAGCTGCAGCAGCCACTGCAGCAGCAGCCGCAGCCGTCGCAGCAGCAGCGGCAGGTCGGTCGTTTCCCGCCCGGGAGGCTCGGTGCTAGGGTCGGTGCTCCTGCCCTCGGCAGTGACGTCTTGGAGGACCGGCAGTATGAGCTTGCTTTCCTGTCCGGGGTTGCTCCCCATCTCTGCTCTATGCTGCTAGTCCCTGAGGGTGACCCAGACGCCTTTGACATCCCGACCCCTCGCACCTACGCTGAGGCCACCTCGGGACCCTGGGCCTCTCAGTGGATAGCTGCCATGGAGCAAGAGATGGCATCTTGGAGATCCACCAGCACCTACGTCGACGCAGTTCCCCCACCTTGGGTGAACGTAATCGATGGTCGCTGGCTCTTCAAGGTAAAGTGCCCCTCTGGAGAGCTGCCTGTGTTCAAGGCGTGCTACGTGGCTAGAGGCTTCAGTCAGCGTGAGGGGGTGGACTTCTTTCAGACCTTCGCACCGACCTTGAAGATGATTACTCTTCGGGCTCTGCTACACATAGCAGCATAGCGCGACTACGAGTTACACTCCCTCGACTTCTCCACAGCTTTTCTTCAGGGCAGCCTACACGAGCAGGTCTACCTGCGCCGCCCTCAGGGTTTCACTGGTACGTTCCCTCCTAGGACCCAGTGGCTCCTTCGGCGCCCAGTCTACGGCCTGCGACAGGCACCCCGTGAGTGGCACGACACGTTGAGTGCTACCCTAGCTGACCTACAATTCTTCCCGTCCTCTGTCGACCCCTTGCTCTTCGTTCGTGCTGGCCAGAACCCGTTCTACGTCCTTGTTTATGTAGACGACCTGGTCTTCGCTACTGCAGACAAGGACGCACTGGCCTTCATGAAGGCAGAGCTGCTGAAGAGACACACTTGCACTGACCTAGGAAAATTGCGCCACTACCTTGGCCTGCAGATCTCTAGGAACAGAGCAGCGCGCACCATCACACTCTCACAGTCACACTTGGTGCACCAGGTCCTTCAGCGGTTCGGTCTTCAGTTTTCCTTTGCACAGCCCACACCTCTGCCGGTGGACCACATGCTCTCAGCTCTTGTTCCTGAGGAGTCAGTAGAGCCCAGTGGCCCGTACGTGGAGCTGGTGGGTTGCCTTATGTACCTGATGACTTGCACTCGTCCAGATCTCGCATACCCTCTCAGCATCCTGGCTCGCTTTATGGCCACATGCAGACATCGACCACAGCACTGGTCTGCCGCTAAGAGGGTTTTGCGTTATCTTGCAAGTACATCGGGCATGGGGCTAATGCTGGGAGGACTTAGGCCAGTGGTTCTTACTGGGCACACAGACGCTTCTTGGGCAGACGACGCAGAGACTCTCAGGTCCTCTCAGGGCTACTGCTTTAGCCTTAGTTCAGGTGTTGTTTCGTGGAGAGCTACCTGCTCCTCGTCTGTTGCACAGTCCAGCTGTGAGGCTGAGATCTACGCGGTGCCATGGCGGCACAGGAGCTTGCTCACTGACATAGGTGAGCGGCCTAGCTCTGCCCCGGTCCTGTATGCTGACAATAGGGCCATGATCCCCCTGTGTCAGGAGCCTCAATTCTCGGAAGTTCAGGCCCGGCCAGCTTCTTCGGTCTTGAACCACTTCGCGAACCTAAACCTAGTCGCGCGGCGCTTCCGTAGCTTTCGCCAAACGGACCGCCCCAACCTGTTCGCGTGGTTCTCGACTAGCTCTGTTCGTGCCTATTAATGCCTAGGCCCTGAAAGTGCACAGAGAGAGCACAGCCCCGAATGATAAGGAATGCGGCAACAGCGCTCGACTGAACGATAGTGCATTGGCGAGTCTCTATTTCAGACAGAATAGTGACAAAGGCGATTAGGATGAGGTCGGCAGGGTGCGACCAAGGAAGTGGTTGCAGGCAGTGGCTAAGCGGTTAGGCAGGTGCATGGCGATGAGGTACAGGGTAGTGCAGAAAGGTGGAGGGAAGGCAGTAAGCTCTTGAGGGCAGAGCGAAGCACATCCAGCTGCGGTACTTCCTTCTGCGCGAGCTATAGCAGCGCCGCCAGGCCCGCGTAGTACATTTGGCCGCCAACACAGCTGATATCTTTACGAAGGCGCTTGCGCCTAAAGATCATCAGCGGCACTGTGTCCAACTTGGTCTTGTTCCTGTAGCCTCTCATCTGCTAGGGCCTTGATTGTGTACAGATCTTTATATATCTATAGTACCCAGACTGGCCTTGTGGCCGCTCCCAGTGGCTGGACTAGTAGTGCCGCCCTGGTCCTGCTCCTGTCTTGTCTGTATTCCTTTTTAACTGGTCTTTAGACCCTTGCCTCAGAGGCTGGACTAGTAGTGCCGCCCTGAGCTACTTGTTCCCTTGTTAGGCACTGCCCCGATATAGTCTAGGGGGTGTGTCAAGCATAACTAGTATGTTATTATAGACTATACAGGTTTGTGCCTTAGAGGGTACAATACTCTAGCCTATATTGCATTGTACCCTCCCATTCTAGTTCATTGTTCTGTCAGAAACCCAGTCACTAACCACTGGGTTAAAAGGGCTTGCTGAATAGCGGGTAAGTGCGCCCATAACCCCCCAGGCTCTGCACCTGTGGCCCTTCTCTGAGGATCTTTTTAAGGGTAACCCAGCGGGTCACTCGACACCCCCCCTCGCTGGGATAGGTGGAAGATGTTAAAGATACAAGAATTGAAGTTACATGCTGTTAGATTTTAGGGATGTTATTCTCCTCCTTATAAGAAGTCCCTAGGCTGTAGGATCTACAATAATTCTCTGAATTATTGTAGGATGGAAATTATTGGAGTCCAAGGGCTCTTGAGGGAATCAACTTCCCTTGACGCCATTATTGCCACTCAAGAATTGAGTTGGCATTATTGGACTTGCATTATTGGAGTATTTGACTGCATGGTGGTCCCTTCTTGGGGTCTTGGGAAGGAGAAGCTCATACATAAATCACCTAGATTGTGAAGCCCATTGTACTTCTTCAATGACAAGCTTTCTTTCCACAACGTTTGATCGTTTCCGCTACGCCGGCACCATGCTATTCTAACATGGTTATCAGAGCTATTTTTGGGATAGCATGCTGCCACATTCTGGCTAGTAAGCTTCACAAGCATTTGGTAGCATCATTCTAGAAGCTTTGGCCAACATTCTCTGCCCATTCCCATTGCTACAATTGCATTTTGACCCTAAGCCATGTCTCGATTCGATGCCAACGTAGATGATGGCTATGGCGCCTTTGAGGAGGCCATCTTGGCTCAACATGAGCACCTGGAGAATATGATTGCACGGGCACCATCATCGCTCCGAGCATCCTTGAGGATGAGGTTCAACTTGCCAAGCCATTCAAGGGGAGTACCCTCTCATGAACACTCCATCCCCACCACTCACGGTCATTCTCATTCAAGCACTCCGCTCACTGACCAAACTCGTGCTTCCAATGTTAATGCAGGGATTGAAGGTGCGGGGGGAGGAAGCATTCCCCTAGGAGGAGAGTCATCCCAAGGGAGGGATGCATCCGTCCAAGGAGAGGGGAGTTCTCACCCCCCACCTCAATCACCCATGCAAAGGGAAGTACGGGGGAGGGATGATGAATTTGGAAGTGGAATGAGAACATGGGACTGTGGTCAAGGGATTGGAATGGATCAAAGTGGCATGAGAGGGGAACTTGGACAAGGAAGGAGTGAACGTGGTCGGATGGGCGTGGAAAGTGTGGGATTTGCTTCCTACACTATTGGTGCTCCCCCATTACGACGTGTTTCTACTAACTCCCATCCCCTTGGAGTCTCTCCTATGCCCAGGCCTCACCTCTATGGAGCGCATGTCACCCCTCCTCTTGTGCCTCGTCCACGAATGGGAGTCGAAACTGAAGAGAACATGAGAAGAGTGGGACATGGAGTGCAAACAAGTGGAATCATGCAACGTGAAAGAGCGGATGTGTTGGAACATCAAGGAGCGGGTCAAGATGGAAGAGGCGTTCAACGCACAGTCGTCCTACCTCGCCCCTCTACCATGCCTACCTTCTTCGACCCTTCTCCACGCGAGTACACTGAAGCGGACAAGGATCGTCTGTCATGTAAGATGGTGGGAGCAACAGTGGACAAAGCGTTCACTACCACTCCATTCGATGGCACCAATTTTCGTGAATGGGCTCCGCGTTTCCGCATGAATGCACATGTTACTAATCTTTGGGAATTCTTCGTGACCCTCCAGTATCCTATTAGCATGGACAATGGCAATATGCAGGATGCCGTGGAATGACTTGAGGTTCTACAAGCGGACTACTCTCAACGTGCTATGCTAGCCTTCTGGGTCCTGCTGCACAGTGTCAGCTCTACCATTCAACTGCAACTGGATGTGTACCAGGAGGCGTACAGTCCAGCTTTCGAGGCATGGGAGTACCTGATGGAGACGTACCAGGCAAAGGACTCGGTGTCCAAACTCTCCCTCTTGAAGCAGTTGGACAACCTGAAGATGGGAGGCCAGGAGAGGGTGGAGGATTACATTAATCGCGCAATGGCCGTTCGGGATAAACTAGCACTGGCGGGGAGGATGGTGGATGAGGACATGTTCACACTCCACTTACTGACAGGACTGCCACCACAATGGGAGGACTTGAGGCATGCAGCCATGCTACAGGATGTGACAGATGCCTACACCCTTCAGCGGATGATGATGCAGGAGCAACGCTACCAAGACCTCATCACCAAGTCCAACCGCGATCGACGACCTTCGCGTATGGCTGGTCAAGCTGTTCGCGATCGTACGCCTTCTCCAACTACAACAAGGGGCCAAAGGGACAATGGAAATCAAGCTCCATCACAGTCAGCAATGGGACAGCGGCCTACAGAGCAGCAGTCGAGTGCAGGACAAGAGGGTGATGGAACGAGGGGACAGGACAGGAGAGGGAGGTGAGCGGATCTTGTGTGTTGGTACTGCAAGCAGCAGGGACACCCATACTACAAGTGTCTAACAGCACCAGCAGGTTGGGCACCTCCTGGATGGGAGCCACCACATAGAGGCAGGACTGACCAGCATCGCAGCAACACCAACATCAACCGCCCTACCTCTCCTCGAAGGAGTCCTAGCCCTAAGCGGGACCAGGGCGGATCTCAGCAGCATGGCACAGCTAAGTCAAGACCGAAGCATACTGTCACCTGCTTCACTAAGATTCAGTCAGCTCAAGCTGCACTGTCTAAAGGTGATGACTCATCGTGGCTCCTTGACAGCGGGTGCAGTCAGCACATGACGTCGGACAAGCGGTGGTTTGAGGGCTTAAAGGAGTTGGAGGAGCCAATTTGCATCGAGCTAGCATACGGGAACTTCCTACAAGGGACGATGGAAGGGACCATTAGGGCTAGGGCCCTTGATGGGACCACAGTTCGCTACACCAAGGTGCTCTACGAACCTGCCCTCAAATCCAACCTCCTATCCTACTGTCAGCTGCATAGCAATGGAGCTCGGATTCACACGCGTGCTGATGGAGTCACTGAGATCAGCATGTCTGATGGGGATGAGTATGTGCGCATGGGACTTGGCATGAACATGAATGGGGTGCTCATGGTGCAGTATAAGCATGCGCTTGAATCTGTGCAAGAACACAGTTACACACATGGGGATGCAAATGTACCTGCACATGTGGATGGACATGGCACAACGCATGGAGAGATGGATGGTCATGCGCATGGGACACATTCTGCTCATGCACCTCCATCATCGCTCGGGGCCCATGCATCCATCACGTATCGCATGGCCCACAAGCGCTTAGGCCATCCATCATATGCTGCCATGCATATAACATTTCGGAATGGAGATGTTGAAGGACTCTCCATTTCTGACATTTCCAACCCCCTCAAACCCCCTTGTGACCCTTGCAACCGAGGAAAGATGAACAAGTCCCCTTTTCCATCAGGCGGTGACAAGAGGACTACTCGTCCTTTGGAGCTCGCACATAGCGACATCATGGATCTGGGAGATGCTCACCCCTCCCTGCGCTACGTGCTGACGCTCAAGGATGACTACACCAATTACCTTTGAGTGGCACCACTGTCGCGCCGATCGGATATGCATGAGGTCTTCTCGGCGTGGCATCGAGAGATGGCAACCAAGCTGCCGAAGGCGCCGGTGGCTGCTTTGCGCACAAACAATGGTGGGGAGTACATAGCGCATGCCTTCACCGAGTACCTGGACTCGAAGGGGATCGTTCATCAAACCTCGCTACCCCATACGCCGCAGCAGAATGGGATTGCTGAACGCGTCAATCGCACGCTCATGAATCGTGTGCGGGCCATGACCTCGGGGGCCAGTCTCTCCCCTAAATTCTGGCCTTACGCTCTTGAGTATGCTGCCTGGCTGCACAACCGCATCAGTTGCAGCAGTAACCCCTCATCTCACTCTCCTTCATGATGACGGGGTGTGCTGCTGATGTTTCCATGGCACGGACCTTCGGGTGCCTTTGTTATTTTCTCCCCCCTCAAGGCAGCTTCGGCAAGTTTGAGCAGCGAGGTCGCGCTGGGATGTTCCTTGGGCTCTCCACCTCACGGAAAGCGTGGATCGTGCGGGATTTGGCGAGCGACGTTGATACTGACACCCGCTCTGCTCGCTTCTTCGACGATCTCATGCTCCCGGATGCTGAGTCTTTGCTCGAACGCCAGGCTAAGCCGAGGAAGTCTCACCCCACATTGCTGGGTGGACTTCAGGGGGAGGAAACGCGGCTTCGGTGTTCGATTCTTTTCCTGACTCCTCTACCCCATCATCCTCTTCCTCCAACAGCACCTTTACTGCAGCAGATGCATCAAACGCAGATACCACTCCAGGGGGCGACCTGGGCGACCACGCATCAGCAGATCTCCCGCCAGCAGGATTATCAACCCCTGGAGGAGTGGAGAACACTGACATAATGGAGGAGACAAGTCGTCTTTACGACTTCACTCACCGACCCACAGGGATCCCGCTTGTTGAAGGACAGTGTGGAACGCAGCGGCGGGTTCAGTTTAATCCTACACTGACGGTGTTCGGAGCAGAAGGGGAGAGGGCGGAAGAGCAGATGACAGAACTGAACGTTCTCTTACAGAAACGACAAGTGGGGCAGGCGGTGCGAATAGTTCAGGAGATTCTTTTGGGAGCCACCTCACTTCCTGACTTGCAGCAGCGGGTGCTGAGGTGTGCAGCGGCAGGAGTGCACATGGTTCCTTTGACCTGCAAGGAGCCGAAGGCTCTGGATGACGTTGACAAAGACCCATACAGACCATTTTGGCATATAGCGGTGGACGAGGAGTTGGACAAGTTTGATGAACTTGGAGCATACATTGTGGTGAATAGGGAGGACGTGCCTGCTGGGATCCCAATCTTGACAGAGGGGATAGTCTTCAAGGTGAAGCGGGATGAACAGGGGCAACCGATTTGCTTCAAGGCACGTTGGGGTGGTTAAGGGATGCGGGCAGACATGGGGAACCTATGATGAGACATACGCCCCAGTCAGCCAAGGTCCAACTTCTCGCCTATTTGTTGCAGGAGCAGCAGCAAAGAAGCGGAAGGTGGTGCAACTGGACATTTCCAATGCCTTCCTTTATGCCCCAATCGACAAAGATGTGTACGTTCGACCACCTAAGCCTCGGCGCGATGGAGACAAGGTGTGGAAGCTACGAAGCAGTGTCTATGGACTGAAGCAAGCACCTCGCCTATGGCATCAGCACTTACGAGGCGTCTTAATGGAGCTGAACATGACGCAATCTGAGTCAGACCTAGCATTATTCATCTGGAAGCGCCAAGGGAAGGACACTGTGTGGCTCCTGACCTATGTCGATGACATCCTCATCCAATCGGACGATGAGGATGGCATACAGGAGGTGGTTCATCACTTGAAGCAGAATTTCACCCTGACAGTCAACACAACCATGTCACAGTTCTTGGGGCTCAACGTCTCTGCCACCGATGGCATGATCTCACTTGGACTCTAAGTACATCTCATAGGCACTGGCGAACTTCGGAATGGAGGGTGACCGTTCAAAGGTTCGGACGCCCATCACCAAAGAACCAGGTCCTCAGGAGGAGCCACCAGACCAGGTGGATGGGCAGCTGGTGCTGAGACAGGTTGGAACACTGTTATATGCTTCAACCGCGGGGAGGCGAGACATTACCTATGCAACGCATGTGCTGGCGCGACAAGCAAGCAAGCCAACAGCTGAGACAATGATGGGGATTCAACGTGTCTTCAAGTACCTTCAAAATACAGCAGACATTGGACTTGTCTATGGGTTTGGAGATGCAGTACTGCGGGGATACACCGACTCTGACTATGCGAACGAGGACGGGTGTCATTCGGCTGGAGGCTATGTATTCATGCTAGGAGGGGCGGCTGTTAGTTGGAGAACCAAGAAACAGACAGTGATTGCCACATCGACAACAGAAGCAGAGTACATTGCCATGTTTGAGGGCACTTGGGAAGCAGCCCATCTGCGACGGCTGTGTGAAGACTTGGGTTTACCACAGCAAGAACCAACTGTTCTCTATGTTGATAACCAAAGTGCCATTGCTCTTGGCACTGGGGAGCAGATGAGCCAGCGGATTAAACACATAGAGGTGCGATATCACTGGACTAGAAAGGCAATTCGTGATGGGATGGTAAGGCTCGAGTACTGCCCTACCACGCAGCAAGCAGCAGACTACTTGACCAAACCAGTGACCGCAAAACAGCATCTCATCTGCAGCCTTCTCAGCGGCCTTTTACCAATTCCTCCTGGCACGAAATCTCAGCCAGGGCTGGCCAAGGCTGCTGTACCGTGTGAAGCATCGTCATACCATAATGAGCACCTTCACCTTCCTTAGGTTCACCGGTGCAAGTGAGCAGGAGTGCAGCACTTTGCTCACCTGTGATGAGGTGATACGTGTCGTCTCTGCACAAGGCAGGGGGAGTAAGCAGAGAGGTTGTCATCAACCATGCAATCTGCCATACCGAAATCTCAGCATGGTTCTGCAGTTGATTCCGGCAGCAGCAGTTGATTCCGCCAACAGCAGTTCATTCCGGCAGCAGCAGTTGATTCCGGCAGCAGCAGTTGATTCCGCCAACAGCAGTTGATTCCGCCAGCAGAAGTTGATTCCGCCAGCAGCAGTTGATTCCGCCAGCAGCAGTTGAATTCGCCAGCAGCAGCACCAGCTGCAAGCATTTTGGAGTAGTAGCAGCAGGATTTCGTTCGTTGCAGCAAACTCGCCATGCTGCAGCGCCATTTCAACATGCTGCAGCTCCATTTCAACATGCTGCAGCTCCATTTTAACATGCTGCAGCTCCATTTCGACATGCTGCAGCTCCATTTCGACATGCTGCAGCTCCATTTTCTAGGCGACTATCGCCTCCGGCGCAGCGAAAAAATATGTGGAAATACTTGTGCAAATAGCCTCAAGGGCCTTGCCTCCAAAAGTGATCTCAAAGTAGCTGCTAATCGTCAATACGAAATGGCAGCAATTTCCACTAGAAACAATGAGATACAAAGCACAAATGTTCAAACAGATTTATAGTGGAAGTACAAACGATTTCGCGCTTCGTAACTGCCGTGTGCGCTGCGAGTAACTCGCGCGCCTCGTGTCAAGCCGAGTCGCACACGCAACCGCGACTATCTTGCTGAACACGCCGCTGGTCCGAAGTCCGAATGCTTGTTGAACACGCCCCGTCCGAAACCCAACTTTTGCCCCACGTCAATCTGTTTCTCGTCAATTCCATTCCTTTCTTCCACTCAATCACTCTTTCCTTCAACCTTCTCTCTTTCTTCTCTCCTTTCCGTACACCTCACGCTCACGCAATACCCGCTTCCTAGTTCCTTCTCGTCCCCAAGTCCGCATTTCTCTCCTCGTCACCCCAAGTCACGAGTAGTCCGTTGTGGGTGGCGGAACCACTCCAACAACCTCCCCTGTGGTTCTGCCAGCCACACCCTCTAAGTTACCTTCACACTCCCCTGCATGTCCTTCAAGGTACGTATCCCGACCTTCTCCTTACAGTACTCAAAGTTGGCCCTTGGCAGCACCTTGGTCAAGAAATCAGCTGCCTGCTCCTCAGTGCGCACAAACTCGAACTTGAACTGCTGCTTCTCTAACTGCTCCCTCACCCAGTGATATTTTACATCCATGTGCTTAGTCCTCCCGTGCCAGTTGTCGTTCTTTGCCAAGTCCATAGCTGACTTGCTATCCGTCCTTACCACTGTAGGCCCCTTCACGTCTATCTCAAACTCGTTCAGCAACCTCCTCAACCACACTCCCTCTTGGCATGCAAAGAACAATGCCATGTACTCCGCTTCAGCACTTGAAAGTGCTATATCTGCCAGCTTTTTAGCTTGCCACGTAATAGATGTCCCTCCGAGTAGGAACACATATCCATATGCCCCTCTCCTGGTTTCCTTGCATGATGCATGTGAGGCATCAGCATACCCCACCAGCTCCAATGTCTCCTCTCCTCCTTCAAATAGTAAACCCTCATCCTGATGCTGCAGCAGGTAATCTAATGTCCGCCTCATCTCCCTCCATTTCCTCCCCTGCTGTGCGTGCTGCCCCAAGTAGCTTGCTGCATAGGCCATGTCAACCTTGGTGCATGAGACTGGGTACATAACTTGTCCCACCATAGACTGGTACATCTGCAGCGCCCGCTCCTGACCATCCCACTTCAGCACATCCTCTTCACTCTCATTATCACTTTCTGCCATTCCACTTAGCGGTGTAGTAATGGCTTTCGCATAGCCATGACCAAACTTCTGCTCCACCCTCTTGCAGTACTTCTGCTGATATAAGAACAGCTTCCTCTCTTCCCTGTTCCTCTCCAGATTCATCCCCAGAAACAGCGTCGTCCTCGGAATCTGCTTCACTTGGAACTCTTCAGCGAGGTGCTCACACACCTTTTCTACCTCCCCTGGAAGTGCCCCTGCCACTAGAATATCATCCACGTAGAGCAGTAGGTACACCTTCTCCTTTCCAGCTCCCCTCCAGTAGAACGCCCTGTCACACTCACTCTTATGAAATCCCCCTTTCAGCAGCCTCTCGTCCATCACCTTGTTCCACTCCCTGGGACTCTGCTTCAGACCGTATAGTGCTTTAATAAGCTTGCACTTCTTGTTAGTGTCATCCTCAAACCCTGGTGGCTGCTCCATATACAGCTCCTCCTTAACTACCCCATGCAGAAAAGCGTTCTTGATGTCCAGCTGCACTAGAAAGTAGTTCCTTGCTGCTATAACCTTGAGAAATGCCCTTGCAGTCGTCAGCTTGCTTACAGGAGCATAAGTATCGGTGTAGTCGATCCCCTCTACCTGTGTGTAGCCCTTCGCCACTAACCTAGCCTTAAACCGCTCCAGCTGCCCCTTGTCTCCTGTCTTAATCTTGAAGACCCATTTCACCCCGACTGCACTCCTTCCCTCTGGCATGGGCATTAACTCCCAAGTGCCCCTCTCTGCTAGTGTATCCAGCTCCTCCTGAATAGCAGCTCTCCACTGCTCCTTTTGTGGTCCTGTCAAGGCCTCTTCCACTGTTAAGGGCTCATTAGGCAGCCCATACGCCTCCCGTCTTGCCCGTGATACTAGTGCAGTTGCTGATATGGTTAGGAGAAGATGGGTATGCACGTTCTTCCATGGAGTCATGAGCAAGTGAACGTACTTAGGGTTTCTCTTCTTCTCCCTCTTCCCTCGCCCCAACTCCTCAGCAGGTGACTCCACCTCACTGTTCTCCTTCTCAGCTGCCTCTTGCTCGTCCTGTCCTAGTACCCCTATCGCTGTTGCCCCATCCTCCAGTAGTTCCTCAATCTCCTTCTCTGCTTCACGACTGTCTGTACTATCTAGCAGCTTCCATGGATCGTGACCATCTCGTGCAGTTGATCCCTGCTCACTCTCCCTTGGTGCCATCTCCACCTCAGTCGTTGCATCCTTCTCCTCTGGCTCTATCTCCTGCTGCTCCATCTCCTTTCTCCCCTGTGCAGCCATTTTCTCTGGAAGCTCCCACACCCAAGTATGTGCTTCTTCTTCTGCAATCTCCTCTACTTCATCTCCAATCCCTTCAATCGATGTCTCCTCCAGCAGCCCTTCCATCTTCTCTAGGTTAGCTGCTTCCCCTGCCGTTGCAATCTCCGAACTCACCCCTTTCCACTTCAAGTAGGTGACATTCTCATAGAATATCACATCTCTGGTCACCACCACCTTCCCTATCTCCACATCCTTGATCACCCATCCTTTGCTCACCATGCACATCCCAAGGTTAAGCCCCCACTTACTTCTAGGTAGTAGCTTATGGGTTGGTCCAGCTGGCTCCCTGTACTGCACCATGCAGCCCCATACGCGAGCCAACCCCATATTCGGCTTCCTCCCATAGAATGCTTCATGTGGGGTCATATCTGCTGCCAAGCCCTTGGTAGGTAGCCTGTTCTTAACCCAACAAGCCATCCCCAAGGCATCTCCCCAGAACTTCAGTGGTAATCCGCTGTCCGCTAGCAATGTCCTTACACAGTCCAGCAGTGACCTATTCACCCTCTCCGCTATACTGTTGTGCTGTGGAGTGTAAGGCACTGTCAATTGCCTCAGAATCCCCTTGGAGCGCAAGTAGCTGTTGAACTCCTCATTGACAAACTCCCCACCATTGTCAGTTCTCAGCACCTTCAGCTGCTTCCCACTCTGCCTTTCTGCTTCCACCATCCAGTCCAGAAAACTAGAGAAGACCTCCGTCTTATCCTTAAGCTCAGTCACCCATGTGTGCCTAGTCCCTAAGTCTGTAAAGGTGACAAAGTATTTGCTCCCGTGCCTGGATGCCACCCTCAGCGGCCCACACACATCAGCTGCTACTATCTCCAGCGCTCCATATGGCTCCTGCACCTGATGCTTGGGATGGGGGGATTTGGTGATTTTGCCCTCCACACACTTGTCACACTTCCCCTTGCTCCCATCCCCATCCTTCAGTTCCACTCCAACTGTCATTTCTTTCTGCACTAACTCCTTAATCCGCTCCATCCCTGCATGTCCCAACCTCCTATGCAGGGTCTCCATGTCTACCTTAGCCGCTGCTGCCACCATCGATACCAATTCCTTCCGCAGCTCCTCTACAGGTACACTTTTCAAGCTCGCCCGCAGCTCCTCCCTTGCCAGCACCCCTTCCTCCGTCGGCTGCTGGTAGGTAACCTTCTCAGCTGTCATGCCCTTCTCATTCAACAGCATTTCATACAACCCATTCTTCAGCATGCCCTTAGCAACCACATTCCACGCATGGTCAAACATCCACACGCTGCCCTTGTTACTGAATGTCTTGCATCCAGTGTTGTCAAGCTGTGACTGACTGATCAAATTCAGTGACAGACCATCAACCAGCAGCACATTCTCCAGTTTCAACTCCCCATACTGCCCTTGCAAAATCAGATCTCCCTCTCCCTTCACAAGCAATTTCCGATCATCTCCCACAAGCACATACGGCACACTTGATGCCCTCAAAGCATTCAGCCACTCACTGTGATTGGTCATATGCTGTGTGCACCCACTGTCCATATACCATGCAGCTTCTCCACCCCCTTTTGCCATCAGGCACACCCCTGATGCACGCGAAGTTACAGGGGAACATTCGCCTTATGTGCACCACCCAAAATAACATCAGCTTCCCTCTTTTCTGCTTCAGCTGCATGTGCCTTTGCCGGTGCCGAACCTTGCTGCTGTGTTCCCCTGTAACTCCGGCTGTTGGGGTTCGAGTAGCAATCGATAGCTCTATGCCCTATCTTCTTGCAGTGGTGGCAAGCTCCAAAGAACTTTCCCCTCTGCTGCCTACTATCTCCTCTGCTACCCCCTTCCCCACTCTGCTGCACTCCATTCCATCCCATACCAGGAGCACCTTTCCCCTTGTAGTTGCGGCTCCTCGGGTTATCATAGCAGTCAAATGCCTTATGCCCCATCTTGCCGCAGTGGAAGCATGCACCCATGCCTCTCCCTGCAGCGACTGCATTCACCATTGCAGGCTTCTCCTGCTCCACACCCTCAGCCCCATTTTCTCCTTGGGCCGCTTTCTCCCGTCGTGTCACATCCTCCTTGGATATCGCCAAGGCTTGCAGCATCTCCAGAAGCTTCGTCATATTTGCAGGTGGATTGCAAATCAACGCAGGTCGATCTGATGCCCACTCCTTTGAGAGCCCGTTGACAATGTAACCCATCATTGCCTTTTCGTTCTCCTCAGCTCCCATTGCGGCCAAATCGTCGTTGTAGCTCTTGGCTCGATTGATGTACTCGATGACGGCTTCTTTCGGCTCCATACTCAGCAAAAGCAGCTTCCTCCTCACCGCAGCGATGTTCATCTCCATTTGGCTGAGGTAGGCTGACTCCATGTATGCCCATGCCACTTGAGCCGGATTTTTCTCGCCTGAAAACTTATCCAGGCCCACAGCAATTCCATCAGAAAAAGAATGGCACAACTGAAAGAATGCTTGCTCACTCCTTTTCTGATATCCCGAATCCTCCTCTTGGTTGCTTGTAGTTGCTACTCCTTCGGCCTTCTCACCTCGACGGTAGAATTGTCATAATCCTACCTCCTTCGCTCTCCTTATGAACTTCAAGCGCCACGTACTATAGTTACTGCCATTAAAACGCTGGGCTTCACTGAGCCCTATCGTTGGTTTCGCTACCAACGACCCATGCGCTAGCAATTCTAAAAGAGCCTTAACCTGGGGGTCTCCAATGCTCACAGAGGAGCCCGAACTAGCCTCTCCAATATCGCCTGTCATTCTTGAGGCTTCGTCCTACTCTTTAGAATGCTACAACGCCCTTACACCCGGCTTCACTTGGCGCACTAAATAGAGTCGCATAGAAATTTCGCCAGCACTCCGACGCTAGCTCTGATACCAGTTCTAGGCGACTATCGTCTCCGGCGCAGCGAAAAAATATGTGGAAATACTTGTGCAAATAGCCTCAAGGGCCTTGCCTCCAAAAGTGATCTCAAAGTAGCTGCTAATCGTCAATACGAAATGGCAGCAATTTCCACTAGAAACAATGAGATACAAAGCACAAATGTTCAAACAGATTTATAGTGGAAGTACAAACGATTTCTGTTATGAATGGGACTGCTGAGTAGCGCGCAGGGCAATGGCGAAACTGTGAACGAGTGAATGACAATAAAATGAAAGACAATACAATATATAGAAAGCCTAGGGTGATCCTGGACGTAGGATCGGAAGGTTCGGAAAAAGTATCGAAGGGCCTCGATGTGTCGTAGCGAGGTCCGGAAAGGCCCAGGAGGCTCGAACTGATAGGTCTGGAACCCTGGCGATGGTTCGGGACTGTTCGAGTCGTACGCCCTGTAGCAAGCCTCAGTAAGGAATTACGCATTCCTTACAATTTCGCGCTTCGTAACTGCCGTGTGCGCTGCGAGTAACTCGCGCGCCTCGTGTCAAGCCGAGTCGCACACGCAACCGCGACTATCTTGCTGAACACGCCGCTGGTCCGAAGTCCGAATGCTTGTTGAACACGCCCCGTCCGAAACCCAACTTTTGCCCCACGTCAATCTGTTTCTCGTCAATTCCATTCCTTTCTTCCACTCAATCACTCTTTCCTTCAACCTTCTCTCTTTCTTCTCTCCTTTCCGTACACCTCACGCTCACGCAATACCCGCTTCCTAGTTCCTTCTCGTCCCCAAGTCCGCATTTCTCTCCTCGTCACCCCAAGTCACGAGTAGTCCGTTGTGGGTGGCGGAACCACTCCAACACATTTCGCCATGCTGCAGCTTCATTTTGGCATGCATCTCAGACATTTACCATGCAGGAGAGATTTGCCATGGCTGCATATCCATTTCGTCATGACTCAGTTGCAATTCGCCAAGCCTAAGCTGCATTTCGCCATGCACCATTTCGTTCAGCAGCAGCAGCAGCAATTCGAAATAGCACGGCAGCAAATCGCCAGCAGCAGTAGAAAATCGAAATGCTCAAGGGAAGCTGTCATTTCTTGCAGCAGCTGGATCTACGATCTAAGAAGCAGCAGATCCATTTTAGGAAGTGTTAGGGAGAGGGGAGCAGGTCGAAATGAGCTTGGATTTGGGCAGAGTCGAGCTAAGGGGGAGGATGGATAAACAATGGAAGGCAGGCGTGAGTTGCGGGGAAGGAGGCTGAGATCGCGTTGGTGGTACGCGGTGAAGCAGCCAAACCCTATCCCGGGGGGTGTTCGCGCAACAGTTCTCGCATTACTCGACCCAGCAGCTGCTACACTTCTCTACAGTTTACAATATCACTAAATCTGCAGCAAGGGGGAGTGTTAAAGATACAAGAATTGAAGTTACATGCTGTTAGATTTTAGGGACTTATTCTCCTCCTTATAAGAATTCCCTAGGCTCTAGGATCTACAATAATTCTCTGAAGTATTGTAGCATGGAAATTATTGGAGTCCAAGGGCTCTTGAGGGAATCAACTTCCCTTGACGCCATTATTGCCACTCAATAATTGAGTTGGCATTATTGGACTTGCATTATTGGAGTGTTTGACTGCATGGTGGTCCCTTCTTGGGGTCTTGGGGAGGAGAAGCTCATGCATAAATTGTTAGAATACGTGAATGATTACTAGAAGGAGAAACCTATAACATATACCTGTTGGGTTGTACTCACTAGAAGCACACACCTAGTCTAGCCTATAACTTCAACATAGAACATATGTATAAGTTGTCACACCCCCTAGGCTAGATAAGGGGTGGTGCTAAGCAAGAAGCACACAGCTCAAGGTGGCACTACTAGTCCAACCACTAAGGCAGGGGTCCGGAGACCAGTCCGCAAGAGTACAAACAAGACTAAAGCAAGCCAGGGCGGCACTACTAGTCCAGCCACTAGAGGTAAGGCCACAAGGCCAGTCAGACATGTATATATAGTAGAGAGTACACAATCATGGCCCTAGCAAATGAGGAGCTACAGGAACAAGACCAAGCTGGACATAGTGCCGCTGATGATCTTTAGGCGCAAGCGCCTTAGTAAAGATATCAGTTCTGTTGGCACCGGAGGCCAAGTAAACTACACGGGCCAGGCGACGCTGCTGTAACTCGCGCAGGAGGAAGTACTGCAGCTGGATATGCTTCGCTCTGCCCTCAAGCCGAGGCTCCTGACACAGGAGGATCATGGCCCTGTTGTCAGCGTACAGGACCGGGGCAGAGCTAGGCCGCTCACCTAAGTCAGTGAGCAAGAAGGTCAGCCAGCGGAGCTCCTATGCCGCCATGGCACCAGCGTAGATCTCAGCCTCACAGCTCGACTGAGCAACAGACGACGAGCGAGTGGATCTCCAAGAGATAGCACCCGAACCAAGGCTAAAACAGTAGCCCTGAGACGACCTGAGAGTCTCAGAGTCGTCGGCCCAAGAAGCGTCTGTGTGCCCAGTGAGGACCACCGGCCTGCGTCCTCCTAACACTAACCCCATGCCCGATATACTTGCTAGATATCGCAGAACCCTCTTAGCGGCCGACCAGTGCTGTGGCCGGTGTCTACCAGTGGCCACAAAGCGAGCCAGGATGCTGAGAGGGTATGCAAGATGTGGGCGAGTGCAAGTCATCAGGTACATGAGGCAACCCACCAGCTCTGCGTAGGGTCCACTGGGCTCTACTGGCTCCGCAGGAACTAGAGCAGAGAGCCAGTGGTCTAGGGGAAAAGGAGTGGGCTATGCGGAGGAGAACTGAAGACCGAACCTCTGAAGGACATGACGCACCAAGTGTGACTGTGTCAGAGTGATGGTGCGTGCTGCTCTGTCCCTGGAGATCTGCAGGCCAAGATAACGACGCAGCTCTCCAAGGTCACTGCAGGTGTGTCTCTTCAGCAGCTCGGCCGTCACAGAGGCTAGTGCGTCCCTGTTCGCAGTAGCAAAGACCAGGTCATCTACGTAGACAAGGATGTAGAACGGAGTCTGGCCGGAACGCACAAACAGCGAGGGGTCAGCAGAGGATGGAAAGAACTCTTTACGTGAGGTCTGCTAACGTGGCACGCAGCGTGTCGTGCCACTCGCGAGGAGCCTGACGCAGGCAGTAGACCGGGTGCCGGAGAAGCCACTGGGTCCCACGGGGGAAGGTCCTAGTGAAGCCCTGAGGTCGACGCAGGTAGACCTGCTCGTGTAGGCTGCCCTGAAGAAAGGCAGTAGAGAAGTCGAGGGAGTGAAGCTCGTAGTAGCGCTGTGCTGCTACGTGTAGCAGCGCCCGAAGAGTGGTCATCTTTGGGGTTGGGGCGAAGGTCTGGAAGAAGTCAACCCCCTTGCGCTGGCTGAAGCCTCTGGCCATGTAGCGCGCCTTGAAGACAGGCGGCTCTCCAGGGGGGCGCTTCACCTTGAAGAACCACCGACCATCGACTACGTTCACCCCAGGCGGGGGAACTGCGTCGACGTAAGTGCCGGTGGACCTCCAAGATGCCATCTCCTGCTCCATGGCAGCTATCCACTGAGAGGCCCAGGGTCCCGAGGTGGCCTCAGCGTAGGTGCGAGGGGTCAGGATGTCGAAGGCGTCTGGGTCACCCTCTGGGACTAGGAGCATGGAGCTGAGATGGGGAGCGGCCTCGGAAAGGAAAGCAAGCTCGTACTACATGTCCTCTAGTACGTCACTGCCAAGGGCAGGTGCACCCCCGACGGGCGCAGGACGGGCAGGGTCAGAGGCCAGAGCGGTAGCGTAGTCAAGGCGGCGGGTAGAGGCGAAGTCAGCGACAGCAGCAACAAGCGCGTCAAGGCAGGAGACAAGAACAGACGGGTCTGTAACAAGAGAGGCAAGGACCCGAGGGACAAGGGGACTAGCGGCACGGAGGTAGTCAGACAGCGGGGGAGGTGCAACAACGAGCGATGAGGGAGGAGGCGAGGGGAGGAGGGGAAGACGAGACGAGTGAGAACGGAGTAACAGGATGGGAGCGCGGGACAGGGGAGACGGGACGAGCACGGGAGGGACGGCGAGACCAAACGTGGGACGGAGGTGCAGGGTCAGGAGACAGCGGAGGTGACACAAGGGGGGAACGAGGAGGAAGACGGGCCGGAGAAGAGTCCGGGGGCGGGAACACAGGGCCGTAGACAGGAAGGTGAGGAGGAGGTGGGGGAGACACCGACGAGCGGTCATGGGAGGGAAGGCCGAGCAGGCGAAGAGCGGAGACCGGCGGCGATGACTGCGGCGGCTGCTACGGCGGCTGGTGCTCGACCCTCGAACTGGCAGGGGCACGACGACCTCCGGGAGAACACTCAACAGCAGCACCCCTAGAACCAACACCCCCAGAGCGAGAACCCTCTCCAGCCCCAGCGGCACCCCCAGGCCCGCCGGGACAGACCACACCAGGAGCCGCAGGACGAACACACTCCTCAGCGCCAGCACCCCCAGAGGCCAAGAGCGGCAACGGCGGCAGCGGCGGCGGCGTCAGCGACGGCGGCTGCGATGGCGGCGGCGGCGACGACAGCGACGACTGCGACAGCGGGGGCGGAGACACCAGGGAAGGGGGACGCGGCAAAGGCGGGGCGGGGGGAACACCAGAGTCAGCAGACTCCTCAACAGGGACAACTGACGGGAGTGGAGTGACATGGGAGACACCAGACAGGGCAGGACGCGGCGGGAGGGGAGGAGGGGCTACCGGGGGAGAGGGGGCAAGGAACAAGGAGGGGAGAAACCGGGCGACATCGGTGAGGGAAGCGACGGTAGAAGGAGACGGACTCGTGAAAGGTGACGTCACGAGAGTGGAGGAAGGGTGAGACTGCGGGTGGTAGAAGAGCCAGTCAGACGAGTCCAAGGGGAAACCAAGGAAGACACAGGGGACAGTGCGGGCAGTGAGCTTGTCAGTGCCAGAGGCACGAACGTGAGCAAGGCAGCCCCAGACGTGGAAAGCAGACGCGTCACCGGGGGACCCGGTCCAAAGGAGGGTCGGCGAAACCTGCGGCCGCTGGGAGCGTGGCCACAGGTTAAGCTGGTGAGCGGCGTAGCGAACGGCGAACGGCCACAGAAAATGGGGTGCACTGGCATGGATGATGGAGGTACGAGCCACCTCCATGACCAAGTCGATGCGGCACTCAGCAACCCCATTCTGCTGTGGCGAGTCCGGCAAGGTGTACGACAGGGTGGTGCCCTCCGCACGACAGAACTGTCCAAGCCGACCAGAAGCGAACTCTCCGCCACGGTCAAAGTGGAGACACAACACGGGGAGACCGCGGTGAAGACGCGCAGCCACAATCCACGGGAGAAGAACGTCAGGCACATCGGCCTTCCGCTCCAGGGGAAACACCGTGGTGTAGCGCGTGTAGTCGTCGACGAGCACAAGAAAGTAGCGCTCGCCACGCGGTCCGGGGACGGGGGCTGGGCCCCAAACGTCCAGGTGCAGGGTCTGAAGGGGGGCAGTAGCAGGGCGAAGCGAGGAGGAGTGAGGGGCACGGCGGAGCCGGCCCTCGACGCAGGGCGTGCACGGTGGAGCAGGCGAGAGGGGAAGGGCGGGGAGCGACGCGGGGAGGCCTAAGACAAGACCGTGCTGGGACAGTCCCTGGCGAAGCAGGCTGTGCCAGTCGGGGAGGTCCGGGGCCGGGCCAAAGCGACGATGAAAAATATCGTCGAGGCGGCGGAAACAGCGAGCGGTCGGGTGCGGGCGGCGACACAGAGTGCCGCGGAGAGGCCCGGTCTGAAGCTGGTACTGGCAGGTCACAGCACTGGAGCTGCCGGTAGACGCCAAGCTGCGCGGGCCACAACCTCGGCCACCACCGCCGGAGGTGCCGGGCCAACCAGGTGGGAGACGAGCCCACGGCTGCGACGGCTGCTGCTGGGACGGCGGCAGCTGCTGCTGGGGCTGCTCCGGCTGCGAAGGTGACTGCGTCTGCTCCTGCCCACCGGTGGTAGTCCCCTCAGGTGGACTACCGTCACCACCACCACTACCACCACCACTAGTGCCACCACCACGACCTCGGTAAGAGGGGTCGCAGTGGCGACCGCAGCCGAAGCGTCAGTAAACGTGCACTGGGAGGGGGCACAGCCGTGAAAGATAGAGACTGTCGACGAACCGCTCGACTGAGCGATAGTGCGCTGGCGCGTCTCGATCTCGGTGAGGGTGTCGACAAAGGCGGTCAGTGTGAGGTCACCCGGGTGCTGGCTAAGGAAGCGGTCGCGGGCACTAGCTAGGCGGTCCGGCAGGCGCATGGCGATAAAATAGAGGGTCATGCAGAATGGGGGGGGGGAGCGCAGTGAGCTGGGCAGCAGTGCTGGCAGTGCGATAGCGAGTCTCTAGGGCACGCAAGTGAGTTGCAAAGTCTGCGACAGTAGGGAAGGCAGCAAGGTCTTGGAACAGCATTGGGAAGAGCAGGCGGCCGGCAGAAGCGGATGCAGGTGTGGAATAGCGAGCAATAACAGCGTCTAAATAAGCTTTGGCCGTATCAACTGTAGCGAAACGCGAGCGCTCAGACACAGGGAGGGCGTGACTGATAGCAACCTGAGCTACAGCATCGCGTGAGTCCCAGACCGCACAGGCAAGCGCAGCAGTAGAGAAAGCCTCACTCTCAGCGGAGGTGGGGTCAGCAGGGAGGGGAGCACGTGCAGGGGGGCGAGGGAGCAAGCCATCAGCATGGACAACCAGCGAGTGTCCATCCTGGCACTGACTTGTAAGTTGACGGCGGAGATCGGAGAGCCAGGCGACGAAGTCAACCGCGTGGCCCTCAGCGTCCAAGCGGAGCACGAAGTCAGCCATCGTGCAGGGTCAGCGACACAGCTCCTCAGCGACACAGCGGCACAGCTCCACAGCTCGGCAGGAGCACAGCGGCACGGGGACACGGCGGCAGCACTCTCCAGTAGGGCGGCTGCGGGGCGCCCCGGCGCGGGCTAGCAGAGGACACGGGTCCCGAGGTGGCACGGCACGCCGAGCAGGCACGAGGAGCCAGGCGGGCAGGAGGAGGGGCCAGGCTGGCGCTGAAAACCGGGCAGGCGTGACAGGGCCGGGCTGGCGCTAAAAGGGGCCGGGCGGGCGAACTGGGACTGGCGGGCGGTAGGAGAGGCCGGGCGGCGCTAGGAAGAGGCCGGGCAGGTGCTGCTGGGGCCGGCTAGGAGCGGGCTCAACGGTCAGTGGGCTGGCCAGGTGCGGGCGCGACGGCCAGTGGGGCCAGCTAGGGGCGGGCGCGAACGGCCAGAGGGCCGGCTAGGAGCGGGCGCGAATGGCCAGGGGGCCAGCTGAGGGCGGACGCGACGGCCAGGGGGCCTGCTAGGAGCGGGCGCGACGGCCAGTGGGGCCAGCTAGGGGCGGGCGCGACGGCCAGGGGGCCGGCTAGGAGCGGGCGCGAACGGCCAGGGGGCCGGCTAGGAGCGGGCGCGAACGGCCAGGGGGCCAGCTAGGGGCGGACGCGACGGCCAGGGGGCCGACTAGGGGCAGACGCGACGGCCACGGGGCCGACTAGGGGCGGACGCGACGGTCAAGGGGCCGACTAGGGGCGAACGCGACGGCCAGGGGGCCGGCTAGGGGCGGACGCGACGGCCAGGGGGCCAGCTAGGAGCGGGCGCGACGGCCAGTGGGGCCAACTAGGGGCGGGCGCGACGGCCAGGGGGCCGGCTAGGAGCGGGCGCGAACGGCCAGGGGGCCAGCTGAGGGCGGACGCGACGGCCAAGGGGCCGACTAGGGGTGGACGCGACGGTCAAGGGGCCGACTAGGGGCGAACGCGACGGCCAGGGGGCCGGCTAGGGGCGGACGCGACGGCCAGGGGGCTGACTAGGAGCGGACGCGACGGCTTGGGGGCCAGCTAGGGGCGAACGCGACGGCCAGGAGGCCGACTAGGGGCGGACGCGACGGCCAGGGGGCCAGCTAGGGGCGAACGCGACGGCCAGGGGGCCGGCTAGGGGCGGACGCGACGGCCAGAGGGCCGGCTAAGGGCGGACGCGACGGCCAGGGGGCCGACTAGGGGCGGACGCGACGGCCAGGGGGGCGGCTAAGGGCGGGCGAGAGACGAGGGCGCGGGCGGAAGCGGGCGGGGGGACCTAACCTACTCGATACCATGCTAAAATACGTGAATGATTACTAGAAGGAGAAACCTAGAACATATACCTGTTGGGTTGTACTCACTAGAAGCACACACCTAGACTAGCCTATAACTTCTACATAGAACATATGTATAAGTTCACATAAATCACCTAGATTGTGAAGCCCATTGTACTCCTTCAATGACAAGCTTTGTTTCCAAAAAGTTTGATCGTTTCCGCTACGCCGGCACCATGCTATTCTAACAGAAGACACGCGCACCTCTGCGGTGCTAGCGCTGGGATTAGAACCCGAGACCTTTGGCTCAGATACCATGTCAGAAACCCAGTCACTAACCACTGGGTTAAAATAGCTTGTTGAATAGCGGGTAAGTGCGTGTCGAGAAGAAAAGTGAACAAGTGTTGAATAGAGAGAGAGAACAAGGGTATATACCTAAGAGTGTTGTACCCTCTAAGAGGTGACCCTATGCAGTCTATACAAATATGAGTTATACATATATTTGACACACCCCCTAGACTGCATAGGGGCAAATCCTGAACAAGCAGCTCAGGGCGGCACTACTAGTCCAGCCACTAAGACAAGGGTCTAAAGACCAGTCAAAAGGAGTACAGGCAAGACAAGAACAAGACCAGGGCGGCATTACTAGTCCAGCCACTGGGAGAGGACACAAGTCCAGTCTGAGTACATATATAGATATATATTGGGACAGTACAAAGTCAAGGTCCTAGCAAGTGAGAGGCTACAGGAACTAGACCGAGCTGTACACAGTGCCGCTGATGATCTTTAGGCGCAAGCGCCTTCGTAAAGATATCAGCTGTGTTGGCACCAGAGGCCAAGTGAACTACGCAGGCCTGGCGGCGCTGCTGTAGCTTGCGCAGGAGGAAGTACCGCAGCTGGATGTGCTTTGCTCTGCCCTCAAGTCGAGGCTCTTGACACAGGAGTATCATGGCCCTGTTGTCAGCGTACAGGACCGGGGCAGAGCTAGGCCGCTCACCTAAGTCTGTGAGCAAGAAGGTCAGCCAGCGGAGCTCCTGTGCCGCCATGGCACCAGCGTAGATCTCAGCCTCATAGCTCGACTGAGCAACAGACGACGAGCGAGTGGATCTCCAAGAGATAGCACCCGAACCAAGGTTAAAACAGTAGCCCTGTGACGACCTGAGCGTCTCAGAGTCGTTTGCCCAAGAAGCGTCTGTGTGCCCAGTGAGGACCACCGGCCTGCGTCCTCCTAACACTAACCCCATGCCTGATGTACTTGCTAGATATCGCAAAACCCTCTTAGCGGCCGACCAGTGCTGTGGTCGGTGTCTGCCAGTGGCCACAAAGCGAGCCAGGATGCTGAGAGGGTATGCAAGATCTGGGCGAGTGCAGGTCATCAGGTACATGAGGCAACCCACCAGCTCTGCGTAGGGGCCGCTGGGCTCTACTGGCTCCTCAGGAACAGGAACGGAAAGCTCATGGTCTACAGGTAGAGGTGTGGGCTGTGCAGAGGAGAACTGAAGACCGAACCTCTGAAGGACCTGACGCACCAAGTGTGACTGGGTCAGAGTGATGGTGCGTGCTGCTCTATCCCTAGAGATCTGCATGCCAAGATAGCGACGCAGCTCTCCAAGGTCAGTGCAGGTGTGTCTCTTCAGCAGCTCAGTCTTCACAGAGGCCAGTGCGTCCGTGTCAGGAGTAGCGAAGACCAGGTCGTCTACGTAGACAAGGATGTAGAACGGAGTCTGGCCGGAACGCACAAATAGTTAAGGGTCAGCAGAGGACGGAAAGAACTGCAGGTCTGCTAACGTGGCACGTAGCGTGTCGTGCCACTCGCGGGGAGCCTGACGCAAGCCGTAGACCGGTCGCCTGAGAAGCCACCGGGTCCCAGGAGGGAAGGTACCAGTGAAGCCCTATGGTCGGAGCAGGTAGACCTGCTCGTGTAGGCTGCCCTGAAGAAAGGCAGTAGAGAAGTCGAGGGAGTGAAGCTCGTAGTCACGCTGTGCTGCTACGTGTAGCAGCGCCCGAAGAGTGGTCATCTTCGGGGTCGGGGCGAAGGTCTGGAAGAATTCAACCCCCTTCGGGGTCGGGGCGACCGCAACCGAAACGTCAGTGAACGTGCACTGGGAGGGGGCACAGCGGTGAAAGATAGAGACTGCCGGCGCACCGCTCGACCGAGCGATAGTGCGCTGGCGAGTCTCGATCTCGGTGAGGGTGTCGACAAAGGCAGTGAGAGTGAGGTCAGCCGGGTGCAGGCTAAGGAAGTGATCGCCAGCACTAGCGAGGCGGTCTGGCAGGCGCATGGCGATAAAATAGAGCGTCATGCAGAAAGGGGGGGGGAGCGCAGTGAGCTGGGCAGCAGTGCTGGCGGTGCGATAGCGGGTCTCTAGGTCACGCAGGTGAGTGGCAAAGTCTGCGACGGTAGGGAAAGCTGCAAGGTCTGGGAAAAGCATAGGGAAGAGCAGGCGACCAGCAGAAGCAGACGCGGGTGTGGAATAGCGGGCAATAACAGCGTCTAAGTAAGCTTTGGCCGTCTCAATAATAGCAAAACGCGAGCGCTCAGAGACAGGGAGGGCGTGGCTAATGGCAACCTGAGCAACTGCATCGCGGGAGTCCCAGACCGCACGGGCAAGCGCAGCAGTAGAGAAGGTCTCACGGTCATCAGAGGAGGGATCAGTAGGGAGGGGAGCAGGTGCGGGGGGGCGGGGGAGCAAGCCATCGACATGGACAACCAAAGAGTGGCCATCCTGGCGCTGACCTGTAAGGTGGCGGCGGAGATCGGAGAGCCAGGCGGCGAAGTCAACCGCATGGCCCTCGGCGTCCAGTCGGAGCACGAGGTCCGCCATCATGCAGGGTCAGCGGTACAGCTCCACAGGAACACAGCGACGCAGGAACACAGTGACAGCCCCCTCCAGCACGGCAGCCGCAAAGCGCCTCAGCACGGGCGAGCAGAGGAGACGGAGCCCGAGGCGGCACGGCAGGACAAGCCGGGGCGAAGGGGCCAGGCAGGTGCGGTGGGGCCAGGCAGGTGCTGGCGGGGCCAGGCAGGCGCGGCAGGGCCAGGCAGGCGCGGCGGGCCCAGGAGGCGCGGCAGGGCCAAGCAGGAGCGGCGGGGCCAGGCAGCGCGGCGGGGCCAGGCAGGTGCGGCGGGGCCAGGAGGCGCGGCAGGGCGAGGCAGGCACGGCGGGACCAGGAGGCGCGGCAGGGCCAGGCAGGCGCGGCAGGGCCAGGCAGGCGCGACAGGACCACGCAGGCGCGGCGAGGCCAGGCAGGCGCGGCGGGGCCAGGCAGGCGCGGCGGGGCCAGGCAGGGGCGGCGGGGCCAGGAGGCGCGGCAGGGCCAGGCAGGCGCGACGGGGCCAGGTAGCGCGGTGGGGCCAGGAAGGCGCGGCGGGTGCTAAGAGGCACGAGGGGCCCAGGAGGGGCGCGACGGGCTAGGAGGCGCGACAGGGGCCCAGGAGGGGCGCGACGGGCTAGGAAGCGCTACAGGGGCCCAGGAGGGGCGCGACGGGCTAGGAGGCACACGGGGCCCAGGAGAGGTGCGACGGGGCCTAGGAGGCACAAGGGGCCCAGGAGGGGCACGACGGGCTAGGAGGCGCGGCAGGGGCCCAGGAGGGGCGCGACGGGCTAGGGGGCACGACAGGGGCCCAAGAGGGGCGCGACAGGTTAGGAGGCGCGACGGGGGCCAAGGAGGGGCGTGACAGGGCCTAGGAGGCGCGGCAGGGGCCCAGGAGGGGCGTGACGGGCTAGGAGGCGCGATAGGGGCCCAGGAGGGGCGCGAGAGGGCCTAGGAGGCGCGGCAGGGGCCCAGGAGGGGCGCAACGGGCCTAGGTAGGGGCGGCGCGACGGGGCCTAGGTGAACGCGCGACGGGCCTAGGAGGCATGGGCGGAAGCGGTAGGTGGGGGGGGGGGTCGAACCAGGGCTGACGTTTCAAAAAAACCCACTCTGATTTTAGCCCCAAAATTTTTTCCCAAGTCTGAGTAGTCAGGTTTCAGATTTCATGGTAGTCTGATTTCTCAGGATCCAGTGACTCTCAAGTCTGATTTCTTCAGGGTTCGCAAGTATGAATCAGAGTCGTGATTTTACCATTTAGTCGCCATTATTTTATAACATTCGGGCAGTTAACCTACACCTAGTCTAATTTCCTAGCCTAGCTAGAACTCTGGCACATCCACAGCGACAACATCCTCCGCCTCATCATCCGACAGAAAGGGGTTGTCTTCTATAGCTACTGCACCTCCACCATCCCTCTCCCCCTCCTCCTCCTCCTCATTCCAATCCTCTCCTAAATAGTCTGGCACTGGAGGTTCCTGCTCTGCCTCTTCCAGCAGAGCCTTGCCTTTGCGCTTCCTCTCTTGTGATGCGAACACCACCGACTTCGCTGGTCTTCTCTTCTTTGCGTGCCACAGCTCCAGCGCCTCCTGCCAGTTGATGTCGTATCTCAGCAGCGAAATCATCATCAGCTCACCCAGGCGAGCATTGCACAGAGCACCACGGACCCAAGACTTGATCCTGGAAAAACCACACTCGCACTCCACAGTTGAGAGTGGTAACACCGCGCATGCTTGCCAGAGAAGCATGAGGTTGGGCCAGCGCCTGTTTATGGAACAACCACACACAAGAGGCGTGGAACAATAGAATCAATTATAAACTACAAGCATGGTGGGAAAGGAACAATAGAATTTGATACAAACATAGACAGTTAGCGTGGTCAAACTGGCAAAAACAATTATACACAGGCAGACACAGCAGCGTGCTTTGGAGGCTCAACTTACCTGATTGACTCCGTGTTGCCAAGGTAGTTTGTGAGGCCCTGGTAGAAGCCCTCCTCGTTGTGGTGGTTCTGCATGATCGGGGCCCAAGTTGCCAACTCCTTTTCCGCCTCCTTCAAATCGAACCCGGGGAGCTTGTCGTCGAAGATAGCACTGCAGCCATGGAGATACTCTCTCCATGGAGGTAGTTGCTCTGGTAGACGTGCCCCTTGATCTGCCGCTCGTGCATCTGGTACGTGTGCGTCACCGGCTGCCCGTCCTTGTCGACGCCGCGCACCTTCACTCTCTTCGCCCCCCCTCGCCCGTACACGGTTAAGAAAGCCGAGAGCCACGTGCCGCTTACGCCCGCACCGAAAACCCCGCCGCACTCCAAGTAGCGGTGCCGAAGATCCCCCACCGCCTCGTCGACGTCCTGTGTTATCTCGGTAACATCCACCTGCGGTCGGGCGGGGAGGGGGGGGGGGGGGTGGTGGAAACATGAGAATGTTAGTGCTCATTGTGAAAGAACATACCACAAGCTCACATGCAAGGGCTCACCTCTCGTTTCTGAAACTTGAGGTTGAGCTCGTTCATGATGGCGAGGACGTCCGCCAGGAAGAAGAGACAAAACTGAAACTTGTATGAGATGACAACCTCGTACAGCTCATGGTTATACTCGTACAGTAAAATGATGGCCGCACCAAGGACCTTACAGAGGCGTCTGACTGCCTCGCCCCTGGACAGCCACCGAATCGCGTGGATTCCTTGAACTTCAAGGTTGGTCTTGTGGATGACACGCTGCAGGTACTTGAACCGCTGGCTCCACACGCTTGAACGACCGAGGAGATCGGCCAGAGATCGGATAACCTTGTCGACCATGTCCAAGTCTGGACAGGCAGATGCGGCATCCTTCACAGCCAGAGCTTCCCTGCGCACAGTCCATGTAAAAAGATTAGTAAACGAATAAAAGAAAAAAGCGACAACATAACATAACGAGTTTATACCGGTGGGCGATGCAGTGGGACGACACAAGGTGAGGGATGTGCTCGCGGAGCCGCGCCACGAAACCGTTCTCGCGCCCAACCATGACGGAAGCGCCATCGGTGCTGATTCCCGCGATGCGGTTGAGTTCGATGCCGGCGCCTTGAAGATGAGTGAGAAGCACGGAGAGCAGGGATGCGGCGTCGCACTTCTCGACGGTGAGCAACGAGAAAAACTCGGTGACGACGCGGCGATGGCGCAGGAACGTGAGGTACACTATCAGGTGCTTCCCTCTGGTACGATCAGTGCTCTCGTCGCAACTGATGCCGAGGAACGGGAACGATTGAATGTGCTGCATCTGGGTCCGTTGAAGAAGAGTCGCCAAGCAGTGGACCATCTGTTGAAAGCCGTACCTGCACGCAGAAGAGAGAGTAATTGTTAAAATAATCCAACGGAGAAGACTAATGGAATGTACTCGCCGGTACTTACCGAGTGAGGTAAACACCGTAAGACTGGAGCGGTAGGTCCGGGGTGTCCTGCTCAGCCATAAAGCGACATAGCCGAGGAAACATGCTGATGGGAGCATCGACCTTACAGAGAAACTCAACAGCGCGGAGCAGTCGCACGACCCGCCTCCCCTCGACATCCGACGACAAATAGTCGTCCATCGTCTTCTGCCCATCGGCGATGTCGTCGGCAATCTTCAGCTGGGCATCCACAGCTTCCTTGTGTGCAGATGAGTGTTCGTGTATGCGCATGGTCTGTGTCTGCAGGTCTCGGCCACCATCGCCCGAAGAGCTGTACTTGGTGGTCTCCTTGCCAAACGTCATGCACACACTGCACTTGAGAGAAGGGTGGCCGTCTTTTGTTTTGGTCAGCACTAGCCATGGAAAGAAAGGCAGCCATGAAGTTTTGTACTTTGCTTCAGCGACGAGGTATTTCTGCTCTATCAATTCCTTCTTACTCAGCTTTGGCGGTGGCGGTTCAACGACAGCAGGGACTGCACTAGGTGATGGCGGCGTGGACGGGCGGCGGAGCCTACCTCCGATCATGATTTGAGACTGGGTGTACTTGCCCGTCCGTTGTTTCTTCGCAGACGAAATCGTGGACGCGCAGGGCACGCTGTAGCGGACTGTGGTGGCGGTGACGCAGTTAACGGGCAGAGTCGGGCCTCTGCTGGATGAGGCGACGGCAGGCGGAGGGACATATGGTGGTGGCACGAAGGGCGCGGACGGGGGTGGGTTTAGAGCAGGCTGGGTTTCCTCCGCTACGGAGGAAACCACAACAGCAACGACGGGAGGAGAACCTAACGACCGCAGTATGTCTATCGCAGAGCGACGAACCTCTGCAGGCTCGTTACTATGAGGTGGTTCATCGGCGCTGGGCTCATCGTCTTCTTCTGCAGGAGTCCCCGTCATGGCTGTTGACGCGGTCGACAAACGAGAACCTACGTGAGGACGACAACAACGAAACACGAATTGAGGAGTAAGATTTACAAACCCCGTGTAAAAGCCTGAGTGCGCCTGATGGGAGGGGGAGGGATGAGAGGGACGAAGAAGAAGGGCACCATCAAGCCCGAGGCGCGTGTTTCTTGGTTAACCGTCGTCGTCAGCTTTTGGATGGCAGCCCCTTCCAAACCCGCGCCGCCATGCCAAACATGAGCTGACGTTACGAACGAACCATGTGTTGGCATGGACTGTCGCCAATCACGGTCGGTCGGAAAGTTTTGCACATGCCAGCGAGGGCAAGAATCCCGCGTTACCAGCCTTTGATGGCTTCCAACACACCCACGTAGAGGTCGCACGCGTGGCAGGAAGCATGACGCGCTGAGCGGCAAAGTCCCTGTTGAGGCAGCATCACAGTCACAGAAGCGGCGGGAATCCTGCCAAGTGCAGATACTTCACGTGAGACGTGCGGGGGTGAAATGATGGAAGGCAACATATGACGTAGTAGAGGAAATCTCGTGGAAAGTACAAGGTGCATGGATGTCGCATTCAGAGTCCATACGCGATGTACTCTGAAACCTCAGTATCCGCACAACGACTACTCTGAAAAGTTCAGGATCCAAAATCTTACAAGTCTGAAGGGTTCAGTATCCAGAAAAGCCTAAGTCTGAAAAATCAGGATTGGCAAAAAAATGGGTCTGAAATTTCAGACAATCAGACTAAAATAGTCTGATAAAATCAGCCCTGGGTCGAACCTACGGGTGATACCATGTCGAGAAGAAAAGTGAACAAGGGTATATACCTAAGAGAGAGAGAAAAGTGTTGAATAGAGAGAGAGAACAAGGGTATATACCTAAGAGTGTTGTACCCTCTAAGAGGTGACCCTATACAGTCTATACAAATATGAGTTATACATATATTTGACAGTGCACCCATAACCCCCCAGGCTCTACACCAGTGGCCCTTCTCCGAGGATCTTTTTAAGGGTAACCCAGCGGGTCACTCGACATCTTCCATTATAATAGTTTAATCAAATATTAGCTATAAGGCCCAAAGCACGAGATAAGGCCCATGGGACTTATCCTACGGAGGGGCGTCTATCTGGGTGATTACGGTACCGTAGGTACAGTATGCTACTCTTATGACGGCTAAGCCTCGCTCGACTCACAGCCAGCCCATTCACACTCTCGGCAGGAGCTGCTGCTATGTATGTACGCAAGCCACGCGCAATGATAAAAATAGCAATTACAACGTTCATATTTGGTTGTATAGCAACAAAATAATGAATATTAAGTGTTATGAAGCTACAAGGCTAATAATGTCCACAAAACCCTCACCCAACCCCGTCTACTTGTTCCGCATGAAACTGCCAGCAACAGTGCCGTTACCCGCGGTAGTGTTAACGAACATCATCACATAAAGGGGCTGCATCTTCCAGACCTTTCCCCAGGCGTTCCCCTTGGGAGCACCGGCAGGGCGAGCCTGCGGCAGAGCGGTCTCATTGACAGTGTTGCTCAGGGTGTACACCTGGGGCGGGTTCCTGTTCTTCCTGGACGGCTTCTGGGGCACGTTCACCCACGTTCCGTTCAAGTCGGTCACCAGCTTCTGCTCGACTAGCGGGTCGCACGGATCCGTGCTGTAAATCCCCTGTACGGTGGGCGGCTCGGCGGTTCCGGACACGAGGAGGCCGTAGGTCATGGAGTTGGTCGTGTTGTCTTCGGTCGACATGACGTTCGCGACGATGGAGCCGCGCACGAAGGGGAGGGGCTTGCACGGGTGCACGGTTCCCATGTAGCGAGCTGCGGTGGAAAGAAAAAGAACAGAAAAGTATTGAGGAACAGAAATTTTGAGAAGGGGACCTAATATTGAGCCACATTCGGTGTTGAAGCTAAAGACGAATGCGAGGACGGAAGTTCAAAATTAATATCAAGGCGTGGGATCTCAACGCCTGCGTGTCTCCGGCAAAAATCACTCACCGAGCACAACGGGCTTGAAGGGCTTCTTAGGAACAGGCTTGGGACCGGGACCTCCTCCGTTCTTGTCCTTGCCCTTGTCAGAGCCACCAGTGGTCCCAGTGCTGCCGGTGCTGCCGGTGCTGCCAGTGCTGCCAGTGCTGCCGGTGCTGCTGGTGCCGCCAGTGCTGCCAGTGTTGCCCTTATCGGGTCCTTTGCCGGGGGGTGGGCCTGCCTCAGCTCCTGTCGAGTTCAAAAGGAAGGGGAGAGAATCGCGGGGTCAGCGATCGAACTGGATAATAAAAACAAGCGCGTAGGTTTTGTGAGAAATGTGATTGCAATTTCCGGAATTGGTAGCGCTGCCAGCGTTTGCGGCGACAAGAAAGTGTCAGCTAGAAGGAATGCTACTAGGGAAATGCGTACTTAGGAGCAGGAGGGCGAAGCATGCGAGGACGATGGTTAGCCTGGCCATGGCGGTCGATGCTAGGAGCGAAACCCTCAGTTCTCGAAGTGAGCGGGGCACTGATTGTGTGTGCTTTAGATCGGACTTGTTTGTGGGGTGTGAATACAAGGGATAGACAATGGTGTTTTATCCGTGGATGGTTGATGGGAGGGGGGCAAACTCTTATTGGTTGGGGGAAGGAGGTCGCGTTTGGTTGGCTCGCCTAGGCTTCCACATGACCTGCAACTGCCGAGGTGCAGCTTTGGATGCCCTGCTGCTCTGTTGCTGTTGGGTGCAGGGCAATGCTGCTAGCACGCACACGCTTCACGAATCACAGTTTACTGCACGACGCATCGCACAAAATTTTCGTTGTTGCCCTGAGATGGGGAAGGGGGAAGGGGTACAGTATCCTCTGTATTTCGGTTTCCGCAGTGTTTTTCACGGACACGCATCATTCCCCAGCACACCACGTGAAGGAACCACTACTTTTCCAGCCTGTACAGGCATCTTGTAACTGTGAAGACGTGCAGGAGCTAGAAAGCAACCCTTGACTCTTCTACCCCTTCCCTCTCTCCACTTAGCATTTCACGGCGTAGAATCAACTCGCTTCAGAGCGTGGATACTACATTTCGCCCCACCAAACTCACTAGAGCCGCACCACCCTTCTCTATCCAAACGACTCTCTTCAAACACTTGCACATAGGGTTCCCAGGCATGACCTGCAACAGCACGTGCCGTTGAGTTCACCCAACCTTTTACTGTACCACTCGCCAGTGGGCCATGTGAGCTCGCTGTCCAAGACTGCACAGCTTTCAGCTGGAGCTCGGAAGTGCGTGCAGACTTCATGGTTCGAATTTGTTGAGGTATTTTGTGCGGTTCGAGAACTGAATTCAGGTGTGAATAGACCTCCCCCCCTCCACCAACCCAATGACCGTCAGAAACGGCGAAATCGAGTGTTCCATTGGGTGGCTTCATGCTCCGTCAAAAGCACATCGATAGTGCGAATGGTGATAAACAGCAATATAATAATTGAAACTCTTCCACAAGTCACTTTCACATGCAATCCATGGTAGATACAGCTATCCAAAGTCATGCATGCCAATTGTATTCATAGTCACTTTGCTAAAATATACAATTTATTTCTATCCGTATCTTTAATTATACCGTTAAAACTGAAGTGAAAAGTGGGTCCGCACCGCATCTTGAGAAGCATAAGGGAAGCAATATACAACCAAACGCACAAGAGGAAATAGAAAACACGTAAAACTAGATGAGTTGCTGGAATAATAGTAATGTCAAACATATGTGTGTATGTTTAGTAGACTACATAGGGTCACGCCATAGAGAGTACAATCCAATAGCTTTATACCTCTGTATTATCTATTTCTAGTCAACACTTTTAACTCTGAGATGGTATCATGAGCAGGTGAGGTCACCCCCCGCCCACCCGCGCTTCCGCCTTAGGTCCTAGCCGCCTAGTCGTCTAGCCGCCCTGCTGGCCCCGCGGCCCCGTTCCCTAGCGCCTAGCCGGCCGTGGCCCCGTCGCCCCGCCACCTAGCGCCTAGCCGCCCCGCTAGCCCCGCGGCCCTGTTCCCTAGTGCCTAGCCTCCCCATGGCCTTGTCGTCTCGTCGCTTGGCGCCTCACGGCCCCCTGGCCCTGCCGCCCCATCGCCTAGCGCCTAGCCGGCCGCGCCCCTGTCGCCCAGCCGCTCCCCCGCCCCGCCGCTCCGTCGCCCAGCCGCCCCACGGCCTCATCGCGCCGCTGCTCCGCGGCCCCGTCGCCCAGCCGCCCCGCGGCCTCGTCGCCTCGCTACTCCGCGACCTCATCGCCCAGCTGCTCCGCGGCCCCGTCGTCCCCCCCCCCCCCCTCCCCCTCCCCCCCCCCCCCCTCTCGCCTTCGCCGTGTTTCCCGGTCCCCGCTCGCTAACGGCCCTCTCCACCGTCCTGCACCGCGCCCCACCGTGCTGCACCGCTCAGCACTGCGCGGCACCGCACAGCACCGCGCCCCACCGAACCGCACCGCTCTGCACCGCGCGACACCGCTCTGCACCACACGGCACCTCACTGCACCGCGCCCCACCGCACTGCACCGCACCCCCCTGCCTTGCTACTGCCCGCGACCACTTTCTAAGTCTGCACCCCGCTGACCTCACACTCCCTGAATTTGTCGACACCCTGTCTGCCATAGAGACCCGTCAGCGCTCTATCGCGAAGTCTAGCGGTATTGCGCCGATCCCTATCCTTCATGGTTGTGCTCCCGCTCAGTGCACTTACTCTGACGGTTTTGCGGCTATCGTTGGGACAGCCCCTGCTGCTGAGACCGCTGCCGCGGTGGCCGCAGCGCAGTCTCGTCATGGTAAGGCCCGCCGGCCCAAGGCTGGGTGCGGCGGTGGTAGTGGAGGTGGGGGTGGAGGTGGTGGTGGAGGTGGTTCATCCGCTGGCAGTAGTACCGGCGAGGGGGCCATGGCTGGTGCCTCGGAGCAGCAGCCCCAGCGGGAGCAGCATCAGGCACCACAGCTTGACCAGCAACAGCAGCGTCTCGATGTTTCTTTCGGGACCACACTACTCTTACGCCTCTTGCCGTCCCTGCCGCGGTTGCCCTTGCAGACCCTTCCTAAGGTCCGGTAGTCACCCGTAGTTCCACCACCCTCCCTTGTCCGACGGTTCCTTCGGGCTCTCTTACAGGCCTGCACATCCCCTCGTTCTCTCAGAACCTAGTTGGTGTCGGCTGCCTTCAGGACCTCAATGTCACCACTACGTTCCCTGGTCACGAGAAGTACGCTGTCTGTACCGAGGCCGCCACTGGTACCTCCCCTCACCACGTTCCCCCGGGACCCAGTGTCTGGCCAGTTCACGCTGGACACCGTGTTCCCCCCAGTTAGGACGCCCCCCCAGGTGGCAGCGTCTACCCAGGTTGCTGCGGCTTGCTCGTGTTGGTCCCTCACTCACCCGTCGCTGCTGTGGCACCACTGCCTAGTTCACCATGCACTCCCGCGTCTGCGTTACATGTCCCAGCACGGTCACGTCCCCGGCCCGTTTCCCACCTCGTTCCTGTCTTATTACTCCTCCTTTGTCTTCTGTCCCGACGCCTCCGTCTCACGTCTGGTCTCGCCGTCCCTCTCGGGCTTGTCCCGTCTCTCCTGTTCCGCGTTCTCACCCTATGTTGCTCCGTTCCCACGCATCTCGTCCTCCCCTCCTCCCGTCTCCTCCTTCGTCGTCGATCTCTATCGCACCTCCCCCTCTGTTTGACTACCTTCGTGCTGCTCGTCCTCTTGTTTCTCGGGTCCTTGCCTCCCTCGTTACTGACCCGTCTGTTCCTGTCTCGAGTCTTGACGCTCTTGTCGATGCTTCAATGACTTCGCCTCTACCTGCCGCCTTGAGTACGCCATAGCTCTCGTTTCTGGTCCTGCCTGCCCTCTGTCCGTCAGGGGTGCTCCTGCCCTTGGAAGTGACATCCTAGAGGACAGGCAGTACGAGCTTGCTTTCCTGTCTGAGGCTGCTCCCCATCCCTGTTCCATGCTGCTAGTCCCTGAGGGTGACCCATACGCCTTTGCTATCTTGACCCCTCGCACTTACACTGAGGCGACCTCAGGACCCTGGGCCTCTCAGTAGATAGCTGCCATGGAGTAGGAGATGGCATCTTGGAGATCCACCGGCACCTACATCGACGCAGTTCCCCCGCCTGGGGTGAACGTAGTCGATGGTCGGTGGCTCTTTAAGGTGAAGCGCCCTCCTGGAAAGCCGCCTCTATTCAAGGCGAGCTACGTGGCAAGAGGCTTCAATCAGAGAGAGGGGGTGGACTTCTTTCAGACCTTCGCCCCGACCCCGAAGATGACTACTCTTCGGGCGCTACTACACGTAGCAGCACAGCGTGACTACAAGCTCCACTCCCTTGACTTCTCCACAACATTTCTTCAAGGCAGTCTACACGAGCAGGTCTACCTGCGTCGTCCGCAGGGCTTCACCGGTACCTTCCCCCCTGGGACCCAGTGGCTCATCCGGCACCCGGTCTACTACCTTCGTCAGGCACCTTGTAAGTGGCACGACACGCTGCGTGCTACTCTAGCTGACCTACAGTTATTTCAGTTTGCTGTAGACCCCTCGCTCTTCGTTCGTGCTGACCAGACTCATCCTTGTTTACGTAGACGACCTGGTCTTCGCTACTGCAGGCAGAGACGCGCTAGCCTCCGTGAAGGCCGAGCTACTGAAGCGACACATCTGCACTGACCTAGGAGAACTGCGCCGCTACCTTGGCCTGCAGATCTCCTGCCACAGATCAGCGCCCACCATCACTCTCACACAGTCACACTTGGTGCGCTAGGTCCTTCAGAGGTTCGGTTTGCAGTTCTCCTCCGCACAGCCCACACCTCTATCAGTAGACCACAGGCTCTCAGCTCCAGTTCGTGAGGAGTCAGTAGAGCCTAGTGGTCCTTACGCAGAGACTATATAGGGTTGTGCCTTAGAGAGTACAACCCACTAGGTTATATTCCCTTGTACTCACCCATTCTAGTTATTCTATCATTCAAACACCTCTCACAGAAGGCGCTGCAAGCACGCGAAGTTTCTCCCACCACCCCATTTGCGAGCTTCCCCCCCTTCCCTCCTTTTCGATCCCCCCCCCCCCCCCCCTTCCATTTCGCTTCCCTCCTCCCCTCCGTTTCGATCCCCCCTTCCCCTCCGTTTTGCTTTCCCCCTCCCCTCGGCTTTGATTCCCTCCCGTTTTCCCCCTCGAATTCGATTCCATCGTTTTCGATTTCCTCCCCCTCAATTAAGCCATGGGCGGCCGTCTGATTTTTGAGCTAGTATTGTCACTTCGCCTGGGAAATCTGAAAAATAAAACCCGCCCGCCAGAAGTTCCGTATTCCCCCGTATAACGCACCCTAGGGTGGTAACCAAAATGCCTCTAAATTTTGAGAAGGGTGTAATTAGAGGCTAATTTTGTATAACGCCTAGGTGTTGTGGAACATGCGTTTGTGATATTGTTTTTCCTATTCAAAGTCTACAGTCGTACTCAGGGCTCTTGCTAGGATTTGGAGACGTCTGACATTCAGACCGGATTTTTGTGCGCTGTCTGACCATCAAACGGGAGAATTGGTGGAGTCTGAAGTTTCAGACGAATACATAAGGCCAGTCTGCACCTTCGGATGAAATTTTTTGCGCCGTTTGTATTTCCATCTGAAATGGTGGGATCAGTCTAGCTAAGCAAATTGCATAGTGTCTACTATCTCTTGTTCAAGTTAAACAACACATACATCTCCATACGTCTACTACAACAACGACATTCGTACCTATCCTATTGAGCTACTTAACCTACAGGATTTGCCACCATCAGCCTCATGAACACCTTTTAGACGCAGTCTTCTTCGCTGTCACTAGCAAAGGGATTGTCTTCTTCCTCACTGTCAGAGTCTCCTGCAGGTGCTGCTGCTGCTGCTTCTGCTACTGCCTTGCCTCTGGACTTTCTCTTCCAGTATGCAGATCCAGGCTCTTCTTCCTGAAGCACTTCCCCTGCTTCAGCGATTGCCGCTGCCTGTCGTGCTGATGCATCTGCTGCTGCTGCTGCCGCCCTCTTTGCCGCCCTCGCCGCTGGCGATCTCTTGCGCTTTTCGGTCCGCACGGCTTGCACCATCACCACCTCCTTTGCCGGCCTTCGCTTCTTCACCCCCCGCCACCTCGCCACCATGGAGTCCCAATCCATGTCGTAGTCGAGCAGGGAGATAGTGAGAAGGTCGCACAACTTGGCATTGCACAAGTTGCCTTCGAGCCAACTCTTAATAACGTTCTGCCGACTGAAGCCCCTCTCACACTCCACCGTGCTGAAAGGGAGTACTGCCACCGCGATCCACACCAGCACCAGGTTGGGGTACGCCGTCTCCCAGTCGGGAGAGGCCAGCATGTTCTTCAAGCCGTCCAGGAACCCAGAGTCCTTCTGATGTGCAAACATAATGGTCGTGAACTGTGTCAGCTCCTTCTCCGCCTTGCTCCAGTTGACCCCTGATGAGAGTGTGCAATGGAGAAGGGAAATGGAATGAGAGGGAGGGCGAGACCGTTCAGCAGTCAAAGAACAGGGGTATGCTAAAACAGCAAGTGTGCCAGGTGCAATCTTGGGATCAAAGCATGCAAATGATGCAAAAGTGCAAACGATGACTAACCTGGCAATGTGTCAGGAGCGTCCGGGGCGCGCTTGTAGAGATTCCGCAAACCACCTAGCCACAGCGGAAAGCGCCGTGCCCTCTTCTGAATCGTCTTGGGGTAGGCTCCCTGGCGAAAGTGATTTGGTGCAGTTGAGGTTGCTAAGATCGGCCAGGCGCGAGTCGATGTCGTTCAGCACCTTCATAACGAAAGACGTTGCTAGGGTCAACAGCGACCCCATGTCTCCGTCACTCCGCTGGCCGTGGATTGGGTTCTCATGCAGCTCGTAGGTATGGATGAGTGGCGTCCCGTCCGCGTCTATACCCCGGACAGTGACCTGCCGGTTTCGGATGTCGGTGTGCTTGGCAATGAACTCCACGAGAGCCGTGTTCCCATGTCCGAAGTGTTGACCGTAGTTGACGTAGCGCCCGCGCAGAGTAAGTTTAGTGTTGTCCACCGTTTGAAGCACGTGCGTAACATCGACCTGAGGTAGGGTGGAGAGGGGCGAGCGGGAGTGGGGACGGGTGGGAGGAAACAACAGGAATAATGAGAACGCAAACATACAGTTGCCAATCCCTTAAATTTCTCCCCCTCACTTGTCGGCGCTGGAACTTCAAGTTGAGGATATTCAGCTCCTTCAGGACGTCGGCAAGGAAGTAGAGGAGGAAGTGGAATTTGACGCTGATTACCATTTGGTAGGCCTGGTGATCGTACTCTGAAAGAAGAATGATTGCATTGGGGAATACCTCGACAAGCCGTTGGATTGCCTCACCTCGAGACAACCACTGATGTTGTGGATACCCTGCATCTCAAGATTAGTCTCTGTAACCACTTCTTGCAGCTGCTTGAAACGATTGTGAACCACAATCGAACGGCCGAGGACCTCGGCCAATGATCGCACAACCTTGTCAACAATGACAAGGTCGGGAAAAGAGGTTGCAGCGTCTTTTGCTGCGAGCGCCTCCTTGCCAAGCAAAATCCAAAGGTATTAGTATTCTGTTCGATTAAAAAACAAAGAAAAAACTACTATTGTGCACCAACAACTTGTGGGCGATGCAGTGGCAGCTGACGAGATGCGGGATCCGCTCTCGAAGCTGCGCTACAAGCCTTGTTTGTGCCCCGGTCATCACGCTAGCGCCATCCGTGCTGATGCCACAAATCCTTTGCAGGTCTATCCCCGTTGCTTCAAGGTGAGAGAGCAAGACCGCCTGTAGTGACGCGGCGCCTCATTTCTCGACAGTCAGGTGGGCGTAGAACTCAGTGGCGACTTCTCCGTCGCTAAGGAAGATGAGATAGACGATCATGTGCTTCCCCCTTCGACGGTCGGTGCTCTCGTCCAACTGGATGCCAAGGAAGGGGCTTCCCAGGATGTGCCTCAGTTGATGTGCACGCAGCTAGCCCACCATGCTTTCCACCATCTGGGCAAAGCCGTATATGCGAGAAGAACGAGGGAATCAGTTGTGGCAGGTGGGATAAAACAAACAAACAAGGCAAATCAAGAGAGGTAGCATCGAGCATACGGGCAAAGATGAGCGGCTTACTCGGAATAGTACGTGCCGTTCTCCTCCAGGGGCATATCGGGCATCCCCTGTTTTGCCATGAATTGAACAAGGGACACGAACAGAACAATAGGAGCGTCAGACTTGCAAATGAAGAGAACAATTGCAAGGAGCCTTTTCAAACGACGAGCATCCTCGTCGCCATCCTCAAAGTCGACAATACTCTTCTGGTTCTTCACTTTGCCGTCCCTGTGAGCCTTCACCGCCATGGCCGCTTCATGCTTCCCACTGTGGTCATGCTTGCGCATCGTCTGCTTCTGTACGTCGATGATGCCCTCTCCGTCTCGGCCGTTCTGGTAATTCGGCTGGCTGTACGCCATGCATACAGTGCACTTCATGCAGGGGCGGCCTTCACTAGTCTCGGAAATAACCAGCCACGGAAAGTGCCGCTGCCACTGTTCCTTGCACTTCAGCTGCAGCTCCTCGATGGTCACTGGCCACGGGCCTTTGTCAGTGTCATCGTCCTCTGTAGCTGTAGTCGACGGGCCAGTGGCGCCCGCGGCTGTCGTCGACAGGCCAGGGTTGGAGCTGTTTGCCTCAAGCGACTCGGGTGCTGCAGAAGGCACCGTTGGACGAGGACGGGCGAAGGACAGCTTGCGCTGCTTGTATTTAGCTTTCCCCGGATGACGCACAGGAAGGAACGGTCCACCCACCACGGCGAGAGATCGAGACGCAACAACGGTAGCGGCGACGGAAGAGGTACTCGTCGAGAGGGGCGAAGATTCGGGTTTGGGACTGGCAACCCAAGTCTCAACCTCTACATCAGGCATGAGATTGTCGAACGGCTCCCATCTTGAAGAGGGTGACGAGCGAGGCTCACTGTCACCACCATTCGCTTGACCAGCAGGCGTTGCAGGTAGATCAGGAGCCAGAGGACTAGCGGGCACAGTACGAGCATGGTGGGCCATTGGAGAGGGCACAGCAAGTGGGGGAGCTGGGACAGGTGTACCGTCCGCCACAAGAGAGGGTGTGGGCGCCGCGGGAGGTTCAGCGGCTGCCGCTGGAGGAGCAGCCACTGTATGAGATGGCGCGATCGGCGGTTCGGCAGCATGCTGTTGTGTACTTGCTGATACCGCTGCTGTAGCTATTGAGGAGGCTGGATGAATGCGTACGCCGCGGCGCAAGAAATCCAGTGCGCTAAGCGCACTCGGATCGGGAGGGAGGGGGGTGTTCGAGCATGGCTTACTCGCTGGGGCACTAGCCCCAGCGTCCGTCGTCATGGCGCGTACTGAAGGCTAGTCAGAGCTGCAGGAACATTCAAGGAGGAGCTAGAAACTACTATGCTCGGCAGGCTGTGAGAGCCTTGTTTGACGACGGAAGGGTGTAATGGGCCTTCCTAGGCGTTCCGGAGGAAGGGAAAGGTGATGCGAGAGGAGGGAATGGGCTCAGCTTTCATGCAGGGAGCGCGCTACGGAAGTGACGCTCTCTTTCCTGAGCATCACGAAACCCAACGCCAGCTTTCTGATGGCGCATGCAATGTGCTGGCAAGAAGATGCCAGGCACAATGCGCTCCAAAAGCTGTCATGCGCGCCGACCACATGCATGTCAGCAGCGGCGCTGCCCATGTACTGCCTGTTTGGTGCGTCGAAAGCACACAAAAAGGACACCGAGTGGCAGGACGTGACACTCATCCTGCCACCAAATTGCGTTGTGTGACAACGCAGGGAAGTTTCACGCGAAGTTATGATTACGCGTGCTTGGAGTTTGGGACCATCACCTGTGGACTTTTTGCCAACTAGCCTAGTTGGGAAACCTGTCGGTTCTAGAGGAAAACATACACGTTGTCTGACGCTTCAGATGAAACACTACACCTGGTCTGATTTTGCATTTGGAAAAAAATAATTAAAAAATCGGTCTTAACATTCAGATGGGAAATAACTAACGGTATGTGTTTTCAGACGAAACAAGTACCGCAGCTGGATATGCTTCGCTCTGCCCTCAAGCCGAGGCTCCTGACACAGGAGGATCGTGGCCTTGTTGTCAGCGTACAGGACCGGGGCAGAGCTAGGCCGCTCACCTAAGTCAGTGAGCAAGAAGGTCAGCCAGCGGAGCTCCTGTGCCGCCATGGCACCAGTGTAGATCTCAGCCTCACAGCTGGACTGAACAACAGACGACGAGCGAGTGCATCTCCAAGAGATAGCACCCGAACCAAGGCAAAAACAGTAGCCCTAAGACGACCTGAGAGTCTCAGAGTCATCTGCCCAAGAAGCGTCTGTGTGTCCAGTGAGGACCACCCGCCTGCGTCCTCCTAGCACTAACCCCATGCCCGATGTACTTGCTAGATATCGCAAAACCCTCTTAGCGGCCGACCAGTGCTGTGGCCGGTGTCTGCCAGTGGCCACAAAGCGAGCCAGGATGCTGAGAGGGTATGCAAGATCTGGGCGAGTGCAAGTCATCAGGTACATGAGGCAACCCACCAGCTCTGCGTAGGGTCCACTGGGCTCTACTGGCTCCTCAGGAACTGGAGCAGAGAGCCCATGGTCTACAGGTAGAGGTGTGGGCTGTGCGGAGGAGAACTGAGGACTGAACCTCTGAAGGACCTGACGCACCAAGTGTGACTGTGTCAGAGTGATGGTGCGTGCTGCTCTGTCCCTAGAGATCTGCACGCCAAGATAGCGACGCAGCTCTCCAAGGTCAGTGCAGGTGTGTCTCTTCAGCAGCTTGGCCTTCACAGAGGCCAGTGCGTCCCTGTCAGCAGTAGCAAAGACCAGGTCGTCTACATAGGCAAGGATGTAGAACGGAGTCTGGCCGGAACGCACAAACAGCGAGGGGTTAGCAGAGGACGAGAAGAACTGCAGGTCTGCTAACATGGCACGCAGCGTGTCGTGCCACTCGCGAGGAGCCTGACGCAAGCCGTAGACCGGGCGTCGGAGAAGCCACTGGGTCCCAGGGGGGAAGGTACCAATGAAGCCCTGAGGTCGACGCAGGTAGACTTGCTCGTGTAGGCTGCCCTGAAGAAAGGCAGTAGAGAAGTCGAGGGAGTGAAGCTCGTAGTCGCGCTGTGCTGCTACGTGTAGCAGCGCCCGAAGAGTGGTCATCTTCGGGGTCGGGACGAAGGTCTGGAAGAAGTCAACCCCCTTGCGCTGGCTGAAGCCTCTGGCCACGTAGCGCGCCTTGAAGACAGGAGGCTCTCCAGGGGGGCGCTTCACCTTGAAGAGCCACCAACCATCGACTACGTTCACCCCAGGCGGGGGAGCTGCGTCGACGTAAGTGCTGGTGGACCTCCAAGATGCCATCTCCTGCTCCATGGCAGCTATCCACTGAGAGGCCCAGGGTCCCGAGGTGGCCTCAGCGTAGTTGCGAGGGGTCGGGATGTCGAAGGCGTCTGGGTCACCCTCTGGGACTAGGAGCATGGAGCTGAGATGGGGAGCGGCCTCGGAAAGGAAAGCAGGCTCGTACTGCCTGTCCTCCAGTACGTCACTGCCAAGGGCAGGTGCACCCCCGACGGGCGCAGGACGGGCAGGGTCAGAGACCAGAGCGGTAGCGTAGTCAAGGTGGCAGGTAGAGGCGAAGTCAGCGACAGCAGCAACAAGCGTGTCAAGGCACGAGACAGGAACAGATAGGTCTGTAACAAGAGAGGCAAGGACCCGAGGGACAAGGGGACTAGCGGCATGGAGGTAGTCAGACAGCGGGGGAGGTGCAACAACGAGCGACGAGGGAGGAGGCGAGGGGAGGATGGGAGGACAAGACGATTGAGAACGGAGTAACATAGGATGGGAGCGCGGGACAGGGGAGACGGGATGAGCAAGGGAGGGACGGTGAGATCAAACGTGGGACGGAGGTGACAGGAGACAGCGGAGGTGACACAAGGGGGGAACGAGGAGGAAGACGGGCCAGAGAAGAGTCCGGGGGCGGGAACACAGGGCCGTAGACAGGAAGGTGAGGAGGAGGTGGGGGAGACACCGACGAGCGGTCATGGGAGGGAAGGCCGAGCAGGCGAAGAGCGGAGACCGGCGGCGACGACTGCGGCGGCTGCTGCGGCGGCAGCTGCGGCGGCTGGTGCTCGACCCTCGAACCGGCAGGGGCACGACGACCTCCGGGAGAACTCTCAACAGCAGCACCCCCAGAACCAACACCCCCAGAGCGAGAACCCTCTCCAGCCCCAGCGGCACCCCCAGGCCCGCCGGGACAGACCACACCAGGAGCCGCAGGACGAACACACTCCTCAGCGCCAGCACCCTCAGAGGCCAAGAGCGGAAATGGCGGCAGCGGCGACGGCGTCGTCGACAGCGGCTGCGACGGCGGCGGCGGCGACGACTGCGACGACTGCGACAGCGGGGGCGGAGACACCAGGGAAGGGGGACATGGCAAAGGCGGGGCGGGGGGAACACCAGAGTCAGCAGACTCCTCAACAGGGACAACTGACGGGAGGGGAGTGACATGGGAGACACCAGACAGGGCAGGACGCGGCGGGAGGGGAGGAGGGGCTACCGGGGGAGAGGGGGCAAGGAACAGGGGGGGGGAAACCGGGAGACCTCGGTGAGGGAAGCGACGGTAGAAGGAGACGGACTCGTCAAAGGTGACGTCACGAGAGTGGAGGAAGCGGTGAGACTGCGGGTGGTAGAAGAGCCAGTCCGACGAGTCCAGGGAGAAACCAAGGAAGACACAGGGGACAGTGCGGGCAGTGACCTTGTCCGTGCCAGAGGCACGAACGTGAGCAAGGCAACCCCAGACGTGGAACGCAGACGCGTCACCAGGGGACCCGGTCCAAAGCAGGGTCGGCGTAACCTGCGGCCGCTGGGAGCGTGGCCACAGGTTAAGCTGCTGAGCGGCGTAGCGAACGGCGAACGGCCACAGAAAATGGGGTGCACCGGCATGGATCATGGAGGTACGAGCCACCTCCATGACCAAGCCGATGTGGCGCTCAGCAACCCCATTCTGCTGTGGCGAGTCCGGCAAGGTTTACGACTGGGTGATGCTCTCCGCACGACAGATTTGTCCAAGCCGACCAGAAGCGAACTCTCCGCCACGGTCAGAGTGGAGACACAACATGGGGAGACCGTGGTGAAGACGCGCAGCCACAACCCACGGGAGAAGAACGTCGGGCACATCGGCCTTCCGCTCCAGGGGAAACACCGTGGTGTAGCGCGTGTAGTCGTCGACGAGCACAAGAAAGTAGCGCTCGCCACGCGGTCCGGGGACGGGGGCTGGGCCCCAAACGTCCAGGTGCAGGGTCTGAAGGGGAGCAGTAGCAGGGCGAAGAGAGGAGGAGTGAGGGGCACGGCGGAGCCGGCCCTCGACGCAGGGCGTGCACGGTGGAGCCGGCGAGAGGGGAAGGGTGGGGAGCGACGCGGGGAGGCCTAAGACAAGACCGTGCTGGGACATGTGACGCAGACGCGGGAGTGCAGGGTGACCTAGGCGGTGGTGCCACAAATGGGATGAGTGAGTGAGAGACCAACACGAGCAAGCTGCAGCGACCTGGGAGGACGCACCAACCGGGGGGGAAGCGGTGTCCAGGGTGAACAGTCCAGACACCGGGTCCCGGGGGAACGTAGCAAGTGGGGAACCTGAGAAAGCCTCAGAACAAACAGCGAACCGCTCATGCCCGGGGAACGTAGTGGTGATGTCGAGGTCCTGAAGACAGCCGACACCAACCAGGTTCCTCGAGAACGAGGGAACGTGGAGGCCTGTAAGAGAGCCCGAGGGAACTGCTAGACAGGGAAGGGACGTGGAACTGCGAGCGACGACGGGACCCGCAGAGGGGTCAGCGAGAGAGACAACAGCAGGCGCAGCAAGCGGCGTAAGCGTGGAGCGGTCGCGGAAGAAACAGGCAGAAGCACCGGAGTCGAGAGTGAAGGACAGCGAGGCCGTGGCGGAGGCTGGGAACGGAGCCGGTGCAGAACCTAGGCTAGGCAAACTAGGCAGTCCTACGCCTGACACAGCAAGGGAGTCTAAGCTACACAAGGGTGAGACACCTAAACTAGAAGCGTCAGCATACAAAGCTGTAAGACAGCCGACACCAACCAAGCTGGGATGGCGGCGGCTGCTGCTGGGGCTGCTCCGGCTGCGAAGGCGACTGCGTCTGCTCCTACCCACCAGTGGTAGTCCCCTCAGGTGGACTACCATCACCACCACCACTACCACCACCACTAGTGCCACCACCACGACCTCCCTGGCGGCCACGGCCACCGCGGCGCGGACGCTGCTGCGGGTGGACCGCAGCAGCCGTCTCGGTAAGAGGGGTCGCAGTGGCGACCGCAGCCGAAACATCAGTAAACGTGCACTGGGAGGGGGCACAGCCGTGAAAGATAGAGACTGCCGGCGCACCGCTCGACTGAGCGATAGTGTGCTGGCGCGTCTCTATCTCGGTGAGGGTGTCGACAAAGGCGGTCAGTGTGAGGTCATCCGGGTGCTGGCTAAGGAAGCGGTCGCGGGCACTAGCTAGGCGGTCCGGCAGGCGCATGGCGATAAAATAGAGGGTCATGCAGAATGGGGGGGGGAGCGCAGTGAGCTGGGCAGCAGTGCTGGCAGTGCGATAGCGAGTCTCTAGGGCACGCAAGTGAGTTGCAAAGTCTGCGACAGTAGGGAAGGCAGCAAGGTCTGGGAACAGCATCGGGAAGAGCAGGCGGCCGGCAGAAGCGGATGCAGGTGTGGAATAGCGAGCAATAACAGCGTCTAAATAAGCTTTGGCCGTATCAACTGTAGCGAAACGCGAGCGCTCAGACACAGGGAGGGCGTGACTGATAGCAACCTGAGCTACTGCATCGCGTGAGTCCCAGACCGCACAGGCAAGCGCAGCAGTAGAGAAAGCCTCACTCTCAGCGGAGGTGGGGTCAGCAGGGAGGGGAGCAGGTGCAGGGGGGCGAGGGAGCAAGCCATCAGCATGGACAACCAGCGAGTGTCCATCCTGGCGCTGACCCGTAAGCTGACGGCGGAGATTGGAGATACAGGCGACGAAGTCAACCGCGTGGCCCTCAGCGTCCAAGCGAAGCACGAAGTCAGCCATCGTGCAGGGTCAACGACACAGCGGCACAAGTCAACTGCTCGGCAGGAGCACAGCGGCACGGGGACACGGCGGCAGCACTCTCCAGTAGGGCGGCTGCGGGGCGCCCCGGCGCGGGCTAGCAGAGGACACGGGGCACGAGGTGGCACGGCAAGCCGAGCAGGCACGAGGATGGGCCGGGCGGGCAGGAGGAGGGGCCGGGCTGGCGCTGAAAACCGGGCAGGCGCGTCAGGGCTGGGCTAGCGCTAGGAGGGGCCGGGCGGGCGCACTGGGACGGGCGGGCGGTAGGAGGGGCCTAGCAAGCGCGGGGCGGCCAGGCAGTCGCGACTTTGGGGGGGGGGGGGCGGGCGGGCGTGAGGAGGGGCCGGGCGGCGCTAGGAAGAGGCTGGGCAGGCGCTGCTGGGGCCGACTAGGAGCGGGCGCGACGGCCAGTGGGGCCAGCTAGGGGCGGGTGCGAACGGCCAGAGGGCCGGCTAGGAGCGGGCGCGAACGGCCGGGGGGCCAGCTGAGGGCGGACGCGACGGCCAGGGGGCCAGCTAGGAGCGGGCGCGACGGCCAGTGGGGCCAGCTAGGGGCGGGCGCGACGACCAGGGGGCCGGCTAGAAGCGGGCGCGGATGGCCAGGGGGCCAGCTGAGGGCGGACGCGACGGCTTGGGGGCCAGCTAGGGGCGGACGCGACGGCCAGGGGGCCGACTAGGGGTGGACGCGACGGCCAAGGGGCCAGCTAGGGGCGGACGCGACGGCCAAGGGGCCAGCTAGGGGCGGACGCGACAGCCAGGGGGCCGGCTAGGGGCGGACGCGACGGTCTAGGGGCCGAGTAGGGGCGAACTCGACGGCCAGGGGGCCGGCTAGGGGCGGACGCGACGGCCAGGGGGCCGACTAGGGGTGGACGCGACGGCCAGGGGGCCAGCTAGGGGCGAACACGACGGCCAGGGTGCCGACTAGGGGTGGACGCGACGGCCAGGGGGGCCAGCTAGGGGCGAACGCGACGGCCAGGGGGGGCAGCTAGGGGCGAACACGACGGCCAGGGGGCCGACTAGGGGCGGACGCGACGGCCAGGGGGCCGGCTAGGGGCGGACGCCACGGCCAGGGGGCCGGCTAAGGGCGGGCGAGAGACTAGGGCGCGGGCGGAAGCGGGCGGGGGGACCTTACCTACTCGATACCATGTTAGAAAACGTGAATAATTACTAGAAGGAGAAACCTAGAACATATACCTGTTGGGTTGTTCTCACTAGAAGCACACAGCTAGTCTAGCCTATAACTTCTACATAGAACATATGTATAAGTTGACACCCTGATCGCTGTCTGCGAACCCTGAGCATTTCTGGGTTTCATGTTTCTGGTCTGGATACTGACAAATCAGGGTAGTCATTTTTTGAAAACAGACCCCTCAGGGTATTTCTTTTTTTTTGTTGTCAACAGCTCAGGGGGAGTTTTTTTTTAAACGTCAGCCCTGTTCGGGACAAAACCGAAGAAGTTGGCCTTGCCTGGACTTCCAAGAGTCGAGGGCGTGCGCGCTGTAGTCGAGCCCAGTAAGGAAAAGGAATTTCCTTACAAGAAGGCAAGATATGTTTTTCACTGCACGAAAGCGTACATTCAAAATCTTCCAAAAGCATGTACCATAACATAACATGCCTCTGGACAACGAATTAGGCATACAGTGCACATCTCTAAGATCTATCGCTATCTTGTGCATGGAATCAGCTTGACAAGGCCATCTCCACCGCATGTGAGAAAGCCGTGGCTTGACGGGATCATATCCATTACGCCGACCTGCAAAGCGGGAGGGAGACAAGTAAAATACGATGGCAATCACCACAACTGAATTTTGAGCCAGCTCAAAGTCATCTGGGGTTGGGAGACGAAGGTACGGTAGGGGTCATTTTCCATAGTAACTGGCAAACAATAAACAGGAATTACGGGCGACTTGGTCCGCCTGAATCACCCAGTGTAGCCCCTCAACCTCAACACAATCCTATCCCAAACAGCCACAGCTTGCGACCTGGATGACTGCCACAAAGCCGCGCGTGAATTGGGGAATGTCCCCCTTTCATGCACCTCGTGCCACTCCCTCAGTAGCTGAAACCATACCCGCATGCTCGATCCCTCAACAGCATACCCGCATGCTCGATCCCACAACAGCATACCCGCATGCTCGATCCCACAACAGCATACCCGCATGCTCGATCCCACAACAGCATACCCCCATGCTCGATCCCACAACAGCATACCCGCATGCTCGATCCCACAACAGCATACCTGCATGACTGCCCCGAAGCCCCGCGCGTTGAGGAACGTGCGCTTCTCATGCACCTTGGCCCACTCCCTCAGCAGGCGGCAGCGCGCCGCGTCCCACAGCTTCACCTCGCCCTCCTTGGACGCACTCAGGAAGAGAGGAGTGCCGGGCACACCCACCACGCTCGACACACTGCTGCCATGCGCCCTGGGGATGTACCACAATGCACGATCCCCACCACTACCACCACTGCTGCCGCTGCTGCTGCTGTTGTTGGATTTGTCTCCTGGACCCCCTGGGCTGCTCATGGTACTGCCAACACTGCTGTTGCTGCTTCCACTCCCCCCTTTGCCAGCGCCCCCTCTCTTGCCGCTCTTCCCGCTGGCGATGAACCGGAAATCGTGCACCGCGATGTCGCCTCCCTTGCCGCCCGTCACGATCAGCGAATGGGACGCTGACAGCTGTCCTCCTCCCCCTCCACCACCGCCGTTTCCTCCGCCTCCAGTGCTTCCGGCTGTGGTGGCAGGGCCAGTGTTATCCACGATGGCTATGCTGGTGGCACCGCCTGGAGTGGGGAGAGGAGAGGAGAGAGGTAGAGCACAGTGATTACAGGTGGAGATGACTCATGAGTATGGGAGTATTGTATGGTACGGGAGTAGGGCTGTGATGGCAGGTTTCAAAGTCGACTCAAAAGCAAAGAGTATGGGAGAATGGTATGATAAGGGAGTAGGGCTGTGGTGGCAGGCCCAGTGCTGTCCACGGTGGCAATGCAGGTGGCACCGGCTGGGGTAAGATGATGATATGAGGCGAGAAGATGAAATGAGGCGAGAAGATGAAATGCGGAGAGACGATAATAACACCCAAGATTGCCCGACTCCCAAGATCGCCCAACTCCCAAGATCGCACAAACTCCCAAGATCGCCCAACTCCCAAGATCGCCCAACTCCCAAGAACGCCCAACTCCCAAGAACGTCCAACTCCCAAGATCGACCAACCCCGAAGATTGCCAAACCCCCAAGATCTTTTGAGGCGACACAACACTAGATCGCATCATCGCAGCACGATACCCTAGCCCATTTCTTGCCTTGGTGGCAATTGATGGCTACTCGAGAGGCGTTTGGTGGGGCGAGGGAGTCCCACACGACCAGGTTGTCCTGAGAGGGGCTGAAGCCCACAGCTGCCACCACACTGCTGCTGGGGCCTATGAACGCCACGTCACTGCATGCAGGGGAGTAGTGGGGTGGGTTGCAGTGCGGTGGGGTGGGGTGAGAGGTATGCAATCAAATACTGGGCTGAAGGCACCGCTGCCACCACACTGCTGCTGGAGCCAATGAACACAACGTCACTGGAGAGGGGATGAGGGGAGAAAGCATGCAGGGGAGAGGGGACGAGGAGTACACGAACACTGTGTCAATCACCGAGAGGGGCTGATGCCCACCGCTGCCACCATGCTGCTGCTGGGGTCTATGAACGCCACATCACTGGAGAGGGGATGAGGGGAGAAAGCATGCAGGGGAGAGGGGACGAGGAGTACACGAACATTGTGTCAATCACTGAGAGGGGCTGAAGCCCACCGCTGCCACCACGCTGCTGCTGGGTGGGGCCAATGAACGTAGTCAACTGCAACCCACTTTTGAGTCGCCTCAAAACCCACCTCCCTTTGCAGCATCCCTTACCAGCGGACTGCCTCTTTCCTACAGCCATACGCTACCGCTCCCACCTTGCGGCCGAAGCAGTGTTTCGTTTCAGTGGGCTTCACGTTGCTGCGGCCGAAGCAGTGTTTCGTTTCAGTGGGCTTCACGTTGCTGCGGCCGCCCACCTCCAAACAACTGCCATACTGTACGACTCTCTCTCACCTTGCACTTCTCCCAAAGCAGTGTTTGGTCTCGGTGGGTTTCACGTTGCTGCGCCCGCCCACCTCCATCTGCCACATCGACACCGTCCCGTCCGCAGCAGCCGTGGCGAATCGTTCCCCGTAGCGGTCGAAGCGCACCGAGGTGACTGAGGGGATCACCAGCGGCACAGGTGTGTTGGAGGATGGGAGAACCCCATAGGTGGCCGTGGCTGTTGGTGCGCCGAACTGGGAGGGGTGGGGGAAGGAAGAGCAGGTCGAGTGAGGGCAGCACAGTCCCGTCAGCAGCAGCTGTGGCGAATCGTTCCCCGTAGCGGTCGAAGCAGACCGAGGTGACTGAGGGGATCACCAGCGGTACTGGTGTGTTTGAGGAGGGAAGAATCCCGTAGGTCGCTGTGACTGTTGGTGCGCCAAACTGGGATGGGTGGGGGGATAGAACAGCAGGGTGAGTGAGGAAAGCACAGTACCATCCGCAGCAGCAGCCGTGGCGAATCATTCCCCAAAGCGATCACCAGCAGGAGGGACCGATGGTGTACACATGACCGATGGAATCACCAGCGGCACTGGTGTGTTGGAGGATGGGAGAACTCCAAATGTTGGTCTGGCTGTTGCTGCGCCAAACTAGAAAGGGTGGGGTGGGGGGATAGAACAGCAGGGTGACTGGGAGAGTATAGTGCTGTCAGCAGCAGCCGCGGCAAAACAACCCAGAAAAAAGGAAAGAAAGAAAGAAAGAAAAAAACACACGAACAGAGGTGATTGACCGACAGGATCACCAGCAGCATGGGCATGTTGGAGGGGTCCTCCCAGTAACTAACCATAGCAGGCCCAACCCACAGCAGCACCTACCCAGGGAATACCTACCCGCTAGAAACACGCTCGTACCTGCCAGAGGTACACGTGAGTGTTGGTGGAGCCCACAAGAAAAAAGGGCCGCAACGGATGAGCAGCCAGAGCCCTGCCTGCTACGGACTCAGCCGTGGCAGGTGGGTCCACATACCCCTCCTCCGCATCCTCCAAGTCCTCCCACCCCAGCCCCCACGCGCCTATCCCCCCATACCCTGGAATCCCCATCCCCACGCCTCCTGCATAAGATGAATCCCGAGCCACGGTGCCCCGACCCACTGCCGAGCCTATCGGGGAGAACGGGGAGGAGGTATTGGCGGCACTGTTGCCGATGCTCGCACTGCTGAAGCTGCTGCTTCCGAACCCTCCCAGCCTATTTGCCCCCCCTCCCACGCTCCCACTACCACTGCTTCCCGTGCTCGCCCCGCCCTGCCCCCCTCCCCCACCCCAACCACCAGCACCAGCACCACTGCCAGTGACGCTGCTGGCACCACCAGCACCACTGGGCATATTCATTCGGCCGCTCGGGGAGTGGGTGAGCAGAGCAAAGTGGGCGGGAGGGGGAGTGGCCACCCTGCCAGCGTAGCTGTCAGCCGGCCAGCAGGCCGACGCCCAGAGATTGTCAAACACAGGCGGGATGGGAGCGTGGTGATTGGAGTAACCTGGGTAACCGGAGTGGGTAGCAGCACCGGGGTGGGTAGAAAGTGTGAGGGTATTGGAGTGAGAACTAGAGTGGATGTCAAAGAACAGGAGGCCCTTGCGGTTGGTGGCCACCACGGCTTGCCTTGGATTCAGTGCATTCACACATATACCTTCTAGGAGCTCCCCCCCCGTTTTAAGCACCTCTAATGGCTCGCCAAACGCCCTTCCCGCCCACCGTGCACTCATCTCCCCTCCCTCCTCCTCCCCCTCCTCTTCCTCTCCCTCTCCTACCCTCTCTCTCCCTCCCGCCTTCTCGTCCCCGTCCTTCGATCCTTTCACCCGTCCTCCCTGCGCCCCCTCACTCTCTCCCCCCTTCCTTGCCTGTTCTCTCACATCCCCCATGCTCCCCCCCGCGCTCCCCCACTTCCCCCCTCCCCCCACCTCCCCCTCTCTGCCAATCAGCCCAATAAGGCTAGGGGTAGACACTGCTCTGGACCCTAATCCGCCTGCCCCGAGCCCTAACTCCCCCTCTGTCTGTACCCGCTCCATCCCCCCCCCAGCATGCCCTCTCATCCCCCTCCCCTTTCCCTCTCCCCCCCAGCCCTCCCCTGCTGCTCCCCCCAGCCCATGCTGTCCCTGGCTGTGCCCTCCCCCAAATCCACCTACCCCAGATCCTACCTTCCCCAGTCCCCCTTCTCCTCCCCAACCTCCACCTCCTCCTCCTCCTGCTTCTCCTCCCCCTCCTCCTCTCCCCCCTGGACCTCCTGCTGCTGCTGCGGCGGCGGCTTTTCGGGCCGCCCTTTCCGCTGCTGCCACATCAGCGTCCCTCCTCGCCCTCCATGCTGCCAGCTCAGCAAAATCAAATCCCTCGACACCCAGCACGCTGCGCAGCTTGTCTTTTGCGACCACAAGTTGCCAAAGCTCGCCACACGCCCGGCCCCACTCACCAAGATCACACTCCCCCTCCTCCCCTCTTCCCCCACCTCCCTTCACTCCACTACCCTCCTTCCTCTCATCCTGTCTCCCCCCTCCTGCCCTCGCCCCCCCCACCCCCGTGGATCCTGGTGCATGTTTTCCCAAAATCGAAGGTCCCCTACCAGTAGCACCTACCCCAGGCCTGCCTCCCTCCAGCCTCTTCCCAGCGCCACCAGCAGCACCAGCACCAGCTAAACCAGGCCCTTCTGCCCCTTTATTAGCAGCTTCGATATGAGCCACATCTGCTGCAGCAGCGAGGACCAGAACAGGGCCGGATTCAGGAGACTCGAGCACTGTATGCTGTATCCCAGGGAGCAAAGGGCATGTGTCAGATCTCGTTGTAAGGGCCACACTGCTGCCTGCCATTCCTGCTGCTATTGCTGCTGTTGCTGCTGCTGCCCCTGAAGGCCCTCCTGCCGTGGTGGTGCCTGACGTGGTTCCTGCTGTTGCTGCACTGCTGGCAGTGGTGGTGAGGTGTGCTGATGGGGGGAGGGCTGTGTGCGGGTGTGCCGTGACGGCGTGAGTGCTATGCCCTGGTGCGGCATGAGCATCTGGGTGTGTGGGGATGTTGCCATGGTGCCGTGATACATGCCCCGGGCCAATACTGCTGTGCATCTGCTGCTGACTGTGCTGCTGACTCTGCTGCTGACTGTGCTGCTGACTGTGCTGCTGACTGTGCAGCACTGAGTTTTCATCTGCCAGCCACTGTAGCAGCCCATCTGTGGCTGCTAGTGACACCAAGCGACCATAAACCGAAGCCGCCATATCCTTTATATCACCACCACCAGCACCACCCCCACCACCACCAGCACTACCTCCACCACCACCACCAGCACCACCAGCACCACCAGCACCACCAGCACCACCAGCACCAGCAGCACCAGCAGCACCAGCAGCACCAGCAGCACCAGCACCACCAACACCAGCAGCACCAGCAGCACCAGCAGCACCAGCAGCAGCACATGTACCCCTGAATCCTGAGCCCCACGCTCCTGCTCCCACCTGCATGCGAGTGGTCACATGTGCGGCCAGCTGTCGTCTCAGTGCCGAAGCTACGCGTGCAGATGCGAGCACAAGAGCATCGGAGGCTGCTGCAGCAGCTGAGGCGTCTGGCAGGAGATTATGGAAAACAGAAAACCCTGCTGCTGCTCCTGTGCCTCCTGCTGCTCCTGTGCCTGCAGCTGCTCCTTTTGCTCCCCCTGCCCCGACCCTTCCTTCTCCGCCTGCCCAATCTGCTACTCTGGCTGTTCCTCTGCCTGCTGCTGCTTCTGCTGCTGCCACTGCCGCGGCAGCTGCTGCCGCCACCCCCCCTGCTGCTGCTCCTGGTGGTTTCAGGTGAGAGGGAGCAGGCGAGGGAGCAGGCGAGGGAGTAGGCGAGGGGAGGGTGGAGGAGGAAGAGGTGGCAGGGGAAGCAGGGGAGCTCCATGGACGGGCGAAAGCGGAGAAGAACGAGGAGGCAGCAGCAGGAGGGAGCGGCTGTAGCTGTGGATGGTGCTGCTGGTATTGCACCTGGTGCTGGTGCTGGTGCTGCTGGTGTTGGTGTTGGTTGGGTGAAACAAGTGCGTGTGGGTGGTGGTGGGGGGAGAGGGGAGGCGTTGTGAAGGTGGGGGTGGTGGTGCCGCTGGGAGGGCTGTAGGGAACAAAGTGGTGCGGCGGCTGCCAGTGCTGCTGCTGCTGCTGTTGCTGCTGTGGCGGCAGGAGGTGGGAGAGATGGTGCGGGTGAGCAGGAGGAGCCTGCATAGGACTGTGCCCTCCCTGACCCTGTTGCACCCCATGCTGCTGCTGCTGAGAATGGCTGGCTTGGTTGAAAAGTCGACCCTGCTGCTGTGGTGGCTGCTGCTGGTGCTGCAGGTACGACTGGACAGGTGACATCCACCCAAACGACCTGAACGCTCGGCTGATAAGAGACGGCGGCACGGCATGCTTCCGCACATACCGCTCCACTAGCGACCACATTGAAGCCCCCACAACGCGCCACATGTCATCCTCCGATAGGACGATTACCCTCCCCTCAACAACCACCTGACCAGGCCCCACTAACGCCCCCTCCTCACTCCCCCCCACTTCCTTCCCCCCCTGCCCCACATCTGTCTCCTTATTTCCCCTTGCGCCTCCAACCTCCCCCCTATGCCCCACGCGCCCTCCCATTCCCCCCTCTGCTCCCCCCCCTGTCCCCCCTATCTCAAGGCCCAGGAACCACTCTAAGCAGTCCTCCCCCTCACGAGGCAGCACGGGGGCAAAACACCCACCAGCGTCCCCCACCCTCCCCCCTACGGTGAGCCCCACTCTCTCTCCCAGCCCCCCTTCCCCCAACCCTCTCTCCCCCGCCCCCCTCTCCCACATGCCTCTCTCCCCCATCCCCTTCTCCCTCACAACTGGGTGCAGCAGGTGAGCAAGGGTGCGGGGCCTGTGGGCGATCCAGGCTGCGGATAAGAGGCAGGTGAAGGCTAGAGCCTCCACTGCTCGCCCCTCGGCCTCTATCCCCTGCTCTAGCGCGTCCTCGGATTCTTCGAGGGCCATTTGGGGCGGGATGGAGGATGTGGGGGATTGGGGAGAAGTGACTGACGGGCCTGATGGGGGATGTCTTGCTGTGGCAGCAGCAGCAGCAGCAGAGGCAGCAGCAGCAGCAGAGGCACAGGATGATCGCATTGCCGCTGCGCCTTCCCGCCACAGCTGGAGGATCTCCCCTGCCACATGGACCAATCGCAGTGCATCCACGCCCAGACGCTTGTCCTGGTAATGATTCAGCAATTGCTCCGTTGCCTGCTGCTGCTGCCTCCCCTGCTGCTGCTGCCGCTGCCTCCCCTGCTGCTGCTGCTGCTGCTGGTGCTGGAACTGCTGGTGCTGTGGCTGGCAGCTCGATCCACCTGACCCCAAACCCACTCGCTTCACTCGCCTCCTCCCACCGCCCACCACCCCTCGCCCCATGACAAGCCGTGACAGGGCGGGGGACAAGCACACAGCCACTCTCCGAAGAACGGTCAAGCAGAGGTGTGCTTGCAGGTGATCAAAGGAGTGTGGTGGATGGACGGTGGAGATCGCATCTGGAGGTGGGAGGGGCCTGGGGATGGCCCACTGTGCCACATGGGCGGTGACGTGGCACAAGAGGAATGGCTGAGAGGTGGTGATTGCTTGGGCGGAGATCTGGAGAGGGGTGTGAGAAGGGGAGGGGATGTTTGGGGGCGGGGGGTGGGAAGCGGGGGGAGAGGAGGGGTGAGCGGCAGGAGAGGAGGAGGGGGGGGGAGGGGGGGATAGAAGGGAGAGGGGGAAGGGGAGGGGGGAGAGGGGGTCATGAGGGAGGCATAGCGATGGCAGACAGGGGGACAGACAAGGAGCGCAGTAATGGAGGTGGATGGCGGAAGGGGAGTGCACGAGGTGAAGGAAGAGCTGAGAGGCGGATAGAAGAGACGCACCGCAGGGTACAGCACGCACACACACACACCCGCACACACACCCACAAACACACCCACACACAGACACAACCACACACACACCCACCCACACACACACATGCACACACACACATACACACACCCACACACACACACACGCACGCACGCACACAGACACGCACGCACACACACACATTGTACAGTATTTTTGAGAATTCTCAAAAATACCCTGCAAATTTTTTGAGAATTCTCAAAAATACCCGGCCTTTTTTTTGAGAATTCTAAAAACACCTCGCAGTTTTTTTTAGAATTCTCAAAAATACCCTGCAATTTTTTTGAGAATTCTCAAAAATACCCTGCATTTTTTTTAGAATTCTAAAAAATAGCCTGCATTTTTTTTTTAGAATTCTCAAAAATACCCTGCAATTTGTTTGAGAATTCTCAAAATACCCTACATTGTACAGAGAAGAAGCCATGAAGCAACGTGGCAAAGAAGACGAAAACAGAGCAGCACGGGAGGCAGCGACTCGACTCACAGCAGCAAGGGATGCAGTGGCATCAACTTTACAGTGCTTGGACCATGCTTCCACCTCCTCCACCAACTCCTCCACACCACTGTCCCCTCCTCCTGCTCCTCCTCCGACTCTGCCTCTTCCTTCTCCCCCTCCCCTACCTCCTCTCCCTCCTCTGCCCTCTGCTCTTCCCCCATCATTGGTTGTTGCTGTACCTTTCACCTCACCAGCCGCAGCAAGGCCGGCAGCGGCTCTCTGCCTGAGCAGCTGCCGCAGCTTGGCTGCTTGCACTGCTGCCACCACTGCTGGGTGCACCCATCCCTCCCCCACCAATGCTGGCACAGACACTGCAGCCTTAGGCACTGATGGCATGGACGCTGATGGCATCGACACAGTAGAAGAGCTTGCTTCACCTGCGCCTCTTGAGCTGCCGCTGTCTTGGAAATCCCATGCTCCACCACTGAACCCGCCCGCACCGCTCTGCACCTGATTAGCACCGCTCTGAACCAGACCAGAACCCCTCTGCTTGGTGATTTCCAGTACAGCCTGCAGCACGAGTCCCATGTGGTCACTCCCGCTCACAGCCTCAACTGCTGCCACTGCTGCTAGTCTCTGCACTGCCTCTGTATCCTCCCCTAACCCCGGCTTCTTTGCCACCGTGGTGCAAAACGCCGCCACCTCAGCGCCAGCAGGCTCGGCTGCTGACGTGGCAGCTGCTTGTGATGGTGATGATGTGGCGGGTTGTGACGGGGTGAGTGCTGAGGTGGCAGTGGAGGAGGAGGAGCGAGTGAGGAAGGGGGTGTGCTGGTGGGAGGATAAAACAAGGTCTTGAAGAGACTCGAGCTTTCTCCCCATAAGCCACTGATAAGGGTAGACAAGGGGTGGAGCAGGATGAGATGGCGGGACGACATGGGGAAAAGCAACGGGTTAGGATGGCATGGGATGGGATGGGATGGGATGGGATGGGATGGGATGGGATGGGATGGAGTAGGCATGAGCAAAACCGGGTAATTACCCGACCCGACCCGGTTTTGCCATACCCGACCTCGGGTCGGGTAATTTCGGGTCGGGTCCGGGTCGGGTAATATGCCCAGGACCCTTACCCGGACCCGGTTTTTTTAGGCGGGTATTATAATACCCGCCTGGCGGGTCCGGGTATACCCGACCCGGACCCCCTGAAAAGCGGGTAATTTTACCCGCCACCTACTAGTGGACATCCTAAAGTTGGGCTAGTAGGCTAGGTAGGTAGGGCTCCACTCGTCCCCCCTCACCTCCAAAACGGTTTTGCCGCAAAACCTAAAACACAGCGCGACTTACGCCCATGTCTAGGTGGAATACCCGACCTCGGGTAATTTTTTACCCGACCGGGTCGGGTACCCGTTACCCGACACGTCGGGTAGCATTCCGGGTAGCGGGTATTGATACCCGGCCCGGGTAACCCGGACCCGACCCGGCGGGTAATTATCAGGATTTCCGATACCCGACCCGCCCTAAAAGCGGGTCCGGGTACCGGGTACCCGACCCGGGCGGGTAGTTTGCTCAACCCTAGGATGGAGTGTGGTGTGGACGCAATGACAAGGGAGGTGTAATGAAAGAGAAGCAACACGGTGTAGCAAAGTATGTCGGTTATAGCAATCTCTGGCAGTCACGGCAATTTCTGGAATAAGTTTTTCGGTCCAATAGGTAGCAGCATCGCGAGTACACTACCACCCCTCTGTTCCCTCACCTTGAGCGTGCACACTATCCAAGCGTCCCTCTAGGAGCAGAATCAGGCAGCAGCGGCCACTCGATCACATCCCTCGAGTATGCAGCCGTCCCCCCCTCGTCCTCCCGCAGGCGGCACAGAATGGGTCACAGGTTGCTGGTGCAGACAAACAAGGAATTTACAAACCACCGAGTCTCACCTTGAGTGTGCACACCCCCCAAGAGTCCCCCTTGGCCGCAGCATCCGGCAGCAACAACCTCTCCATCACATCGCTTGAGTAAGCTGCTGCCCCCCCCGTGTCCTCCCACAGGCGGCACAGCACCAGCGCCAGCTGGGGGTCCCCTCAGGTTGGGCTTTGAGGAGCACTCTGGTGTGAATGCTCAACCATCAGAATCCCCCCACACACAGAGGGAGAAACTCACAGACCACAAAGCCCCACCCTCTCACCTTGAGTGTGCACACCATCCAAGAGTCCCCCTTGGCAGCAGCATCCGGCAGCAGCAGCCGCTCAATCACATCCCTGGAGTACGCCACCGCCCCCGCCTTGTCCTCCCGCAGGTGGCACAGCACGAGCGCCAGCTGGGGGTCCCGCAGGTTGCGCGCACACACAGAGGCGGCGGAGGGGATGTCCTCCCCTAGGAGAAAGAAGGTGGCTGCCAATTCGAACCTGTGTTGAGACAGGAGCACATAGGCGTTCTTCAGGGCCGCTGCCCTGTGGCGCTCCTCCTGTTGGGTTGAATAGGGGTTATAGGGGGTGGGGGGGGAAGCTCTTCAGATACCAGGTTGAAGCTCCTCAGGCAGCCCATAGGCGTTCTTCAGGGCCGCTGCCCTGTGGCGCTCCTCCTGTTGGAGTGGGGGGGGGGGGGGGGCAAAGATTGGGTTGCGGAGGAAGTTGAACACTTCGAAGCACACAGAGGCAGCGGAGGGGATGTACTCACCTCAGGGTGCAGGGGGGGATGCATGGGGGGGGATGCATGGGGGGGGATGCATGGGGGGGATGCATATGGGGGATGCATAGGGGGGGATGAATAGGGGGGGATGCATGGGGGGGGATGCATAGGGGGGATGCATAGGGGGGGATGCATACGCAGGTACCAGTCGGGCGCACAGCACACACACAGCTACTACTACCTATGCAGGTACCAGCCAGTGCACATACCGAGAAGTCCCTCCCCAGGAAGTCAACAAGCTTCTTGTCCAGCAGCGCACAGTTGCTACGCATACAGTAACTAGTTAGCCCACGTACCGAGAAGTCCCGCCCCAGGAAGTCAACGAGCTTCTTGTCGCGGTCGTCCCTGCTGAGCTTGAGCAGCCCCTGCAGCACGGTGCGGCGGTCCAGCACCATGTACAGCAGTGCACAGTCCTTGGGGTCCCGCCGCTGCTGGTACTGCGCCCTCGCCACTCGCTCCATCTACAGGGGAGGGGGGGAGAAGGGAAGGGGAGGAATAAGGAATAGATGGAAAAGAATGAGGATTCCACAGCGATGCCTCTGTGGCTATAATATGCAATCCAGCTACTACCACAGAAACACATTCTCCACAGAAACACCCACCAGTTGCCATAGCTGCATGGTGTTGCAGAGCCAGTAGCCCACACCCAGCGCCCTCAGCCCGGCCCAGGAACGATTCTCCACATCCTCCTCCTGGACTCGTTCACCAGATCGGCCACTGCCCCTGTGTGGACCGCCCACACCACCTACCAGTTACCATGGTACCAATTTTTGAGGCGCCTCAAAAACCCTCCACACCATCTACCAATTACCACGGTACCAACTACCGGCAGGAGCGATTTATTAAGAGAGCACCCACCAGTTGCCGTAGCTGCATGGTGTTGCAGAGCCAGTAGCCCACACCCAGCGCCCTCAGCCCGGCCCAGGAACGATTCTCCACATCCTCCTCCTGGACTCGTTCACCAGATCGGCCACTGCCCCTGTGTGGACCGCCCACACCACCTACCAGTTACCATGGTACCAATTTTTGAGGCGCCTCAAAAACCCTCCACACCATCTACCAATTACCACGGTACCAACTACCGGCAGGAGCGATTTATTAAGAGAGCACCCACCAGTTGCCGTAGCTGCATGGTGTTGCAGAGCCAGTAGCCCACACCCAGCGCCCTCAATCCAGCCCAGGTGGGCTTGTCAGCATCCTCCAGACACGCGTTCACCAGATCGCCCACTGATTCTGTGTGCACCGCCCACGCCACTGCTCGAGACTCCACCTCCAACTGCCCCTGCCCCTCCCCCTCTCCCTGCTGCCCCTGCTGCTGCACCTGATTGCCTCCGTCCACTCTCCCACCACCAGATGCGCCTCCCCCGGATAACCCCCCCCCAGGCCTGATGCTGCTGCTGCTGCTGCCTCTACGGTCAGTGGAGGAAGCACCTGCTCCCAGTCTAGTGCTTGCTGCAGTGGACGCCTCTTTCGCTGCTGCAGCAGCGGCAGCGGCGGCGATGGCGGCAGCGCGGCGCTGCTGGTGCTTCCTGGCTGCACGAGAGAGGTGCATCGAAAGCCAGAACCTGTGGGGGGATGGGAAGAGAGGGAGGGAGGGGGGAAGGCAGAGAGAGGGTTTAGTGCTGGGGGACCCTTAAGGTCCCCTGGCCTGGGTTGTTAGGTCTCAACTGTTGTGCGCTGTCCGCTGCCATGCCTGTACCCTACCCTACCTAATACAAAGGACCAATTGAGAGGGTTTAGTGAAAAGGGCACATCTGCTGCTCCCAGGCTGGTGCTTCCTGGCTGCACGAGAGAGATGCATCGAAAGCCAGAACCTGTGGCGGGATGGGAAGAGAGGGAGGGAGAAAGACCACTTGAGAGAGGCGGGTGAGAGAGAAGAGGGGATGGGGGTGGGGAAGGGGTGGAGGGGCGGAGAGGGGGAAGGGGGGGAGAGAGAGAAGAAAGGGAGAAGGTAGAGCAGCAGGCTAAAGAGGGTCTACCTTTTCCCCGGATCATCCAGAGCCATGACTGCACGCGCCACTGAAGATGATGCTGCTGTGCCCGATGCACCAGCACCCGAAGAGATGATGCGGGGGGGGGATAGAAGAAAGGGAGAAGTTAGAGCAGCAGGCCAGAAAGTGTCTACCTTTTCCCCGGTTCATCCAGAGCCATGACCGCACGGGCCAATGAAGATGACGCTGCTGTGCCCGTTCCGCCAGCCTCCTTCCCGATAGAGCCACCACCTACATCGCTACCATCCCCCTCTCGCTCCTCTCTGATGCTCACCCCATCCATCGCAGCCACCACATCCAACAACACTACCACCATGTCCGCTTCACCAGCAGTCAAGCCAGGCACCCCCGCCCCTGCTCCACCAGCGCTGCTGCTGATGCTGCTGCTGCTGCTGCTGTTGCCACTGCGAATAGTGCTGCCTGCATCAGATAGCACCTGGAATATGGCCGTGGCTTCGTCCTGTGTGAAGGGGGCGTGCCCCCCCACCAGCACCCTCTGCTGCAGCTGCTGCCACCGCAACACTGCAGGAGACACAACGGCACCACCACCCTTCACACCTCCCTCTCCTCCAAGACTCATTTCACCAGCAACGCCGCCAGCCCAGCTCTGGCTGCTCTCTCCTGATGCCTCCCTCGTCCCCCTCGACCCCTCGTCATCCTCATCGTCACTATCATCCAAAGCACTCCTCACGTTCACAAGGCTGAAAGGGTTATACGCCCCCTTGGACCCCCCACCACCACCACCAGCACTACTCCCTCCACCAACACCCCCAGCAACACCACCGCTGCTACCCGCACCAAACCCAGAACCTGCAACTCCCAGCCTGCTACCCATACTGCTCCCTAATGTGCTGCTGTACCCAGTGGAATCCCCCCCAAACCCTCCAAACCCCCCTGACAAACGGCCACTGGAAGCAGCAGAAGCACCAGCCACACCAGCAGTCGAGGCAGGTGCAAGCGAGGAGGAGGGAGCAGGCAGGCACAGCTGAGAGTAGGGGACACAGGGAGAGACGCGGGAACGAGCGGAAGAGGAGGAGAGAGTATTCACATGGGCCGTGGCAAGCGAACGGGCAAGAGAATGGGCAAGTGAACAGGCAAGAGAGTGAGCGAGATGGCGGATGCAGGCCCGGGCGGATTGAACAAGGCCCTGATTGAGCAAAGTCCAGATGGCAGTGGGGTGGTAATCAGGGACCACTGACGCCACTGCCGCCACTGCATCTGATAATAGCAGCCGCCCACTGCCATCCAGGGCTTTGACCAACGCTGACACTTTCACGTCCTCGCCCTCTGACCCCCCCTCCGGGACCATCCCCCCTCCTCCTACGCCTCCTGCTCCACTGGTAAGCCGTCCCCGTACCCCACTGCTGCCAGTATCACTTCTTGCAGAACCCGCCAGAAGGCCAAAGTTGGGAGCAGAAGGAGTGTATGGCATCAGCCGACCCCCTCCTGTGCCGCCTACCCCTCCTCCCACCCCTCCCCGTCCTGCTCCTCCTGCCCCTGCCCCCGCCACACCTGCCCCAACAAGAACACTCTGAGCGGCTGCTAGCGCCGGGTCCGATGCAGAGAGAGGCAGAGACAGCCGGCTCGACACCCGAGGCACGGGCCGAGCCTGCGCGCCAGCCCCGGACCTGCCGCTTCGGGAGGCCACAACTGCCAGGTCTGTGAGGCTGAGGTGCGACATGGAGGTTAGGGAGCTGGCGGGGGAGAGCCAGGGGGAGATGGACAGGTCCGCTGCTGATGGTTCCCGGGAATCAGCAAGCCCAAGCCCGCCCTTGCTTGCTAGACCCCCTGCCCTGTCTCCCCCTGCTGCCACCGCTGCCGCCGCTGCTGCTGCAGTGCCTGTCCCCCCAACCCCTCCTGCCCTGAAGCCTGGTCCGTCTGCTGCTGGGATCGCACCAGCTGCATTAGCCCCTCCTGGACCTAAACCTCCCCCTTCCCCTGCTGCTACCACTGCTCCTGCTGCTGCTGCTCCAGCCTCTGCTTTCATCACTGGGCTGATCACCAGCAGCTGCTGCCCCGTGCCAACCAGCAGCACCCCCTGTGGGGCCCACGTCAGGCACCGCACGGATCCCACCTCCCCCAGCTCCACCCGCCCCACCTCCACCCACCCCGCCCACCCTGGGGCCTTCCACCCGCCCGCCCCTACCACCTCCCCTGGATCACGCCTCCCCGTGGAAGCTTCCTGTATCCTTCCCCCTGACCGATTCCACTCCTGGTATACACTTCCCTTGTCCTGACCAGCAGACCCAAGACCACTACCACCCCCAGCAGCAGCAATGCCACTACCACCCCCTGCACCAGCCACACCATCAGCAGCGGTGGCAGCACCAAGGGAGCCTAGGGGGCCGAGATTGGGGTTAAGGGGGAGAGGAGCAGGCGTGCGTGCGCGTGTGAAGATGCAAACCCTAGAGGCTGCGGCTACTGCAAGGAGTGAATGCCCGTTGCCGGAATCGTGCCAAGCCATGAGCACTGCTTCGCGCCCCAGCCATTCCAGAGCAGCAGGTTCGGCAGAAGCAGCCCCAGCTGCCGAGCCTAGTGGTGTGGTCAGGGAGACTTGGATCTCTCCTTCCAGTCGAAAGGACGACCAGCCGGGAATGGCAGCAGGAAGCATTTCCCACAGAGACACAGTTGATCCCACTGCTGACCCGTTCTCGGTTTCATCTGCTGTTTCATTTGCAGTTTCATTTGCTGTTTCGTCTGCTCCTTCCATAGACAGGCGTCCCATGGGCCTCTCTCGCTGAATGCTCCTTGGTTGACTGTCTTTGTTGCCCTCTACTGCCACTGACGCGAAGAGGGTGCCGCTCGGACATGCGCTAGTGCTTATAACGGGTCCAGAGGAGACTCTAACGCAGCCAACACATTCCCAAGCTCCAGAGCTGACGCTCCCCTCCGCTGCAGCTTCTGCTCCTCCTTCTACTGCCACTGCTGCTGCTGCTGCTGCTGCTGCTGCTGCTGCTGCTGCTGCTAGTGCTGCTGCTGGGGCAGCGTTCGCTTCATCACTTGCCACATCACCCCCCTTCTCCTTCCAGAATCGCATGCATCCATCGCTGCACCCAACAGCAAAGTCGTACGGCAAACCCTCCTCCCTCTCCTCCTTATGCTTCCCCTCGGGCAGCCCAAAACGGGCAGCAAACTGTCCACCAGCAGAAACCCCTCCTGCTTCACCAAGCAAACCAGAAGCCTCTTGCATCCAGCCCCTTCGACTGAGCATCTCCTGCAATGCCTGCAAGTCAGCAGAACCAGACGCACCAGTGCCACCACCACCATCCAAGCTCTTGTCCTTCCCCTTGTCATGTCCTCGTTCCGCTGAGTGCGAAGATGCCCAGAGGGCGTCACTCACAGGTGCGCAGTGCAGGCACGTGACTCGACTGCTGCTTTGGAACCTGAGCACACTCATGCTCGTTACAATCACAGTACATGGCATGTATAGGCGCCCCTGTGCACTTCCATGCCGCTCCTCTTCCTGCACACCCACCAGCCAGCCCACAGCCCGTGCACTCGCATCCCACGTCACTTCTCCCCCTCCTTTTCCCACCTTTGGCCCAGCCACTGTGTCGCTCTCACCAGCTGCCATAGACCCTACCTCCCCACTCGTTGTGCATATCTCCACTGTCCACACGCACACACAGAGCCCTCCCTGCGCCACTCCCAGCACTCGGGTCCTCTCCCTCCCTGCAAAAGCTGAACCGGCTTGCTCTTTGTCTGCATAGGACGACACATGGGCTTCCGAGTGAGGTGAGTGGGGCAGGCAGGCCACACCCAGGAACGGACCGGCTGTAGCTGGGCCAGCTGTAGCAGCAGTTGTAGCCTCAGCTGTGGCCGTTGCTGGCGCTGCAGCATCTTCTGGAAGTGCTTCAGGCGATGCATTCCGGGAAGTAAGAGAGCACAACCACCGGCACTCCGCATGCTCTTCTGCATCACCAGCATAATCCCCATGACCCCCATGACCCCCAAGATCCCCTTGACCATCATGGTCCCCCATTCCCCCTCCATGCTCCCTGTCCTCCCCCTCACGCACGCGTCTCACTAGATACAAATCCACACTCGCCACGCCAGCAACAGCCAGTATGCTTGCGCCACCTGGCAGCAGGACAGGGGCCCACGCCAGCCGTGAGAAACCCTTCACGTAACTACCCCCACTGCCTGCTAACCCTGCTGCTGCTGCTGCTGCTGAATCTGCTGAATCTGCTGCCAGGTCTGCTGCTGCAGACAGAACTTGCTGCTGAGACGCAGCTCCCTCTACAGGCACACTCGATTGAGCCACAGCAGAGGGAAGGTGGGCGAGGCAGGGCAGCGAGCCCAGCAGAACCCACTCATTAGAGCAACCTTCTGGGGCTTCTGTGAGCAGCGACAGCCAGGGAGGGGTGCGTGGGCCCCACAGGAGGGTACTGCCGTGGGCGTCCAGGGTAGCAGCGATGGGGAAGGCTGGCGCAGGGTGAACAGCCATCTCTGATATCGCCCCTCTGTGCCCCGTGAGCTGCAGGTGCTGGCTCACGCACCCCCATGCTGCCTTCCTGCTGCTGCTGCTGATGGTGCTGCTGCTGTTGCTGCCGACGGTGTTGCTGCTGTTGATGTGGCTGTTGTAGCCCACGCCGCTATGGCTTGCCCCTCCGCCTCCCCCTGCTGCTCCATCCGAACTGACCCCAATCCTGCCGCCCGTTTTCCCCCCGGCTCCTATCGCAAGCACAGGCGGCCACAGGCGCGACCAGCGGACAAAGCTCCCGGGCAGCTTCTCTGCGATTTCGACTGCCATGGGAGGGCTGCCGGACTGGCCGGTGACTCTTTGGACGATGGCTGAGATAAGGTGGGTTCTAGGGCAGGAAAGGTGATTGTGAGGGTGGGTGTGATTGTGGGTGCGACTCTCCGTGTGCGTGTGGCCGAGTCCCTTATTCTGCAGAACGCCAGTTGCCTGCTGCCACATCATCAGTCGCGGACAGCGGGGCGGTGACGTGTCATCCAGGCAGAACACGGCCCAGAGAACCACGGTGCCACGTGGGCCCACGCCAACCAGCCACTCACAGGGCGCCACATCACCTCCTTGTATCAACTCCACTCCAAACGACCCCCCTCCTCCTCCTCCTCCTGCTCCCCCTCCTCCCGCACTCACACTCTTACTTCCATCCCCCACCCGAACCTCCTTGGACCACAGCACAGAAATATCCATCCCCAATCTCCCGCCTAGAGACATGTTTGCATCAACAACAGCACACACGAAAAAAGCAGGGGGACTCGCCCATCTACCCTCGTCAGCCACCTGTCTCTCCGCCCCCTTCCCTCGCTTCTGACCGAACCCAGCCTCCAGGTTCGGGTTCTCGTTCTGGTTCCCGTACCTGCTGCTCCCTGGGTGCTTCGGCGAGCTCATCCGGCTCCCAGCCCGACTCCCCGAACCTGCCGCTCCTGCCGAGCCTCCCCCTCTGGTCCGGCCGCTGCCACTGTCAATCTCCATCCATAGCCGCACCGTACCGTCTTCAGCACAGGTCATTAGGATCGGACGGTGGTACGGCACCGAGCCTGATGCAGCTGATCCACCTGCACCAGCGCCAGTTGCACCTACCCCAGAAGAAGACAAAGGCCTGGAGGTCCTATCTTGTGGCCTCCACTGGACGGCCACAACAGGTGCTGGATGCGGCAGATCAACCACGGACACAGCATCATCCTCTGCTTCCTCCTCCCCATCCTCCTCATCCTCCTCATCCTCCTCTCCCTCCGCATCCCCCTCTCTATCCATCACACCCTCCCCAGCTTCCTCTCCTCCCGAAACGCGTGAAACTCCCTCGGACATCCCGTTGACCAATCTGCTCCTGCTTCCAATCTCCCCATCACCGTCAAAAGCGGAACATTGATCTCCCCAGAAGTACCAGACCCTAGCCATGCCCTTCGGCCGTCCCCATGCCGACCCTGCTACACATCCATCCCCTCCTCTTACTGCCACGTCAGCAGTGGCAGCAAATCCGTCTGCGTGCAGTGAGGTCGCGGGCAGTCCCTGTGCGACACGTGCCTGCACCTGCCACAGACACGTCAGCGGCTGCAGCAGGGGCGTCACCTGCTGCTTCCTCTTGGAACGGTGCCACATGGCGACATTTGACTCGCCGCTGATCAGAAGGCCATCTGCTGAGCCCGTCCATGCGAGGGAGATGACCTTGGAAGGAAATTTGATTAGCTGAGCCGGCTGCCATGAGAGAGGGATATCTGCACACACGAAGAGTGAGGCGCAGGGAAAAGGAGGGTCAGACCGTATTGAAGAGATGGCATCAGAAGGGAACCGGATCAACTGACCGGGTCACTATGGGAGAGGGATATCTGTACAGGTAAAGAGTGACGGAATAGGCAACGAAAAGACGTCAGGCGGATTTCCAAAATAAGGGCTCAGATCCTGGGATTCGGAAAGGTTTCAAGGAACCATGAGACAGTCAGGCAGTCTGGAGCATCGACAGTCTGGAGCATCAGTCATTCAGTCAGTTAGGAATATCCGGAATATCCGTTATCGGGACGCCTTATAACGAGACCGTCAGCCTGGGACAGAGCACTGACCTGACCATGCTCCGGGTAGCAAAGCCAGTAGCTGCGAGCCATCTTGACAGCAAGGAGAGAAGAGATACGCGCAGGTTCCCTTAGCTGCTGCCAAAACTCCCGCCAATCTGCTCTCGGATGCTGCCCAGGTCACAACGGTTACCTGCTCCCCATCCTCCGAAGTCGGCGATTTCCCTGCAGCGCTACCTTCCTGCCTCCTCTGATCAGGCAAGATTGTCGTCGGTAAGATTGGATATGAGTGTGATGCGAGATCCACGTCAGCAGATTCTGGATTGAGTGACGGCGGGAGTTCCAGGACCTGGTGGTAGAAACGAGCGCCACGTGGCAGGCTGTCCTCTCGCGCGCCGCTGCCGTGCACGAGCCAGGGAGCGGTTGTGATTACAACGCAGCCACCGGCGCCGTAAGCCAGCCAGCTGTGCCCGGCGAAGCTCCGCAGCCAACCAGCGGCTGCGGGGATGTCATTCAAACGAGGCGGGAGAGATTGCTGCGGAGTCAGCTGGAAGAAGAGCGACGCCGTGTCATCCATGGCTGAGAATCGCTACGAAGCTCAAGATTGTTGATCCGTCTTGCCAAAGAAACTGCTAAATCTACAAGACATTCCCTAGAGGTTGGACACTGGGGGGAGAGCACAAGGTCTGGTAATGGTTCATTGTGGAAAAGCTAGGAAGCAGGAGTTCAGGCAGCCATCGAAATTGTCATGGGAAATGCTCGGTTCTACTTGCAAGGTGGCCTGGAAATTGGCCCGTTTCAGTGGGATTTGTTTCACATGGATACAGTAACCCATCACAGCACTGTACCTTTCATTGAACGCTGTAACACTTGGAGTGGAATGTTAGAGTCTCCAGGTGTAGTAGCAGATTTTTTAATGACCAATTCTGTACACATGTTGCATATGTATGCAAACCGCATTGTTGATGCGGCCCATTCTGAGGGTATGCAAGCTAATACAAAGCCTAATAAGCTCAACCCCAAATAAATCACCTTCTAAGACGGCAGGTCTTCTGCTGCTACCAAGTAATTTCTCTCCAGTCCAGGGTCCTTAACACTATAAGTGCATCTGCCAAGTATGGCACACACATGTTTTAATTTAAAATAACCATACGCCATCTGCTGCAACTTTTACGATGCATCATGCTCCTCATACCTCCTGATTCCCCCTCCCCGCCCCCCCCTCCCCCCACCATATCTCCTACCTAATTCCCCCTCCCCGCACCCCCCCCTCACCCCACATATCTCCTTATTCCCCTCCCCGTCCCCCCACTCCATCCCAAAAATTAGGGTGGCAAAATGTTACCCCCAAGACTACCACAAATGACCTTTGAGTTTCGCGCCTGGGGTAACCCTGGGGCTTCCGACTGGGTCACATCGGGAAAACCAGCGACCAAAATGCATTTTGAGGTAACCCTCAGGATTCCCTCGTGATGTCACCCTCGCGACACCAACTTGTCACCTTCGGGTGTGTCGGGGTGAACGTGACGTGAACCTTTTGAGGGGTTCTTATCCCCGTCAAACTATGAAATCGTTTGTGGTTAAGGAGTACACTTGCGCGATAACATGATGGCCCTTATGCGCAAAACAATAGCACACTCAATCCTCATCACTGGCGCCCCGATACGAAATATCACTACACTCAACATATCAACTGTTTAACTACTTACTTCGATATTAGCACAACCAATACATTAGCGGGCCTGCCTGTATTTATGACTTTACTGTAGCACTGAGGGCAAATTCATTTCGAGGCATTGTAAAACTCGTTATTACGCACATATAATTGTTACAAAAAGCTTAGCTTATCGCCATTACAATCAGTTTTATCACAACACAAAGCATGCAAAACAAGGTGGTTAATTTAGCTGCAATTACCTAGAGTTTTGTGCAGATTCCCTCTCCTCCTAATGCCAACTTGGCGTATTAGCTAAGCTTGCCTACGCATACCACCAGCACCTCTTTTCCAACCTACACAAGCACCGCTGCTGCATGGCCATCTGGCTGGTAGCCGTTCGCTGCACACACGAACATTGTCAAGCACAATATCAGGTGTGAAAGAGCGGCCTGCATCCACCCTTGCACAAGCCCGCGTAAGTCTGGGTATAAAGCAATTCCACACAGATGTCCACTTACCCCATGGCAGTTGCACAAAATTACCAACGAATGAAGACCAGCTATATAGTGAGGGGAGGGGAGGGGGGGATGGGAGGGGGGGAAGGGAGGGGGGACAATGAGGATGGCGAGGAAAGGAGGGGATACAAAGTTTGTAAGGTAAAGAGCATGGAACAAGGTGCCAGTCAAAGCTGGGGGGAAATAGAGTGCGGCAAGAAGGACGCAAGGAGGGCGGGCGAGGGGGGAATGACGAGTAGGATCCGGACACAAGGGGGGCAATGAGAAAGTGCTACAACCATACCTGAGTATGGAGAGGAGCCACTTGAGTTTGATAGGGATGCGCGGCGAGCACCGCGAGAAGCTCAGACATCCCGCTTGCCGTGCACCGCGAGTAGCTCGTGCGTCCCGCCCAACGTGCAGAGAAGCTCACGCGCCCGACGTGCACCGCGAGAAGATGCGCAAAAGGCCTAGGGAATGGTAAGGAGGGAAAGTGCGGGAGGAAGATGTAAAAGGATTATGCTCATAGGAATAGAAAACCCGAACAGAAACAACAGGCTGGCTCGGGACGACATCGCCACAAAACGTGTCTGACATACCCGTCTGGAAGACGTGTTCTGCTTGCCTCGACTACGGCCACTGCTCATTGCCCGCACCCTTCAGCCCGAATGCGCGTCCGGAAGCTTTAAGCAGAACAAGCACACACAAGGAAGAGAATGGGGGAAAATACATGGCGATACCGAGGACTAGACAGTTGCAATAGTTTAGATAGCTGAGAAAAACATACTACGCAGTTAGGACTGGGATTCGTTGTCACAGTTAGGTGTTGCTATATGGGTCGTATCCAGTGAGCCGAATGGAGGCAAAACTTCATACCAATAGAGACACTAAATGAAGCTGTTTCACATCATATGTGTCAAGAGCTGATGGCACCGAGTCTTCTGTACTTGAATCCCAAGACGCCGAGAACGCCCTACAAATTTTTGGGAATACACAAGAAGCCAGGAGGTTCGCTGGAACTTGGATAAGTCGAGAAATCGACCAATGGGTATAAACCCAACGATGCATTCATTGGTCAGCCAGTCAAGGCTCACCCATCACTTTCAAACCCCATTATACACGTTTCGTCAAAAAGCAAACGCCATTTTCTTGTTCTGTCCATCATATGACACGCTTCTACACGAAATTCTCTTCTCGGATCAAGTCTAGTCTGAGGGCTTGTTCCGGGCCCAACCTGTGAGTTACCTGCAAGTCACCTCCAACCAAGCTTGCGCCCTATTGGCTGGTCGGACCCCATGCGACAATTGACAAACATTTTGCGAGTGTCGTGTGCGTCGCCACTACCCACGAGGGGTCTTGAGGTAGTCTGGGGTGAGGTTACCCACGGGTGTCCCACACTCCAAATGGCAGAATGGGTTTCACAAATTTTGGGATGTCCCCCCATATATTTCCTAATTTCCCCTCCCTGTTCCTCCCCCCACTCTCTCCCCCCTCCCCACCTCCTCCTCCGCCCATGGCACGGGGCGCTTGAGCTGCAAACATAGCGTCATATTGCAAGTCGCTAATGGGTTAGGCCAATTTAGTCTTAGCGTCCTAGCTGCACGCATGCATGCATCTTGTTGCTGTCCCCCCCCCCCTCCCCTCCCGTCCCCCTCGCTTGCTCGAGCCTCTGTGCCTTGGGCGTCCCCCCCCCCCCTCCCCCCCCCCTTCCCCCCTCCTCCCTACAGGCGCGTTTCTTCGTGCTCCTTGGCACGCCCAGCTATGCCTTCCTTGCTTCATCAGCGGTCTATGCTCCCCTCTCCGCCTCCATCCCCTCCCCTCCCTCCAGGGCAGCAAGTGGAAACTGAGGGCGGCCGCTTCCGTCTTCCCTGCTTGTTCCGTTAAGGGCTGTTCTCGCCCAGTCCACTCCTCTCTCTCTCTCTCTCTCTCTCTCTCTCTCTCTCTCTCTCTCTCTCTCTCTCTCTCTCTCTCTCTCTCTCTCTCGCTCTCTCTCTCTCTCTCACTCGCTCTCCTCTCGCCCGCTCTCTCACACCCCCCCCCCCCCCCCCCCCCCCCCACAGGCTGCTGGGAAGCATGGAGCGCAAGGGGAGCGACGCCCCTGCTGGTGACGCTCCGTGCTGGCGACACTCCCTGCAGGCGATGCTGTCTTCATCTCCCAACTGAAGCTAAGTTCATGACCCCACATCACGCACCCCTTGCTGCTTGCCCGTATCTTCCCCATGCACCATCCGCTGCAACTTGTTCCGTGCATCCTACCCCTCATATCTCTTAATCCCCCCCTCCCCCGTCCCCCCCCTCCCCCTCCCCCTCCCCGCCTCCTCCTCCGCCCATGGCACGGGCGCTTTAGCCGCTTGCATAGCGTCATAGCGCCAGTCGCTAGTGGGTTAGACCAGTCTAGTCTTAGCGTCCTAGCTGCGCACTGCATGCGTCTTGTTGCTGTCCCCCCCCTCTCCCCCCCCCGTCCCCCCCACGTCCCCCCCGCTTGCTCGAGCCTCTATTCCTTGGGTGCCTCCCTCCCTCTGTTGTGTGATGTCATCATATGCTATCACATTCTGTCTGCCTCCCATCCCATGTTTTCAACTTGCATGTGTGGTTTGAATGTGAAAGAATTTGTGTGTGGTGTGTTCTGGAGTTTGGGAATGTGTTCTGTGTTATTTTTGTTTGAGCAGGTATTTTGATGATAGATCTTGAGAAGATCTTTCCGACGCAACAAGAATCGCTTCAATCGGAGCAAGAACGCGAAAGCTATGAAGATTCAAAGTTCATGAGCTTGCGTTACAATTGCGGCGGTTACAAAGTGAAGTTGTGGGGTGACTCTATATGGAGTTGGGACCTTTGGGGTTGGGGAAATTTGTCACTCTACTGTAACAGCTGCAAATTGGTTGGGAACAACCAAGCTAGGTTGGCAAGGGTGGCCAACTTGGATGGATTGGTTGGGAAGGGACAAAGGTCAAAGTTGAGGTTCCTATAGGGAGGGAATCTTTGTGCTTATGGGGTTTCCTTGGTTGGGGACTCTCTTGGGACCTTCCCTCTCGTCCCTCTCTTTCTATCCCAACCTTTCTCTTGCTCCTCAAATTCCTTGTGAGATTCTTGAACTTTCATTGAACTCTTGAGATTGAGTTAAGTTCTCCTCCTACAGCTTACCCCCTAGTGCGTCGAAAGCCATAGCGTCGCGAATACTTCATCAATCAACGTGATTCAAATTGGGAACGGTAGCTGAGATTAAGAGCTACAACATATCCAAGTTTCGCGACATTCCAACGGCTAGGTTTTTGTCGACGTCGTTTCTTGTGAAGACGACTTTTCTGTCCAGAATTTCGGATATATATTTTGAGTAATTCTAGCTCCTAAGTTCACCTAGACTCCGTCCTTAATTCTAACAAGTGGTATCAGAGCTGTATTAAGGACGTTGAGAGGAGTCTACAGAAGTGTGAAGACCCTTCTAGACCCACCATGGCCTGTGGGTGTGCCTAAGTGGTGTTCTAAAGGTTGGATGTGTCTTCCGCTAAGGGAAACTCTGCCGAAATTTCGTGGACGCCGACACTTGTGAAAATATCGAGGGAGCTGAGTGTGGACAGCAAAGGGGGCTGAAATTCGTCATTTCTCAAGGAGAAGATGAATGAGAGAGGAGGAGATGCTAATGGAAGAGGAGCTGTAGCTGAGAAGACAAGTGAGCCGCCGCCATCAAAAGTTGAAGCTTTGGATGGCTCCAACTATGAGGAATGGAGCGGACGGATGAGAAGTGCCTTCAAACGCTACAAGCTACTGAAGATTGCTGTTGGGGAAGAGAAGATGCCGGAAGAAGGCGAAGCACGTGAACGGTGGATTGAGAAAAGCACGGTGCTTTTCGACCTCATCCTTCAATCGGTCAACAAGGAGATGTTCGAGCACATCAAGGATCTTGTGGAAGCGGATGATTCGGGTCCAAGGGCGTGGAAACTACTACGCGATGTGATTCAGCCCAACACTCTCCTGATGGTGATCGTGCTCGAGAAGGAACTTGCTGCCATCTCCATGCGACCAGGGGACGATGTGAAGCCGGTCCTTGACAAGATCAAGGACACCTATGCAAGGATGGCAGCAGCGGGCAGCAGTGTATCTCAGCTGCAGCAGTGCACCAAGATCATCTCGGTGTTGGACAACTCGTGGGATAACCTCATCCCCACCCTCAACTCTCAGCAAGATCAATGGACACCTGAGTGGCTAAGGCAGCAGATTCTGCAGGAGGACTTCCGCAGACGCCATGTGGGAGGCGGTGCTGCCACTAAGACTGCTGAGGGGTATGGAGCTGCAGGGCGCAGCAGAGGAAGAGGGGGTTGGAAAGGCCGAGGCCGTGGGAGGAGCTTTGGCAGAGGTAGAGGCCGAGGTGACTATAATGAGGGGCATGGGAGCTCTAGTGGCAGGGGGAGTACCAGAATGGAGGGCACGTGCTGGTACTGCAAGAAGGTTGGGCATCCTTGGTTCAAGTGCTTCAGCAGGCTGGAGGGATGGTCACCTCCAGGCATGAAGCCGCCAAGTGGTGAACGCGCACAAGGTGGCGCTGTGCAAGGCTCAGGTGCACAAGGTGAAGGTGCACAAGGTAACGCCTATCCTGGGATGTATCTCATGGTTGAGGATGTGCATGGGCATGAGGGTGATGTGGGATCTGTCGGAAAGGTTGTGATGCACCCTCTCATGCACTGGGTGATTGATTCGGGTTGCACCAGTCACATGACTCCACGGGCAGATTTGCTTGATGAGGTAAAACCCCCTGGGAAGATCAAGTATGTGGCAGCAGCGTCAGGTGCTTTGCTCCCTGTCATTGGTGTTGGGAATGCCAAGGTTAAGGGAGCAAATGGGGAGCTTGTGGGGCTTGGGAATGTTCTGCTGGTTGAAGGCTTGTCTGCTAACCTTCTCTCTGTGCGACGACTGCAGAAGAGCAAGGCCGAAGTGACATTTGGACCAACCAGCTGCCGTGCTAAGCTTGGGAAGAAGGTGCTGTGGAGTTTGGAAGAGGAGACCAGCTGCATCAAGGACCTGTGGCAGCTGCCCATCATCCCATGGAATGGGAAGACTCCAACAGCAGCAACGGCAGCAGCGGCAAAGGCAACAGCAGGAGGAGATGCAACTGCACCAACTGATGGGGTCCTGGAAGCAGTCAAGAAAGTGCAGCAGCAGCAGACACATGGTGAGGTGCTTGCTGGTGTGGATGCAAGTGCGGCATGGGCTAAGGCTTCACCAAGGAGTGGAGAGGCCGATTGGGAGACATGGCATGAGAGGCTGTGTCATGTGAACTTCCCTATGCTGCAGAAGTTGGTGAAGGATGGGAGCCTGAAGGGCTTGGAGGTGAAAGGGGGAGTGAAGGAGATTGGGAGCTGCCCTACATGCTTGGAGACCAAGTTCTCCAAGTTCCCCTTCAACAGCACTACAGGACCAGCCAAGACCCCACTTGCACTTGTGCATATGGATGTGGTGGGGCCCACAAGAGCCCCTTCCCTCTCAGGCAGCCGCTATTTCTTGACAATTGTGGATGACCACACTCGGGCAGTGTGGGTTTACCCTTTGAAGAGCAAGGGGGAGGTGGCAGCGGCTGTCCTTAAGGAGTGGATGCCGAGAGCTCAGAGGGAATGCGGACACAAGGTGAAGGTGATCCGTAGTGACAATGGTGGGGAGTTCATTGGAGCTGATTTTGAGGGGGAGTTGAAGAGGAAGGGGATCCAGCATCAACTGACAGTGCCCTACAACCCGCAGCAGAATGGCGTGGCTGAGAGGTTCAACAGGACCCTGCAGGAGGGGGCACGCACTCTCCTTGGGCGTGCAGGGCTGCCTGATCCATTTTGGGTGTCTGCACTGAGGCAGGTCGCCCTTGTGAAGAACAGGGTGCTGGCTACAGTTGGAGATAAGGAGTGGATCCCATATGTCAAGTGGTATGGGAGTGCTCCAGCTGTGAACATGCTGAGGGCATTTGGGTGCATGGTGGTGTTTCATGTGCCTAAGGAGAAAAGGGGGAAGTTGGAGGCTTCTGGAAGATGGGGTGTGCACTTGGGGATTGCAAAGGATCACAAGGGGTGGCTGCTATGGGACTTGACCACCCAGAAGTTGACAGTGTCAAGGGATGTGAAGTTTCTTGAGTCCCTGTACTACAAGGAATGGAAGCAGCAGCAACAGAAGCTTCCATCTACACCGCTCATTGTGGAGGCAGATGAGGTGCAGCAGCCTTCAAGACAGGTGGAGGTTGCAGTGTCAGAGGAGGAGATGTCTGGGGTGACTGAGGAAGGGGGAGCAGCTGAAGTAGAGCAGCAGCAGCAGCAGCAGCATGAGTCTCCATCTCGAGTTCCACACCCGCCTGAGCGACCTAGGAGGGATGTGCGCCCTCCGGTGAGGCTGACCTATGGGGGAAGAGGCAAGCCAAATGTGGTGCAGGCTGGGAGTGTGGTTGAGCAGATTGAGGAAGATGAGATCGCTCACTGCTACTGGGCACCAATCCCTGAGCCCAAGACTCGAGAGGAGGCCTTGAATGGACCAAATGGGGAGAAGTGGAAGGCGAGTGAGGATGAGGAGTTCGGGTCCCTGATTGAAAACGAGACATGGGACCTGTGTGACTTGCCTCCTGGGAAGAAGGCAATCACTTCCAAGATGATCTACAGGCACAAGTATGGACCTGAAGGGGAGCTGACCCGCTACAAGTCTAGGCTTGTGGCACGGGGGTTTCAGCAGACAAAGGGGAAGGACTATGATGAGGTGTTTGCTCCTGTGGGGAAAGGAACAACATTGAGGGTGCTGTTGGCGATAGCTGCACTCCTGGGATGGAAGATTCGGCAGATGGACATTGTGACTGCCTTTCTGAATGGGATCATTCTGGAGGAGGTGTACATGAAGCAGCCAGAGGGGCTGGATGATGGGAGCGGCAGGGTCTGCAGGCTGAAGAAGGCCATCTATGGCCTTAAGCAGGCGCCTCGTGCATGGTATCACAAGTTGGAGGAGGCGCTGCTGGCTGGGGGTTTCAAGAAGAGTGAGTGTGACCCCAGCCTGTTCCTGCTGCAGGAGAAGGACGAAATCCTCATGCTCTTGGTGTATGTGGATGATATCCTTCTCTTTTCTGCATCAACTGCTTTGCTGGACAGCGCAGAGCAGATGCTGGAGATGCAGTTCAAGTGCTCCAAGATGGGTGAGGCGAAGTACTACTTGGGGATGCATGTGGAGAGAGATGTGGAAAAGGGTGTGCTGAGGTTGCACCAGAGGAAGTACTGTGAGGGGCTGGCTGAGAAGTATGGGCTGCAAGATGGGGGAAAGCCAGCAACACCACTACCTTCAGGGTTTACTGTGGAGCCATGTGCTGATGAGGAGGTAGTGGGTGATAGTGACAGGAAGCTGTTTCATTCGATGGTTGGGTCGCTGAATTATGCTGCAAATCATACACGGCCTGACATTGCATTTGCTACATCACGACTGGCTAGCGTGGTTTCACGTCCTAGTCATGAGCAGCTGGAAGCGGCCAAGAGGTTGGTCCGCTATGTGAGTGCTACGGCATCAGTGGGATTGGAGTACAGTGGAGTGAGGCAGCGGTTGCAGAGAGGTGCTGCAGATGTGAAGAGTGGTGAGATGCTCTTGAGTTGCTATACTGACGCTAGCTTCAACTCAGTGAAAGCGGATGGCACCAGCATTGGGGGTTATGTGTGCTTGCTGGGAGGTGGTGCTGTGAGCTGGCGCAGCAAGAAGCAGAATGAGGTGGGATTGTCTTCATGTGAGACTGAGTACATGGCCTTACACCATGGGGCCAAGGAAGTAGTGTGGCTAAGGCGTTTGTTGGAGGAGTTGGGAGTTGGTCAGGAGAAGCCGACAGTTGTGTTTTGTGACAATGAGTCCGCTGTGAAGCTCGCCAAGAATGCTTGTCTGCATGGGCTGACAAAACACATAAGGCCTAAGTGGCATTGGGTGAGGAGAATCCTTGATAAGGAGGTGCGGCTGGAGATAGTGAAGACCCATCAGCAGGCAGCAGATATTTTCACTAAGCGTCTGGCGGAGGCGGATCATTGGAAGGGCATGAAGCTTGCTGGGATGAGTGTGCATTGAGTATGCATGCTTGAGATGTGGTATGGTCGATGATGGTTGGCAGCCAGAGGGGGAGATTGTTGTGTGATGTCATCATATGCTATCACATTCTGTCTGCCTCCCATCCCATGTTTTCAACTTGCATGTGTGGTTTGAATGTGAAAGAATTTGTGTGTGGTGTGTTCTGGAGTTTGGGAATGTGTTCTGTGTTATTTTTGTTTGAGCAGGTATTTTGATGATAGATCTTGAGAAGATCTTTCCGACGCAACAAGAATCGCTTCAATCGGAGCAAGAACGCGAAAGCTATGAAGATTCAAAGTTCATGAGCTTGCGTTACAATTGCGGCGGTTACAAAGTGAAGTTGTGGGGTGACTCTATATGGAGTTGGGACCTTTGGGGTTGGGGAAATTTGTCACTCTACTGTAACAGCTGCAAATTGGTTGGGAACAACCAAGCTAGGTTGGCAAGGGTGGCCAACTTGGATGGATTGGTTGGGAAGGGACAAAGGTCAAAGTTGAGGTTCCTATAGGGAGGGAATCTTTGTGCTTATGGGGTTTCCTTGGTTGGGGACTCTCTTGGGACCTTCCCTCTCGTCCCTCTCTTTCTATCCCAACCTTTCTCTTGCTCCTCAAATTCCTTGTGAGATTCTTGAACTTTCATTGAACTCCGTCCTTAATTCTAACACCCTCCCCCCCACATCCTCCCAGCAGGCTCGTTTATGAATGCTCTTGGGCATGACCAGCTCTTGCGTTCTCGTGCCTCACAAACGGTCTTACACCCCCCCCCCCCCACCGTGACCACCCTGTATCCTCCTCCCTTCCCTCCAGGGAGGGACAGCAACTGGTAGCCAAGGGAGGGGGGTCAAGGAAGTCTGCTCGCATTCCCTCCTCTTATTCCGTTGATGCTGTTTCTGCCCAACCCACTCGTCTCTCACGCTCCTCTCGCCCAATCCCTTGCTCCCGCTCCCCTCAACCCCCCCGTCCCCCCGCTTGGCAGACTGCTGAGGAGCGAGGGGACTGACGCAAGGGGTCTGACGCGAGGGGGCAATTCAACACTGGATCTTACAAGCTGACTTTTGAAGCTAAGTATTCTCGGCCCACCGCATGCATCCCCATGCTTGATCGTTGCTTCACTCCCAAGCGACACGCACCTTGCATCATTCACTCCATTACTCAATCCCCCCCTTCCCCCCCCCCCCCCCCCGCCACTCCCCTCCCCCCTTCCCCAGCCCATGGAATGGTGCTTGACCTGCTTGCCTAGTGTCCTGTCTAGTGGGTTAGGCCAGTCCAGTCCTGGTGTCCTAGCTGCACGCATGTGTCGCATCACTGCCCCCCTCCCGCCTCCCCCCCCCCTGCTGACGCTTGCTCGCACCTGTGCCATGGGCAAATCCCCCCCCCCCCCCCCCAAAAAAAAACAGGTGATTAAGGCGATCCTCCTCCATGAATGGATGGTGTCTCAACAACTGCTTTCCCTTTCCTCACATGCACGCTTACTGCCTGAATCGCGACCACTAGTCCATCCATCCAACCGCTGAATTTCCTCCTCTCTGTGTCGCCCTCTTCCCTCCCCATCCCTTGATGTGGCGGCTGCACTCACTGCTGCCTTCCCGCCCTGCCCCCACCCCACCCCACCTGAGGAAAGGGAGCCTGCCAGCACCTACTTCACCCCCCCCACCCATCCCACCTGCTGCCTCGGCTGCTGCAAGCACCTGAGGGGAGGCGGCCTGCAAGTAGCTGAGGGGAGGGAGTCTGCAAGCACCTGAGGGGAGGGAGTCTGCAAGCAGCTGCTGCTGCTTTGCCGCCTTCTCCAAGCATCTGATTCCAGCTAAATGCCGTGTCCTCCATGCAGCTTCCCTTGCTTTTTGAGTCGACTAAAAAATCGCCGCCTTCTCCAGGCGTCTGATTCCAGCTAAGTGCCGTGTCCTCTATGCAGCTTCCCTTGCTTTTTGAGTCGACTAAAAAATCGCCGCCTTCTAGAGGCATCTGATTCCAGCTAAGTGACGTGTCCTCTATGCAGTTTCCCTTGCTTTGTTGCTGCCAGTCGTTTTTCCCTTCAAATTGTGCCACTGGTGGCCGCTCCGTTTGCTGGCCGCCGACCCCATCTCTGCACGTTTAATCCCCCAGGTACAGCAGGTACAACAGGTACAGCAGGTACAGCAGGTCCAGCCCTCAGGGTCAGCCACAAGCCCTCATGGTATAGCTCCATTGCGTCTGCACCTCCCCAGGTGCGCCCATGCATTTGCTCCTGGCAGGGGGGTCCCGGCAGGCAAGGGGGAGCGCACAGGCACACGCGCTCCAAGCCCTGCAGCAGCAACCTCGGCACTCCACAGCCTCGCCACTCCACTGCCTCGCCACCCCACAGCCGTGCCACTCCACTGCCTAGCCACCCCACAGCCTGCAAGCCCTGCTGCGGCAGCCGCGCCACTCCGCGGCCTGCAAGCCCTGCTGCGGTAGCCGCGCCACTCCACGGCCTGCAAGCCCTGCTGCGGCAGCCGCGCCACTCCGCGGCCTGCAAGCCCTGCTGCGGCAGCCGCGCCACTCCGCGGCCTGCAAGCCCTGCTGCGGAAGCCGGGCCACTCCGCGGCCTGCAAGCCCTGCTGCGGCAGCCATGCCACTCGACTGCACGGCTCAATCAGCCAAGTGCCCTCGCCCATTCCCCTCGCCACCCTACCCTTCGCCTCCATTCCCCTCGCCGCCTGCCCTTCGCCTCCATTCCCCTTGCCGCCCTGCCCTTCCCTCATCATCGTCCCGCCCACAATTTGCTGCCCATTCTCGCCGTCTCAAAATCGACCACTGGTTGCAGCCCCACTCACAAGCCACAGATGGTAACCCCCACACCCCCCCCCCCCCCCCCCCCCCCGCCGCCAGGTTCCCCCCCTCAAATACCCTTGCAGCCTCCTTAAAACCACTACTACAGAGCCCTACGTCTGTGGCTTGTGAACGGGTTTGCTCCGGTGGTCTTGCTCTCCCCACCATTCTGCACTGCTTGCCCACTTCCATCCTCATGTGCCAACTTCTCTCTTCTCAACCTGACTATCCCCCTCTCCCCCCCCCTCCTCCCCCGCCATCCCTATTCCCCAGCAGGCGCAGTGAGGTCAGAGGGGCGAGCGCCAGCAGCAGTCCAGTCCAGCAGCAGGGAGGGGCGTGACTGGGCGCTACTGTGCACCGCAGGGACAGGTGTGACTGGGCGCTACTGTGCACAGCAGGGACGGGCGTGACTGGGCACTACTGTGCACAGCAGGGACGGGCGTGATTGGGCGCTACTGTGCATCACCTTGCATCACCTTGCATCACCTTGCGTCACCCTGCATCACCCTGCATCACCTTGCATCACATTGTTTCATCCCAAACTCAAGGGAGAGTATTGGGGCTGGGTCGGCTGCTCAGAGGTAAGCACTTCAATCCTTTTTCCGTTCCACACTTGTGTGACATTGTTTCATCCCAAACTCAACCCACTGGTAGCAGCTTGGCCACTTGGTGCAGACCCACCTTTCCAAGTTCAGCCCCCCCCCAGGTTAAGCCTCCTTCCTAGGTTAAACCTTCCCAGGTTACTCCCAGGTTACTACTCCTCCTTGGGTCTGCACGACTTGGCTAGGCCTTAACCAGTGGGTTGCCCGTCGAACGTCGCGTATTTTGGTCTCCTTGCTTGTACACCTTTGCCCCTTCACTGTGCACTGACTCTTGGCGTGTTCCTCCTTGCCCCTTGGGGGAGGGGTGGTGTTGGGGTCAGCACCACCACTCCCCCACACCCCTCCCCTTGTGGCCGTGCAGGTGCTTCTGGTGCGTGAGGAGGGGGGCAGCACTGCACTCGGCTGCAAGGGAGAGTATTGGGGTTGGGTCGGCCAATCAAGGTGAGCACTCAAATAGTTTTTCTGCATTTTTCTAGCGCTGTTTCTTCTGCCCACCGTAACTCACCTCTCCTCCTCCTCTCTGCCTGTGCAGGTGCCTCTGGTGGGTGGGGAGGGAGGGGGGCAGCACTGCACTCGGCTGCAAGGGAGAGTATCGGGGTTGGGTCAGCCACTCAAGGTGAGCAATTCAATCCATTTCCCTTGTCACATTCGCATCACATTGTTTCATCCCAAACTCAACCCACTGGTAGCAGCCTGGCCACTTGAGATGATTTTTGAGGCGCCTCAAAAATCGTCTCAACCCACTGGTAGCAGCCTGGCCACTTGAGACGATTTTTTAGGCGCCTCAAAAATCATCTTAACCCACTGGTAGCAGCCTGGCCACTTGATGGGGACCCACCGTTCCAGGTACAGCCCACACCCCCCCCCCCTTATGTTAAGCCTCCTTCCTAGGATAAGCCTTCCCGGGTTACTCCCAGGTAACTACTCCCCCTTGGGTCTGCACTATGTGGCTACGCTTAAACCAATGGGTTGCCCGCCACACTACCGCTTTTGGTTACCATGCTTCGGCCCCTTCGCTCTTCTTGAGGCGCCTAAAAAATTGCTTCGGCCCCTTATCTCTTCCACTGTTCACTGACTCTTGGCGTGTTTCCCCTTCAGGTTGGAGGGGAGGGGTGGGGTGCGGGGGTCAACACTGGCAATCCCCCGCACCCCTCCCTTCATGGCCGCTCTGGTGGGGAGGGAGGGGGCAGCACTGCACTCGGCTGCAAGGGTGAGTATTGGGGTTGGGTCGGCCACTCAAGGTGAGCAATCCGATCGTTTTCCTGCGATTTCTTTTGCGTTCTCCCAAATGCATGGCCCGTGTATCTTGTTCTCTGTCTGCCACTCCCCTCTGCCCCCTCCAGGTCACTTGCCGCCATTTGGAGACTGCACCAGAGGAAGATGAGCAGCTGAAAGCAGCAGTAGATGCAGCAGCAGCGGCAGCAGCAGACACAGCAGCAGCAGCAGCAGTTGGGGCTGGGTGGTTAGAGGGCAGGCTTGGTCTAGGAGCGAGAGAGGTATGGTAACAGATCAGGTATGGTAGCAGGTCAGGTATGGTTGTCTCATCTCTCTGTTCCCTCCTTCCTTCCTACAGCGTGTGGATCTGGAGCCTTGGAGCAAGGTTATGAGCCTTGGAGCAAGGGCAGGAGAGTGGAGCCCACCCCGTCTCTCACCTCTTCTCTCCCTCTCTCCTTCCCCCAGAAGCATCACGTCTTGAGGAGAGTGCAGTCTCCACCTCACCTCCCCTTCCCCCTCCTTAGAAGGTTGCAGCATCATGGTGCTCCATTTGGCTATGGTAGGAGGAGTTACGGGGAAGGGAGGAGGGGAGGGGGGGGATGGGGTGGCTGGGGAAGCATAGAAGCAAGCATGTAGCTCGCTCCCTTAGGGGCAGCACCCTCTGTGGTTGCTGCCTTGTTGGGCGGGCGTGGTCAGTGCAAAGTGCGTGGCTCGGAAGTTGGTGCTCAAGTAACAACACTGGCGTATCGTATAATGGAACCAGCCAGAGCCGTGCGCGCCGGCTCTGGTTGGGAGTCCCCTCCTACGATGCTGAATGTGGTGGGATTTGAGTCTTGAGCCGCCCATGCATTTTCCACTGCCACCGCTGGCTCTGCAAGGGGTGCTGTTTCCGAAAGGGAGTGGATTGCGTGCTGCTCCTCGTGCTGGGAGGGGGAGGGTGGGGAGGGAAGGTGGGGTTAGGAGGTGATTGGTATGCCGGTAGTGGTGGTGGTGGTGAGATAGAGCGAGAGCAAAGGAGGGGTGCTGCAACAACCACTGAAAGTTGAGTGAGGGAGAGGAGAGAGCAGGTCAGATACCCCCAAGGGTGAGTTGATGAAGGGGCCAAGGAGGGTCGCTGCAACGACCACTGTAAGTTGAGTGAACGGGAGAGGAGAGAGGGGGGCCTGATCCCCCCCAGCCGAGTTGATTGAGGGGCCAAGGAGGGTCGCTGCAACGACCAGTGTAATCTGAGTGAAAGGGAGAGGAGAGAGGGGGGCCTGATCCCCCCCAGCCGAGTTGATTGAGGGGCCAAGGAGGGTCGCTGCAACGACCGGTGTAATCTGAGTGAAAGGGAGAGGAGAGAGGGGGGCTGATCCCCCCCAGCCGAGTTGATTGAGGGGCCAAGGAGGGTCGCTGCAACGACCAGTGTAATCTGAGTGAAAGGGAGAGGAGAGAGGGGGCCTGATCCCCCCCAGCCGAGCTGATTGAGGGGCCAAGGTGGGGCGCTGCCACGACCTCTATAAGTTGAGTGAGTGGGACGGGGGGCTGAAGCCCCCAGGATGTGTTAATTGAGGGGCGAAGGATGGCCCCAGAGGGAGAAGGAGAGGAGAGAGAGAGAGGGGGGGCTGAAACCCCCCAGGTGAGTTGATTGAGGGGCCAAGGAGGGTCGCTGCAACGACCAGTGTAATCTGAGTGAAAGGGAGAGGAGAGAGGGGGGTCTGATCCCCCCCAGCCGAGTTGATTGATGGGCCAAGGAGGGTCACTGCAACGACCAGTGTAATCTGAGTGAAAGGGAGAGGAGAGAGGGGGGCCTGATCCCCCCCAGCCGAGTTGATTGAGGGGTCAAGGTGGGGCACTGCCACGACCTCTATAAGTTGAGTGAGTGGGACGGGGGGCTGAAGCCCCCAGGATGTGTTAAGTGAGGGGCGAAGGATGGCCCCAGAGGGAGAAGGAGAGGAGAGAGAGAGGGGGGGCTGAAACCCCCCAGGTGAGTTGATTGATGTGAGAGTACGACCCCGTTACACCACTTGGCATTTTCTTACTTCCTTCCTTTTTCATTTCTCTTTTATTCCATCTCATTTGGTTTCCTATTCTTCCTTTTCCATTAACCTTTGGTTTATCCTGCTATTATAATTATATCACCGACCAGGCTTGGGATGTACTGGTGCGCTCTATCTAGCGTAATCCTGCTGTAATCCCTTAAAGCCAATAGCCTCGCGTGGCTATACGCAGGGTGATTCTATCTTCTAGAAGGGTCTATTCCCCTAGGATAAGATAAACCTGGTTACCTGATGTACTCTGGAAGTATAAAAGCGCCTTGTACTGATCGATAGTGCAACCTTTCCTCGACACATTCGATCCTGTGACAATCGAGGGGCCAAGGAGGGGCGCTGCAATGACCATGGTATGTTGAGTTAGAGGGAGGAGAAAGGATGGCCCCAGAGGGAGAGGGAGAGGGGCAATGGGGTCTAAAACCCCCCTGGGTAAGTTGAGGGAGGGGCAGTGCAGTTGGGGTGGAAGCGGGTGGTTGAGCCTGGAGCAGCAAATGATGATGCCCCACGTGTTGCCTGATGCAGTAAGTCGTATCATGTGAGCTCGTTGGTTCAATTCTATCTACGAGGTCACGGAGGCCAGGGAGGCCACGGAGGCCACGGAGGCCACGGAGACCACGGAGGCCACGCAGGGAGGCCACGGAGACCAGGGAGACCACGGAGGCCACGGAGACCAGGGAGGCCACGGAGGCCTCGCAGGGAGGCCACGGAGACCAGGGAGGCCACGGAGGCCATGGAGGCCCCGGAGGCCACGGAGACCAGGGAGGCCAGCGAGGCCAGGAAGGCAAGGGAGGCCAAGGAGGGTGGTTCATACCTCAAGCTGCAAGGTGAGGCGTGGGAGGGGGTTTCAACCCCATTTGTCAAGGGGCGGCCAGGGAGGTGGTTTCATACCCCAATTTTCAAGGTGTGGGGAGGAAGTTTCATACCAGATTTTTCAAGGTGCGGGGAGGGGGTTTCAGACCCCATTTTTCTAAGGTGCAGTGAGGGAGGGGGTGTCATACCCCATTTTTCAAGGTGCGGCCAGGGAAGGGGTTTCAGACTCCATTTTTCAATGTGAGGCAAGATAGGGGTTTTCAGACCCCAAGTTTCAAGGTGAGGTAAGGGAGGGAGTTCCAGACCCCAAGTTACATGGTGAGGCAAGGGAAGGGGGTTTCATATCCAACGTACAGTGTGAGGCAGGGGAGGGGGTCAGAGGCCTCAATTTACAAGGTGAGGCAGTGGAGGGGGTTTCAGAATCCAATGTAGAACGTGAGACAGGGGAGGGGGTTACACGCCCCAACGTACAACGTGAAGGAGGGGAGGGGGTTTCAGACTCCATTGTACAAGGTGAGGCAGGGGAGGGAGTTTTCAGACCCCTGTTTACAAAGTGAGGCAGGGGGGGGGGGGGGGGGTTCAGACCCCAAGTTACAAGGTGAGGCACGGGAGGGGGTTTTCAGACCCCAAGTTACAAGGTGAGGTAGGGGAGGGGGTTTTAGACCCCAAGTTACAAGGTGAGGCAAGGAAGGGGGTTTCAGACCCCAGGTTACAAGGTGGGGAAAGGGGTTCAGACCGACTTGGATCAGGCAGGCTTGGAGCAGGCAGGCTTGGAGCAGGCAGGCTTGGAGCAGGCAGGCTTGGAGCACGCAAGCTTGGAGCAGGCAGGCTTGGAGCAGGCAAGCTTGGAGCAGGCAGGCTTGGAGCAGGCGGGCTTGGAGCAGGCATGCTTGGAGCACGCAGGCTTGGAGCATGCATGCTTGGAGCAGGAATGCTTGGAGCATGCAGGCTTGGAGCAGGCGGCCTTGGAGAAGGCAGGCTTGGAGTAGGCATGCTTGGAGCAGGCACGCTTGGAGCAGGCATGCTTGGAGCAGGCAGGCTTGGATCAGGCATGCTTGGATTAGGCAGGCTTGGATCAGGCAGGCTTGGAGCAGGGAGGCTTGGAGCAGGCAGGCTTGCAACAGGCACGCTTGGGGCAGGCATGCTTGGAGCAGGCAGGCTTGGAGCAGGCGAGCTTGGAGAAGGCAGGCTTGGAGCAGGCAGGCTTGGAGCAGGCAAGCTTGGAGCAGGCAAGCTTGGAGAAGGCAGGCTTGGAGAAGGCAGGCTTGGAGCAGGCAGGCTTGGAGCAGGTGGGCATGAAGCAGGCAAACTTGGAGCAGGCAGGCCAGGCTTGGAGCAGGCAGGCTTGGAGCAGGCAGGCTTGGTTCCTGCATGCATGGTGGAGGAGTAGCACGGACGAGGAGAGTGTCAAACATACAAATATATATTGTATATTACAGTAGAGTATATAGAGTTGTGCCTTAGGGAGTACAACCCATTAGGCTATATACCCATGTATGTCCTGTTCTAGTTAACATTTCTCACTTTAACATGATATCATGAGTAGGTAGGTCCCCCCCGTCCCCCCCCCTAGTGCTTCCGCCCTAGGTTCTAACCGCCCCGCACGTGTTGGCCCGTCTCCTAGCCAGTCCCGTTGCCTAGCTAGCCCCGTCGCCCCGCACGCCCCGTCACCTAGCAGGTCCCACCCCCTAGCAGGCCCCGCCGTCCAGTCGGCCCCGTCGGCCCTGCCTCCTAGCTGACCCCGCCGCCTAATCGGCCCCGTCGGCCCCGCCTCCTAGCTGGCCCCGCCGCCCAATAGGCCAAGTCGGCTCCGTCGACCCCGCCCCCTAGCTGGCCTGCCGCCCCCGTCGGCCCTGTCAGCACCGCCTCCTAGCTGGCCCCGCCGCCCCATCGGCCCCGTTGGCCCTTTCGGTCCCGCCGCCCCATTGATCCTGACAGCCCCGCCTCCTAGCTGGCCCCGCCGCCCATATCGGCCCCGCCGTCCTAGCCGCCCCCGTTCCCCTAGTAGGCCCCGCATCCTAGCCGACCCCGACGCCTAGCCGGCCCCGTCGCCCGGGCCCCGTCCCCCAGCTGGCCCCGTCGCCTTGTCGCCCGCGGCTCCGTCTCATAGCCGCCTCGACGCCGTCCTCGGCCCTCTGCACCGCGCTGCACCACCCGGTACCGCTCTGCACCGCACTGCATCGCTCTGCACCGGCTGCACCGCATTCCACCGCTCCGCACCGCATTGCACCTTATTCCACCACTCTGCACCGCACACTACCGTACTGCACCTCATTGTACCACACAGTACCATATTGCACCGCACATCATCGCTTTCCGCCACCCTCTACTGCCCCGTACTGTCCTTCTCCTGCTGCTGCAACCATGATGGCAGACTCGGTCCTGCGTTTCGATGCGGAGGGGCAGCCGATTGAGTTCGACTCGTGGCTCGTCGACCTTCAGCGCCACCTGACTGGTCAGCGGTAGGACGGCCACTCCCTGGCCGTCCACATCGACGGTACGCTCCCCTGCCCGGACCCCCCTGCTGCCCTCCCCGCTGACCCCACCTCCGCTGATCGTGAGTCCGCTGTAGCTGCTACCCTTGCTCGTGCTGTCTGGTTGTCGCCTGACGCTGTCACTCAGCTTGCAATTAGTCACGCCCTTCCCCTGTCCGAGCGTCCCTGCTTTAGGTTAGTTAGGAGTGCGCAGGAGTTCCTAGAGGCTGTTGTTGCGCACTATTCCACCCCGCCCTCTGCCTCCCTAGGTCGCCTGATCATGCCCATGCTGTTTCCTGACCTTGCGTCTTCCCCCACTGTCGCTGACCTAGCCGCCTACCTGCGAACGATAGACACGACCTGGCGTGCTGCCTGCACTGAGGCCTAGCTTCGTGTATTTCAGCCCCCCATCTGTGTTACCCTCTACCTGCTTGCCACCCGCCTCCCTGACCGCCTTGCCACCACCTGCAATCACTTCCTTAGTCTCCATCCTGCTGACCTCACCCTCACTGACGTTGACGACACCCTATCTGCCGTAGAGACCTGTCAGCACTATATCGCCCAGTCTAGCGGTACCGTGCCGGTCTCTATCTTTCAAGGCTGTGCCCCTGCTCAGTGCTCTTACTCCGACGGTTTGGAGACCGCCGCCGCAGTGCAGTTTCGTCCGGGTAAGGGTCGCCGCCACCAAGGCTGGGAGCGGCGGAGGTAGCGGAGGAGGGGGTGGTGTCGGTGGTGGAGGTGGCTCGCCTGCTGGTAGTCCTGACGAGGGGGTTGGGGCTTGTGCCCCAGCGCAGCAGCAGCAGTAGCACCAGCGGCGAGTCAGTCGTCTCCCGCCTGGGTGGCCTGGAGCTGGAGGTGACGGTGGTCGCAGTGGTCGCTCGCGCGGTGTGCCGTCGGGTGGCGGCCACAGTGACGGGCGCTGCCAGTACCAGCTCCAGACCGGTCATTGCCGCGGCCTCGTGTGCGGTAAGATTGGCCATACCCCCGCTCGTTGCTTTTGTCGCCTACACGACCTATTTTGTCTCTGCTTCGGCCCGTCGCCTGACCTCCCCGACTAGCACAGTCTACTCTGTCGTCACGCTCAGATCTTTGATATGGACATGGATGAGATTAGCTCTGCTTTGTATGTACTGTATGTTGATGACTCTAGTGTGAGTGGTTCCTATTACCCTGTGTTGCCTAGCACGGGTGTGCCCAGTGTGCCTAGTTCAGGCTCCCCTGATGCGTCAGGTGTAGGATCCCCTGCCTTGTTTAGCATAAGGTCCACCCTCGCTCCTCTGACCTTGGTCGCTGCTGCCGCACTCTCCTTCACCCTGGACTCCAGCGCTTACCGGTGCTTATTTCGCGACTCCACAAAGCTTACGCCGATTGCCGCTCCGGCTGCAGTTGCTCTTGCAGACCCTTCCTCCGCTCCTGTAGTTGCCCATAGCTCCACTACTCTTTCCTGTCCGGCGGTTCCCTCAGGCTCCCTTACAGGCCTGCACATCCCCTCGTTCTCTAGGAACCTAGTTGGTGTCAGCTGCCTCCAGGACCTTGGCGTCACCACTACGTTCCCTGGGCATGAGCGGTACGCTGTCTGTACTGAAGGGGCCATTGGTGCCCCCCTCACCACATTCCCCGGGACCCGGTGTCTGGCCTGTTCACGCTGGACACCGCTTCCCCCCGGTTGGGATGCCTCCCCAGGTACCTACGTCTACCTAGGTTGCTGCGGCGTGCTCGTGTCGGTCGCTTACTCACCCGTCACTTCTGTGGCACCACCGTCTAGGTCACCCCACCCTCACCCGTCTCCGTCACATGTCCCAGCACCTTCTTGTCCTAGGCCTCCTTGAGTCATTCCCTGTGCTCCTCTCCTCACCTGCGCCTCCGTGCATGCCCTGTGTCAAGGGCCGGCTCCGCTGTGCCCCCCACTCCTCCTCGTCCCCCCTCGTTTTTTGTCCGTTCCGGCCAGACTCCGTTCGACATCCTTATCTGCGTAGACAATCTGGTCTTTGCTACTGCAGACAGAGACGCACTGACCGCTGTGAAGGCCCAGCTCCTAAGGAGACACACCTGCACTGACCTAGGAGAGCTGCGCCGCTACCTTGGCTTGCAGATCTCCAGGGATAGAGCCGCGCGCACCATCACTCTCTCACAGTCACACTTGGTGCGCCAGGTCCTTCAGAGGTTCGGCCTTCAGTTCTCTTCCGCACAGCCCACCCCTGTACGAGTAGACCACAGACTCTCTGCCCCAGACCCGGAGGAGGCTGTAGAGCCAAGTGGTCCCTACGCAGAGCTGGTGGGTTGCCTCATGTACCGAGACTCTCAGGTCCTCACAGGGCTACTCCTTTAGCCTTGGTGCAGGTGCCATCTCGTGGAGGTCCACCCGCTCCTCGTCTGTTGCCCGGTCTAGCTGTGAGGCTGAGATCTACGTAGGTGCCATGGTGGCACAGGAGCTCCGCTAGCTGACCTTCTTGCTCACCGACTTGGGTGAGCGGCCTAGCTCTGCCCCGGTTCTGTATGCTAACAACAGGGTCATGATCCTCCTGTGTCAGGATCCACGACTTGAGGGCAGAGCGAATCACATCCAGCTACGGTACTTCCTCCTGCGCAAGCTGCAGCAGCGTCGCCAGGCTCGTGTAGTACACTTGGCCTCGGGTGCGAACACAGCTGATATCTTTACTAAGGCGCTTGCACCTAAACATCATCTGCGGCACTGTGTACAGCTAGGACTTATATATATATTACCCAGACTGGCCTTGTGGCCTCTTCCCAGTGGTTCGACTAGTAGTGCCACCTTGGTCTTGCTCTTGCCTTGTCTGTATTTGTTTGACTGGTCTTTAGACCCCTTCCTCAGAGGCTGGACTAGTAGTGCCACCCTAAGTTGTCTCTCTCTCATCAGGCACTGCCCCTATCCAGTCTAGGGGGTGTGTCAAACATACAAACATATATTGTATATTTGTGTAGACTATATAGGGTTGTGCCTTAGGGAGTACAACCCATTCGGCTATATACTCCCTGTATGTCCTATTCTAGTTAAATTTTCTCGCTTTAACAGAGAGGTGAGGCTAAATGGTGGCTTTCGCCGCTCTGCTCTTCCCACTCGTGTCGGCTCAACCGCGGTCGTGAAGAGGCAAGAGCGAGCTGGCCAAGAAAGGAGCTTCTTTACAGTAATGGTGTAACGCTAATTTAGCCATAAGGATGAAGCTGTGGATCTTTTCGAAAGTGCACAGCGGGATTTTTCTTAGTTTGCAAGGGAATCCCCACACAAACCCCCTAGTGATTGTGGTCAGTGGAAACACCGCGAGTCCGGTCCTTGGCCTCTTTGCTGCCCCTCTCCAGCAAGCAGAAGTCAAGGATGTATCCTCCCCTGTTCCGAATTTACTGAACAGTTACATAGGGCTGTGCCGGTTTTTTGTGCCTCCCACCCACTCAGCGGGACACCAGCTAGCAGGCTGATAGGGCTTGATATGATAGATAACAAAGCATAGAAAGGGCTGCATCACTACTGCTATTTTCAATAAGAATGGCGTTTCTCCTATGGAATACAAAGATGACTTGGTGGGTAGACGAGAAGGTTCAATGTCTCATTTAGTATGCATTGGAAATACTTACCCGTAGTAGCCTGGATATAACACCCATGGGTCTTATCACATGCCGTCGTGAAATTACCCGGAAGTGTAAACAAGGCTCGACGTAAATCGTCGGGTGGGTTGCGTATGTATCCACATTTTCCTGCATAAATATTGAAAGCAGGGCCTCAAAAGTCGGGCCAAAAGGCCTGTAAGCTTGTATATCAGGGTGTTTTTCAGGGCATACCCTGATTTTTTAGGTTTTGATCTTTGTCAAACTTGACATTTATGTGTTCCCATTTTCTAAGGCCTGAAAAATAGTATGTTCTTGTTTTACCGAGCCTGACGAATCAGCTTTACTCGAAATTCGCCGTGAAACCGAATCTTATCTACGAACGTGAGCCAGGGCACGTGTGAGGGGCGTGACTGGTCCTTCACCAGAATCTCGAGGCGAGCTGGAGCAGGTGTGAGGGGCGTGATTAGTCCTCAACCAAAATCACGGAACTTCGAGGCGAGTTAGAACAGGTGTGAGGGGCGTGACTGGTCCTTGACCAGAATTACGCAAGTTCGAGACGAGTTGGAGCAGGTGTAAGGGGGTTGACTGGTCCTTCGCTAAAATCACGCAGGTAGTCCGAGGAGAATTGTACGCAATGGAGTCCGATCCGATCTTAGAATCAGAAACTACAAAAATGTAGGCATGATTAGTCTGACTTCCAAAAAAAAAAAAAAAAAAAAAAAAAACAACGATTGGCCTGTAAAAACATGCCACGCCCAAAACCCGACCCTGAAAAACATGGGTTTTCACATGGGCGACCGTGAGCAATCAGCTTCCCTAAAACCAATATGAGGGCCTGATTGAAAAGTGATCTTTTTATGCGCCATTTTATTAGGGATGTTTAGTAGAAAAAAATAGAAATGCCTCAATTTAATTGATTGGGAAAATGGATGTAAGATAAAATTGGTAGCATTAATAACCTAAGAAACGCTTCAATGTTCTATATAAAAATAATGCTTTGGATTGCTCTTTCGACGTTTGTAACAGTGTTGACCTACTAATGAATGGCTTTGATGGACAGAGCGAACACCCCCCTGCTAGGGTTTATTGGTGAGTCTTCCACCAGTGCCTCGTTCTTGCCCGTCCCTCGCTTGTACAGTAACTTGTTCTTCCTCTTCCCTCGTGCCTTGTTCTTGCTCGTGTAGATTAGAATCATATCTAGTCCTAGCACAGACTTGGCCTAGTTCTTGCTCTTAATTACGCTTAACTGTTACCTAAGCCATGTTAGTTTGAGCTAGAGCCTTGCGCGCTGGCGCGTTTTGCTCTGTTGCCGTGCGCGCTGGCGCATTTCGCACTGGGCCATACACGCTGGCGTCGTGCGTGCTGGCGCGTTTCGCGCTGGTGCCGTGCGAGCTGGCACCTTGCACGCCAGCATGTTTCGCGTTGGCGCCATGCGCGCTCGCGCGTTTAGCGCAAGCGCTATGCGCGCTGGCGCTTTGCGCTCTGGCTTCTTGCACGCTGGCGCGTTTCGCGCTGGCGCCTTGCGCTCTGGCGCCTTGCGCGCTGTTGCGTTTTGCGCTGGCGCCTTTGTCGTTCCCTCCGTTCCCCCCCCCTTTGTGGTCCCCCATCCGCCTCTCCCCCTTTGTCGTCCCCCCTCCGTCCCCCCCCTTCTGCCGTCCCCCTCCGTTCCTCCCCCTTTGTGGTCCCCCTGCCTTCCTCCCCCTTTGCCGTCCCCCCTCCGTTCCTCCCCCTCCGTCCCTCCCCTTTTGTCATCCCCCTCCGTCCCCCCCTTTTTGCCATCCCCCCTCCCTTCTTCCCCCTTCGCCGTCCCCCCTCCGTTCCTCCCCCTTTGTCGTCCACCATCCGTTCCTCCTTCTTTGTCGTTCCCCCTCTGTTCCTCCCCCTTTGTCGTCCCCTCCGTTCCCCCCCTTTGTCGTCCCCCAGCCGTCCCTCCCCCTTTGCCATCCCCCCTGCGTTCCCCCCCTTTGTCGTTCCCCATCCGTCCCTCCCCCTTTGTCGTCCCCCCTCCGTTCCTCCCCCTTGCCGTCCCCTCTCCCGCTCCTCCCCTTTTGACGTCCCCCCCCTCCGTCCCTCCCCTTTGTCGTCCCCCCTCCATTCCCCCCCCTTTGCCGTTCTCCCTCACTTCCTCCCCCTTTGTCGTCCCCCATCCGTTCCTCCTTCTTTGTCGTCCCCTCCGTTCCCCCCCTTTGTGGTCCCCCATCCATCCCTCCCCTTTTGTCGTCCCCCCTCGGTTCCCCCCTCCCTTTGTTGTCCCCCCTCCGTCCCTCCCCTTTTGTCGTCCCCCCTCCGTCCCCCCCTTTTGTCGTCCCCCCTCCGTTCCCCCCCTTCGCCGTCCCCCCTCCGTTCCCCCCCCCCTTGCCGTCCCCCCTCCATTCCTCCCCATTCGCCGTCTCCCCTCCGTCCCTCCCCTTTGTCGTCCCCCCTCCGTTCCCCCCCCTTTGTCGTCCCCCCTCGTTCCTCCCCCTTTGTCGTCCCCCTCCATTCCTCCCGTTTTGCCGTCCCCCCTCCGTTCCTCCCCTGTCGTCCCCCCTCCGTCCCTCCCCTTTTGTCGTCCCCCTCTGTTCCTCCCCTTTGTCGTCCCCCCTCCGTTCTGCCCCCTTTGTCATCCCCCTCCGTTCCCACCCCTTTGTGGTCCCCCCTCTATTCCTAAAACTTTGCCGTCCCCCATCCCTTCTTCCTCCATTTGTCTTTCCACCTCCGTTCTTCCTCTCATTGTTTCCCTCATTCCCGTTTCCCCCCCTCAGCCGATCCTACCTCTGTCTTCCCACCTCCATTCCCCCCTCCGTCCTTCCATCCTCCATTCTCCCGCCCTCTACTCTCCCCCCTCTGCCGTTCCCTTTCCATTCTTCCTCACCAACACTCTCCCCCCCCTTTTCCTTTACCCCTTGTGTTGTTCTTACCTCATCCCCCCTCTACTTTATTGCCTTTTGCAATCTGTATTCTTACAAGCCCAAGTGCAGCCCATTCTCAGGTATACATTACTCTCCCTCTCGCTGTTTTTCTGTTCTTCCTCCATCCATTCTTCCCCTATCTGTTTGCCTCTATACTTCCCCTCCATTCGTTCCCGCTCTAGTCTTCTCGCCTCCATTCCCCCCTAAGCTCTTTTTAACCATTCTTCCTCTACGTTCTTCCACCCTCTGTTCTCCCCTCTCCATTCTTACTCCGCCTATTCATTCCTCCCTCTGTGTGACCCTCTCCCTCCCTATGCAGCTCTCCCTTGCTCCTTATTCTCGTTTCTATATTTGATTTTCCCCTACACTTGTTTCTACCCTGCGTTTGATTCTCATTTCAGTGGTTGCTTCTCTCTTGCACTTGCTGCTCCCTTCTCCTTGTCCGCCTTTCTTGCCTTCGTCTCCGCTGTACCGTTTCTCCCCTCACATCCGTTCCCTTTCTCCCCACCTAATCGTTTTAGTTTCTCTCTGGCTGCTACTCTCTCAAGCTCTTCCCTCTTATTTTCTCCTCTTGTTATCCTCTCCAGTCATGTCATCGCGTTCAAGGTTGTCACATTTCCAAGAACATTCCAAGTCGTCGAAATTCAAGTCATCATGTTCCAAGACTTCTCACTCCAAATCCGGTCAAAGCATTGATTCATGGATATTTTAAGTTGACTTTTGGTAATGTTTTCGTGCTACCAATTATATCTTTGTGTTTGACATGCGTGCATTTGCATTGTTGTTTTGTGTCTTGATTTTTTATGTCGTGTTGCTTGTGTATGTGCGTATGCATGGTATCATTGTTGACAACGTGCGTACCAGTTTGTTGGCTCGTGTGTTGCACGGTATTGCTTTGCGTTGTGCTTGTGGGGGAAGGATGCTGACTATGCCTAGTGCATCACACTATTTGCGATTGTCGTTGCCGGTTTTGGGAATTGCTTCTCATTCCGTGCATGTCAATCTCTATTGTAGCACGATAGCATAGCATTAATGCATTTCTTTCTTTGCAGCCACTATTGCACTGTTTTTAGTTTGTTAACAAGTGTTGTACATTGTTGTGTATTGTGCGTGCGTGCAGGGAAACGATGCTGACTATGCCTAGTGCATCATATGATGTGCGATTGTCGTTGCCCAATTGGGAGTTCTTTCCCATAACGTGCATGTTAATTTTGATTGTGGCACGAACGCATTCATGCTTTCGTTTGACTGCATTCATGATCGTTTTGTTGTATTGTATTGTTGTAGTGTCGAGCCGAGCCGTTATGTGTGTGTGTGTTGGTAAAATGCGTTCTGTATACATGCTTTGAAAATGGGGGTGGTGATGTGGTTCCAGTCATTCTCCACCGTAATTATCGACGGCGAATGATTTGAGCCTCTCTCATCGTTTAAAGAAAGTATAGAAAATCGTTACAAAACTCTATGTTGCTCAATTATTATGTCATCTCCATTATCGACCACACAATCGTTGGGAAACATAGATTTTTGTTGCACAAGCTAGAAAGGTATTTTGAGATGCTAAGTTTCTGAGTTACAGTAAAAGGAATCGAAAAACAAACGGATACTTAGAGATTCTCTACCGGAGAACGTAAACATTCAGATTATAGACAACCAATTTTAGATGGAAACCAGTGTCGTTAGGGTGAGCGACGCATTAAACCTGGAAACAATATGTAGTGCGGGTTATTAGGCTGACTAAACAAAGTCGTCCGAAATTGGTCCTCCGACCGATTGTAAAAGGTTGCTACGCAACCCAGAAAACAGGGGCAAAAAACAGGGTTTCCACAAGATAGACGCCTTATAGAAGACGCAGTGTCTTCTATTATTAGTGTAAGGAATGAGTAATTCCTTACTGAGGCTTTCTACAAGGCGTACGACTCGAACATTCCCGAACCATCGCCAGGGTTCCAGACCTATCAGTTCGAGCCTCCTGGGCCTTTCCGGACCTCGCTACGACACATCGAGGCCCTTCGATACCTTTCCCGAACCTTCCAATCCTACGACCAGGATCACCCTAGGCTTTCTATATATTGTATTGTCTTTCATTTTTTTGTCATTTAATGAGCCCCGTCATTTGACAGGGGACTCACACCTGCCTCTTTGCCATATTGCAAGGGGGGTTTTCGTGCCTGCGTTTTTGCGCTAACAGCCCGGATAGATTTTTCTTTTGTTAGGGCAAGTTGAAAGGAAACAAGACTCAACTACTATTGGGCTTCGGTTTCACCCTTGTGCAATCAAACACACATTGGTACACTTGCACTAAACCGCCTGAAAGTCAAATTTTGCACGAGTAATTTCCCTTTGAGCACACTTCGTGCTTGTTCACCTCGATACTTGGCAGGGACGCAAGTTTGTCGAGGCACAGAGTTGAGGTGGTTGAGTCTCGTCATCCACTGCTGCGGGTGGGTTCGGTTACAGGGGTCTCAAGATGCAGCATCTTGAGAAAATGAGAGTTGCAACCTGCTGGTCGGGCTTTACGTGGAGGACAGTGCTTGTGCTGACGTACGATCAGGCGTCGGGTTGAGCAACAAATTGGAGGAAAGCGCGTACAAGCTGGCAACTTCACTATTGGCAGCAAACCCCAAGTCATCATTTTCGTTTCCCGTGGGAATCAGATTGGATGTTACATTCGATGGCTGTTGCGTTGATTCTCCCAAGCCTGGGGAACCAATGGGGAATGCACCAACATTCCGAAGGGTGGACCATGTTCGACGTAAGTTTACGGGAGAGCTGCCCAGGATTTTGTGCTTGAAAGGGATTGTTTCGTGTTTCTATGGGTTATAAACAAGGCTTGAAAAATCAGCAAATAGAAATGTTATTTTGTTTCAATTAAAAAACAATGGAGCAGGGGTTTTCAGGGATACCTTCGTTAAAATCTGCACTCGCTTGACTCGAAAGGGGTGCAGGCCATGGTTTGCTGCCAGGGTTTTGACATTTCACACTACCCGGATTTTGACCAATTAACGGGTTGCGACGTGTTCGATTTTCATGAACCCGGACATTGACGGGTGCATTTTGACCAGAACACATTAAAGCGAGGGTCTCAAGAAGCAAAAACCAAACCCAAAGGTTTTGGTTTCGGGGGGTCTCAAAAATTGCGGGGTGTGGTAAGGGGTGCTGGTTGGGCACTGTAACTGTTTCGCAAAGTTCGTCAACCCAAAACCAAAACCTTTGGATTTGGTTTTCTGCTTCTTGAGACCCTCGCTTTAAGTGATGTGTTAGGTTTTGATAAACACGGATACAGAACTAGAGCTTCTCACACCACCCCACCGACTCCCAGCCATTCCCCCTCCCCAGGGCAAATCGGCCCTAGCAAGGAAGTTCCAGAGGTGGAAGTCGAAGATCTTACGTGGTTCCCTTAGTAGAATCCAGGAACTTTTCGTAAGAGCTTTTGTTATCACAAATAAATAAATAAATAAATAATCGTGACAGAACTCGGACACTGACGGGTAATGTTTCACATGAGCCCGTTTAATCCGGGTCTGCCGTGTGGACGAAAACCCTAAGGTAAGCCCTGATCGTGCGCCACTCGTCCACTGAGACCACCGGAGTGAAACGTCTTTCAGTGTCGTACAGTCAGCTCGACGACGTGGTCCGGTTTTACAGCACATTGGAGCTGCCCCAGAAAGACGATACAGTAGAGTACCCAGTACAGCGGAACACAAAATCGCACACAGCCCGCTAGTACCCCCGTCCACCTGGCACTTTTGCATGGGCACGCTGGCATGGGCATGCCTACGTACCCCCTTTTTCATCCATTCTGTCATACGATTACGGTCCTATTCTAATCCTCGTATCAAGAGTATTCAGGGCGTTTTCTATTTTTTAGAACCAATCACGTAAATATTTAGGCTTCCCTTGTGACACGAACAGGTCAATCCTACATTCGAAAACACGACCCTCATTCCCTCAATAACCGTTGACAACTGCACATTTCAAAAATGATTTTCTCAAGGGTTTTTTTTTTGCTTTTGTAGAAACGTGTGGTTGGTTAACGAATCCACTCAATTAAGTCGTCAGAATTTCGCTGCGTTTAGCCCTTTTCGTGAGACCGCGAGAAGGGTTTTCCAATTTTTTTGTTTTGCGCGTTTTGAGCCTGCGCTGCTTGTGGGAAGGTCGAGAACGAGGTGTTACTTTTTTTGTCCGCGTGTTTCTGACCAGACGACAAATTCGCGGAGCGTTTTTTAAGAGGCCACATGAGCCCTCACATGACACGCGGCGAAATCGCTGGTAACCTTGCCCATGTGGCCAATACGCCAAGGCACCCATCGTGAACAAAACAAGTAAAACGGCCTACGCCACCCCACCTAAAATCCCTCGTGCTACTCTATTACCCATTTTGCCCGTTGCGTACCGCTCCTATTCGTCGTAGTCCTTATTTGCGAGTCGAGGATTTGGAGCATAGAGCATACCCGCTGTACCGGGCAGCTCCAATGTGCCCAGTGCTGTACCGACGATGCCCAACTGTACCCAGTCGTGACAGAATTTAATGAGGCTAGCATTCCTTGGGACCGACAATTGTCGATCACGCGCCGGCTTGATTTCCAGCTTGCGAGCAATCATGAATTCGTGGTGTTTTTGTGTGGTGTGAAGTACACACCATTCCGCGCAAAGATGACATGCACGCGCGAAGCATCTCTCTCATCTCGTCTCGACTTGAGTCGACCAACTAAAGGAGTTTGAGCTGAGGGCAGTTTCCCCTTTGACCCGAAGCACTGACGGTTTGAAGCCATACACACCTCATCAATATTCCTGACGTGTGAGCGTCTACACAGCTTCGAGTTAAAAAAAACTGACACTAGGGGAGGACGTGCCCAAATATGAGAATTTGTCGTGAACAGGGTACGCCCCTAATGTTGAAAATTTTAGAGTAATTTCTCGACTGGTTCCGTTTTTCGACAGAGTGAAATTACCCCGATTCCTTCTGCCTCACGGATTAGGTTTCGTGTAATTCCTTGAGATAACAGGTTATCTCCCACTCAATCCGTAAGTAGTGTACTTTTAGAGAGAAATCTGCAAGGAGCAAGCCAGTCAGAATGATCCCTCACGCCACCCGACCACTATCTAGCTTAGGAAAACGGTCCATTCCCTACATGGTGTTTAGGGGAAATACTATTTGCTTTCCCGATACCCCTGCGACATGGTTGAAAAGGACCCTCACACCTTTAGCCGTGGCAAAAGCACCCTTTCGTTGAGACTGGTAGGTGTGACATAAAAGAGTAGTACTTCAACGAGTCCGTTCGTTGACGGGTAAGTTTCAGGAGATTCCTTCCGCTAACGGATAATTTTGGGGACGATTCCGTTCCCTTACGACATGCCCTAGGCCTTAGCGAGAGACCTGGCTGATACTGTACAGCAACAAGAAAGGGGCTTCGAGAAGCATTTGGGGGGGCGGGTCCAAATATTTCACACCTGTACAGTAAAGAGAAGCAAAGAGAAAGGGGCTTCGAGAAGCACTTCGAGAGACCTGCTCAGGCCTTAGGGCAAGTCCAAATATTTCACACCCTATTCATTTCGTGGAAAGTAGCCCGATTTTAACATCTTTTATATTCCGCGAGGGCGCGTGCGCGAAATCGACGTAACTCGGGAAGCTCGACGCATGCACCCCAGCTATTTTGCATTTACGATTCGGGAGACGGTAGGTGTACATTTGGGGGTGGGTGAGCGCGTGTGGCGCTTTGGAGTTCCGCCAAGCCAAGCTTGGCGAGAACAAGGCGACCTCGCGAACAGCTCGCGTGGCGCAACACCAAATCGCACCTGTCACCCAGCCCTGCACGAAACATCATTTTAGCAGAGTTATACCGTGTGTCAAGCATGTGCTATAGCCCTACGTGATACGTGGAAGCACATACTGCCCGGGTGTCAGGGGAGTTCGACGCTGGCGGTAATATTGCTCGCTCGCTCAAACCAGTGAAAATCGCGTCTACCAGTCAGGTACAGTGTCGCATATGTTGACAGACCAAAATCCGCGAAACAAACTGACCTAATTGGAATGCCCCACGACCTAAGTTTGCGACAAGCGAACTACTAGCAAATCTCGCCTGACCTCGCTAATGCCACCTGGCGACGCTTTTGGAGGTCCTGGTGTCAACAGTCGCGCAGTTAGATCGACCTGTCCCGCGGGCCAGCTCGCAAACCCTGTACCGACCGTCTGCGTCATTTCTAACTGCGCCCTGAGATGTGCGGCGTCAGAGGCGAACCGTTTTTTTGCGACGCACCCACTTGGCGCCAGCTTCTATTTTTGTTCGCAATATGGGACGCGGTTTGGGGGGAGATGGATTTTGGGATCCTTTTCTATTGTTGTACCCGAGTTCGTAAAAACGTTTCCAGAAAACACAATTGAACAATTTGGACCCGCCCTTATCGGCCTGGTTGGAGGTCCTTGAAACTACAGCACACGAACTCGCTAAAATTACCCTTACGCTGGTTCGGTTCTGTGACAATCAAGCCCATAAAAACGGAACCAGGGCAGAAGCCGACAAATTTATGGAAACCACAGATTGCTGCAATTCGATTGTGGTCAACCCCGAAACCCACAGCACAGAGAAAAGGTCCCGAAACCAGAACATCGGGTCGGGAGACGGTCAAATACAGTACAGAGATGCAATGCCACGGTGGCAGCTGCAACGTGTGAAGAGTGAAATCAGCGGGATCTTATTTTTTTACAGCGCCAGCCTTATCATGCTCAACATCCAAGTGGTGTGCATTGGCTCATTTTAGACCACTGGTTGGCGAGGAATGACTGACAGCTCGAATTGCCAGATTGACGACGAATGATTCGTTGGTCCTCAGGTCCTCGCTCCCCCAAACCTCCTGCAACGAATCATTGCGGGGCATTGAGCGAGCAGGCACTCAACTGGGACACCCAGCAAGCAACGCAAAATCCTTCTTTCCTTGCTTCCCTTGTTTGCCCTCCAAAGTGTGATTCCACAAGCCCGAGCTACTCAAATCATGGGTTCGACACCCCTCTTCTAGCAGTCATCTGCGACGCGCAATCTCCGAGGTTTGACCTCTTTTCCAGCAATTCCTATCCCCTTTTTACAGGAAAACGGCGCGGAAAAAGATGTGTGCCGTCACGGTTCGAAGCGGCAGCCACTGACGTACGGGCATCTGTCCTCTGGGTTTATCCCCTTTTCCAGCAATTCCTATCCCCTTTTTAAAAGGAAAACGGAGCGGAAAATATGTGTGCCTTTCGAGACGGCAGCACCGCCATGATCCGCGGCGTGGATGACGAGGTCCGCGGCGCGACAGCGGCAGATCTTTCCATGCAAGCAACTACCAGAATGTGGTCCAAACAGGTACCTTTCACTCTTTTTGGCTTCTTTTGAGGCCCATTTCTCCCTCTGCACGTCCGGCTGAAACAACTCAAAGGTATAGTCCATTTACTCCATCTCTCCGGTTCTCCTTCATTCGCCCCTTCTCTCCCCCTCCCCCGCGCTTCCGCCCGCGCATTCGGCTCGCAGGAGGACGCCACGCTGCTGCGCCACGCGCTGCGCTTCGGCACCAAGCAGTGGGGCGCGCTCGAGAAGAGCTGTCTGCTGCCGCACCGCGACAACAAATCCTGCTGCAACCGCTTCCTCTTCCTCAAAAAGTGACACACGCCCCCTCCCCCCTCTCCCCCCACCCCACCCCCTTTGCCCATTCCCCTCAAAGCCCCCCCACACCTCCTCCCCTCTTCACCCCCCCCTCCCCCTGCGATGTTTCTTCTCCCTGTCAACACGCCCCCCTGCGTCGCCCTTGTCTCTCTTGTCGCACCTGCCGCCCCAACCTCCTCAAAGCCCCTCAATCCCTCTCAACCCCTCCGTGCCGTTCTATCTCCACCTACCCCCAACCCTCAAACCCTGCAGGAAATTCAGCGAGTCGCACCGGCGCTGGCAAGCAGACAAGGCACACCCGGAGAGCCGCCGCTCGGGTGAGGCCAGCCTGGGTCAGCCGAGCAGCCCCGGGCAGAGGGGGGCGTCTCCAGATGCGGCAAATGAGCGGGCAGCAGAAAGCGACAGCAAGCGCAACGACCGGCACGACCAAAGCCCAGCTAACACAGGAGAAGCAGATGCATATGCAGAAGCAACAGCTGAAACGGCAGTAACAGAAAAGCCACCAGCAGCAGCACCAGCAGCAGCAGCACCAACACCAGCAGCAGCAGCAGCAGCAGCAGCAGAAGCGGCGCAGCCACGGGCGTACGGGCATCTGTCGCTGGAGGCGAGCGAGTGGCTGTTCCTGGGGCTCGGTGCGAGCCGCGACTGGCCTGAGCTGCACGACAGCATCGCCCTCACCGCTGCAGCCACGGCCGGCAGACTGGCTGCTGCTGGCACTCACGGCATTGCGCCACATGGTGCTGCCAGCACTAGCCTGATGACTAGTAGTCCGATGGCTAGAGCTGCTGATGCTGCCCATGTTTATGGTCTTGGCAGCCTACCTGGGAGCAGAGGAGGAGGAAGAGGGGCGTTTTTCCACCTGGAGTCTTGTCCTCCGCTGGGCGCTGGTGACGCTGCTGCCGGTGCTGCTAGTGCTGCCGGTGCTGCTAGTGCTGCCGGTGCTGCTGGTGCTGCCGGTGCTGCTGGCGCGTCGTTTGCTGCTCTCTCTACTTCCCTCCCGACTGCCCTCTCGGCCGCTCGTCCCGCTGTTCTGTCTGCTGCCTCTCCTTCCACTCACGCACCCTCTGCGGCACGCTCAGCTGCTTTGCGTCACGGACATTCAACATTACATTCAACATTTCTCGGGCAGACTTCTTTTCTCGGGCAGGCGTCTTTCCCCGGGCATCTGGCATGTGGGGTACAACCCTCTTTACACCCGCTTGTCGCAGGGAACTTCCCGCCGCTGGCAACGCTTCTGGCTGCGCACGGCTCAGTGTCAGGCGGCCGTCCCATTGCTGCTGATAGTGGCACCACTGCTGCTGCTGATAACGCCCCTGCTGCTGCTGCCGCTGCTGCTGCTGCTGCCAGTGCTGCGGCTGCTTTCCTGCCGTCTCTGGGGGACGATGCTGCCCCTCTTATGGGTGCTTCCGGTGCTGGCGCGAGCAGCAAGAGGAGGTTCGCGGATGTTCAAACGCCGGCGTTCGATGCAGCTGGGATGCTGTGCGAACCCCGGCAAGGAGCGGGAGCAGATGGTTGCTGGGATGGTGCTGGGATGCGAGAGTCACCTCCGACGCGGAGCACGAGATTCGAGGATGGCACGACGCTGTGTGAGTCAACGCAGGGAGGCGTCTCCTCCCTAATCCCGCGAATGAGCTTGATCAAGCAGCAGCTGCTCCTGCTTCAGCAGCAGCAGCAGCAACAGCAGCAGGGGCAGCAGGAACAAGAACGGGAGCAACAGTCTCAGCAGCAGCAGCGGCAGCAGCAGCAGTGTCTGAGAAGGCAGCAACTGCTGGAGCTTCAGCAGCTGCGGATGCGGCAGCAGAACCAGCAGCGGCTGCAGCAGCTGCAGCAGCAGCTGGAGTTGGCTCAGAACGTGCAGGAAGCGGCGTGGAGACGAAAACAGCAAGCCACCGTCCAGGTGAAGGAGGAGGAGACGCAGGATAAGGAGCAGCAGCAGCAGCAGCAGCAGAATGAGCAGCGGCTACAGCAGCAGCAGCAGCAGCAGCAGCAGCAGCAGCGGCGGCGGCGGCGGCAGCAGCGGCAGCAGGATCACACCGCACCCTCAGTGATGCGCCCAGCCCTTGCCTGTCACCCTCTCCCCTCTCTCCATATCCCACCCCGGCCCAACCTGCACGGCTGCCAATCCCACAGCAGCAGCTGGAGCACGGCTTCTTACCACCGCTCCCCCCACTCCCTCCCACTGTCCCCCATTGAACACCCTCACTCCCCCTACTCCCCCACTCCCCCCTACACCCCCACTCCCCCCTACTCCCCACTCGCCCCTGCGGCACCCTCACTCGCCCCTTCACCCCCACTCGCCCCTGCGCCCGCACTCCCCTCTAGAACATTCGTACTCCCTCTCCTTCCCCAACCCCCCTCCAGCCGGCTCCCCGTCCGACGGACCCTCGCCCCGACTCCCAAGGTCCGAGGTAAATCAGCGGCCAAATCCCCCCACCCTCCCGACCCTCCCGACCCTCCCGAACCTCCCGAACCTCCCGAGCCTCCCGAGCCTCCCCAATCAGCGGCCAACCCCCCCCACTCTTCCGTATCTCCCAGCCCCCCCGAGCCTCCAGCACTCGTTTCAGTTCCCCCCCCCCCGGCCCTGGCGGACGCAGCAGTGTGCAGATCGGCCACCTCCTCGTTTGAGGCGCCTCACACCTCATCGCCAGTACCAGCAGCACCGGCAGTATCAGCAGTATCGCCGCGTGAGGCGCCAGTGCAGTTGCACTCGCCTCCCCCCCCCCCTCGCCACTACCCCTGGTCTTGCGACGCGTTTCAGCGACCGCCCTTACCCGCTTCGGCTCCTGCCTCTCTTGGGGCACCTCTAAGACCGTCGTCTCATCCCTCCGCCACACTCGCTACTGTCCCACTTTGCAACAGCCCGCCCCAGCTCCGCTCCCCACAGTCACATCCGCTTCACTCACACAAGCACCAGCTCTTCCCCCCACCTTCCCGGGCGGATCCAGAAGGTTCGGCAGTGGTTGGAGGTTCGGCAGCTCGTGGAGGTTCGGCAGCGCCTGGAGGTTCGGCAACGCTTTGGCATAAAAGTGACTATATGGGGGATTACATGACGGGGGGTAACAGCAGCGGCAGTGGGGGCGACGGGAGCAACATGGCATGTGATACTAACAGATTGCTGGCTGGGAACATGGAAGGCACTGCAGCGTGTGACTATAACGAGCGCCCGGCTGTCAAGCCTCGCCTGGTGAGGCTGGTACCTGCAGCCAGCAGGTCTTTCACCTTCGGCGATCAGTATAAACGCGCCCTCGCTTCTGCTTCTGCTTCTGCTTCTGCTTCTGCTTCTGCTACCGCTACTGCTGTAACCATGGATGCTGCTGCGATTTTTGGTAACATGGTAACCAGCCACGGTGTCAGCAGCAGGGGGGTTGCTACCACCAGCCATGTGGTAACCAGCCAAGCCGTAACCAACCATTGGATACCCGGTGCTGGTGCGGCTGAGTTGAATCCCCGTTATAAAATGGAGGAGATGACCACGCGGAGCATTGCTGCGGCGCACACTGCGCCACTCGCAGACTGCCACGTGGCGTCCAAGAGGGTCAAGTCCCGAAGCGCGGATAATTTCGCTACCATCTTCTCTCCCGGTGCCTCTGAGGAGGGCGACGTTATGTGGGGCGGTGGCAACTTGGGAGAACCTTCCAGGAAGCTGCAGCAGAGAAAGGCGGGGGAGCGTGAAGGGGCGGGCGGGGTTGGCACTACGAGTACTAGTACTAGGGCTGCTGGTTTGGGGGGGCGGGTGCAGACTTTAGTAGAGTCGACTCAAAAGCCAGCTGCTGGTTGCGAGGAGTGGCAGGTGCAGGAATGCCGCGGAGCCGTGACTACTAATGCTCGTGCGACTCCTGACGGTGCGGAGGCTATCCGTGCAGAGGCTATCGATGAGGCCATCGCTGCTGCCTACGGTGCGGAGGCAATCCGTGCGGAGACCATCGATGCTGCTGACGGCGCAGAGGCGCCGCTGAAAGCGCCCTTGGATCCCGTCACCGCTGGTGCCTACATCGACATCTTTGCAGTCGCCGCCGATCAGAATCTAACCGCCGATCTAACCGCCGAACCTCATTTAACCGCCGATCCTCGTCTAATCGCCGACCCTCATCTAACCGTCGATTCTCCTGTTACTGGCGATCCTCATGTAACCGGCGCCGGCCAGTTCGGCGAATTAGGGTTCGATTTCGGGCAGTCGATCCTGCTCGACTCGCTGACCAGCGGCCAACCCGCAACTTCCCATCTGACGCCCACGCATAATCTGGGCGATACGACACATGACGCGATGCTGGCGCTCGATGCCATGCCTGCGCCTTGGGAGAGCGGCGGAGGAGAGACTAGAAGTATGGACATGAGCTGAAAAAAAAAAAAAAAAACAACAACAACAACAAAAAAAAACAAAACAAAAAAACAAAAAAAAAAACAAAAAATCCGCGGCGGAGGCGAGACGATGGGCATGCGCTACCGATCGCCGAAGCTGCTCGACTCAGAGTCTATTTTTTAGCTAAAGTCGATTTTTTAGCTCGTGTCAAATTGTTAGCTAGAGTCCAGGATTAGGTCCACCGGTGCTGCTCAAGACGCGATAACTGGGCGACCATCCGTTAATCGCTTGCATCTGACCGCGAAACGCGACGCGATACTACTGACCGAGGGACTGCGGATTCGAGCTAATGTTGAGGCTGCCGCCATGGCTCAGACAGCAGGTTGCTAGCAACGCAATCTGACCAAGTGTGAAAAAAAAAACGGATGGGTGTGGTGTGGTGGTTGGGTGGGAGTCTTGGGAATCCCGACTGGTTGGGTTGGGAGTCTTGGGAACCCTGGCTCCCAGTTTCGTCAGATAATGTTTGTTCTATACAGAATACGGGTTGCAAATAGGATTGTCCCGTTACACAAAATTATGGCACCCTAGATCCATTGTTTCTTGTTTGAAATACAGACTCCTTGATATGTTGCACATGCACCTGACGAAAGCTCCACTGAGGAGCGAACAGCATGTGAGATCCAGCAGAACACGTCAACCTAAGTCAGGAAAGCGAGCAACTACTGAAACACTGATCACCACTCAGCCGCTGCATCTTACCCATCATCTGCAAATTGTACCTGCAGTGCCACACCTGCTGTAAGTCTCAACTAAGTGACACCCAAGTGACACCCAAGTGACACACAAGTGACACCCACCATCCTCCTTGCCCCCACGCCATCAATCTACCATCGATCCCCAAGCCACCCTCTAAGGCTCGTAATTCAGCATTGGGCCGAGCCACTTCTCAGCCTCGGCAACAGGCATGCCCTTCCGCTGCGCATAATCCCCCACCTGATCCCCCAGGATCTTCCCCACTGCAAAGTACTGGCTCTTGGGTGCAGCAAAAATCAGCCCAGACACCGACGCAGCGGGCAGCATAGCCATCGATTCGGTCAGCTGAATTCCTGTCTCCTCCTCCACCTCCATTAATTTCCACATGACCGGCTTCTCTGTGTGGTCCGGCTGGCTGGGGTACCCCGGGGCAGGTCGAATACCCTGGTATTTCACCTTCAGCAGCTCGTCTACACTCAGATCCTCCTCCTTGGCGAACCCCCACACCTCCTTCCGAACCTCCCGGTGGAGAACCTCTGCCGCAGCCTCGGCGAGACGATCGGCGATAGCCTCGGCCATGATATAGCTGAAGTCATCATTGTCCTCCTTGAATTTCTGCACCATTTCCTCCAGTCCAAACCCGGACGAAACCACAAACATTCCCAGATAATCCTTCACTCCCGTGGTTGCCGGAGCGATGAAGTCAGATAGAGCCATGTAGGGTTCGTCATTCTCCTTCTCTGCTTGCTGCCGCAGCGTGTGCATGGTTTCAACCACTTCGCTCCTCGACTCGTCCTTATAGAGTACAATGTCGTCGCCCACAGAATTTGCAGGGTAAATCCCGACAATACCCCGCACCGTCAGCTTCTTGTTCTCCACAATGTCCCGCAGCATCGCCTGCGCGTCGTCGAAAAGTTTCTTCGCCTCCTGCCCGACCGTCTCGTCGTTGAAAATTTTCGGGTACCCGCGGTTAGGGTACCTGCCCCTCAGCTGCCACACCTGGAAGAACGGATTCCAATCAATGGCTGAGATTAACTCCTCGTTGATTGGGTAATCCTTGTACACCTTCGTCCCCAGCACGTTCGGAACGGCAGGAAGGTTCTCTGGAAGCTTCCAGTCGATCTGAAACTTGAGCTCCCGAGCCTTGCCGATAGGTACGTACTTCCGATCCTGCAGGCCAGCATAGTGCTCCTCCCGAAGCTCCGCATACGTCTCCCGGACGTCCGTCACAAAGTCATCCGTGGCTGTCGGATCGAGCAGGCTGGAAACCACCGGGACGCTGCGGGAAGCGTCCAAAACGTGAATAGTAGCGCCACTGTAGACGGGCTCGATCTTGACAGCCGTGTGCATGCGACTGGTTGTGGCTCCACCAATCAGAAGCGGGATCTTAAAGCCCTCCCTCTCCAGCTCCTTCGCTACAGTGACCATCTCGTCAAGCGATGGGGTAATTAACCCTGACAAACCGACCACGTCAGCCTTATGCTCCCGGCACGCGTCGAGGATCTTGGCACACGGCACCATGACACCCAGATCAACCACCTTGTAGTTGTTGCAGCCCAGCACGACCGCAACGATGTTCTTGCCGATGTCGTGCACATCGCCCTTTACTGTCGCGATAACCACGGTGCCCGCGTTGGCGGCTTGCTCCACCTCGGGGTTGGCCAGCCGCGCCTCCTCCTTCTCCTTCTCCATAAAGGGGATGAGGTGCGCCACGGCGCGCTTCATCACACGGGCGCTCTTGATGACCTGGAGGGAGGGGAGTGGGCAGAGCGGCAATAGGTGAGGTGCAAGGACAGCCAGGCGGGCCTCCTCCTTCTCCTTCTCCATTAAGGGGATGGCATGCGCCACAGGGGTATTTTGAGTGCGCCATGGGGAAGCCGATGGCTCGAAAATACACCTGGAGGTGCACCACAGCCCTCTTCAGGACCCGAGCGCTCTTGATGACCTGGAGAGGGAGTGTGGCAGAGAGGGAGTGTAAAGACAAGGAGGGAGAGAAGAAACTATGGGTGAGGAGTCTATTTTGAGGCGCCTCAAAAATAGACTCCTCACGCCTGGAGAGGGAGTGTGGCGGAGAGGGAGCGTAAAGACAAGGAGGGAGAGAAGAAACTGGACAGCCGGGCTTCCTCCTCCTTCTCCATAGAGGGGATGAGGTGTGCAGCCCTACAGTGATGTGCAGCAATCTCAAAAAGATATACAGCAATCTTCCAACCCTGACCCCATTTGAAGCAACATCAGAAGTCGCACCCAGGGAAGGCGGGCTTACCTGGGGGAGGAACATCTTGCCGGCGCCGAAGAGGTCGCCCACCACGTTCATGCCGTCCATCAGCGGCCCCTCGATGATGTGCAGTGGCCGCACATACTGCCCACACGTCCTCGCCTCCTCCACATCCGCCACCACATACTGGTCTATCCCCTTTACAAGCGAATGTGCTAACCGCTTCTCCACCGGCAGCTCCCTCCACGCGTCCTTCTCCGACTTATCCGCGCCGCCGCCCGCCTTCGGGTCCAATCTCGCCGCTAATTCCAGCATCCTCTCAGTCGCATCCGGCCGTCGATTCAGCACGCAATCCTCCACGTGATCTAGCAGCTCCTTGGGAATATCGTCATAGATGTCGATCTGCCCGGCGTTCACAATCCCCATGTCCATCCCGGCCTTAATCGCATGGTACAGGAACACTGAGTGAAACGCGCGTCGCACCGGCTCGTTCCCTCGGAACGAGAACGAAATGTTCGACACGCCGCCCGAGATCTTCGCGCCCGGGCAGAGCGCCTTGATCCGGGTCGTCGCGCGGAAAAAGTCCACTGCGTAGTTCGCGTGCTCCTCCAGTCCCGTCGCGATGGTCAGAATATTCGGGTCGAAGATAATATCCTCCGGGTTGAATCCGACCTCGTCAACCAGCATGTTGTACGCGCGCTGGCAGATGCGCACCTTGTCTTCCTCAGTGGCCGCCTGCCCCTCTTCGTCGAAGGCCATGACAACGACTGCCGCTCCGTGGCGCTTGATGGTGCGCGCATGGGCCTTGAAGGCGGCCTCGCCCTCCTTGAGCGAGATGGAGTTGACTATGCACTTGCCCTGCGAGCACTTGAGCCCCGCCTCTACCACGTGGAACTTGCTCGAGTCGATCATGAAGGGCACCTTGGCCACCTGGGAAGGAGGGGGCAATGATCACGGGGCAGATGCTCACATCCGGTTTGAGTCGACTCAGAAGTCAGCTTGATAAGGGTGCAGATTGGGAGTGAAAGAGAAAATGGGAGTGAGAGGGAAGGAGCACTTGAGCCCCGCCTCCACCGCATGGAACTTGCTCGAGTCGATCATGAAGGGAACTTTAGCCACCTGGCAAGGAGGGGCACAATAGTAAGGGTGCAGAGCAGACGCTCACATCCGGCTCCGTCACCAGGAGGTTGACGAAGCGGGTCATGGCAGCCATGGAGTCTATTATTGAGGCGCCTCAAAAACAGACTCCTCAAGCGGGTCATGGCAGCCATGGAGTCCAGGAGCCCCTCGTCGAAGTTGATGTCAAAGATCTGCGCGCCCCGCCCTCCTCCTTCCACCCTGAAACCCAATGCCCAGCGCCTTGTCCCAGTTGCCCTTCCCTACAGCACTTGTCCCAGTCTTCTCTCACTACTGAAACTCACATCAGCTTCTGAGACAAGGAGATTCACGAAGCGCGTCATAGCCGCCACGGAGTCCAGCAGCCCCTCGTCGAAGTTGATGTCGATAATCTGCGCGCCCGCCTCCACTTGAGCAATGGCGATGCTGAGCGCCCTGTCCCAGTTGCCCTTCCCCATTGAAACTCACATCAGGCTCAGAGACAAGGAGGTTGACGAAGCGGGTCATAGCAGCCACGGAGTCCAGCAGCCCCTCATCAAAGTTGATGTCGATGATCTGCGCGCCCGCCTCCACTTGAGCAATTGCGATGCTGAGCGCCTTGTCCCAGTTGCCAGCCATCACCGCCTTCTTGAAGATGCTTGACCCCGCCACGTTGCACCGCTCGCCGATGTTTATGAAGGGGATGGTTTCGGGCGTGTAGTTGAAAGGCTCCAGCCCGCTCACGCGCAGCAGGTTGCGCACCACGGGACGGGGGCGGGGACGAACGCCCTCCACCTGAAAGTGATCCAGGGTCGAGGGTTGAGGGTTGAGGGTTGAGGGTTTTGGGGAATAAGAGGATCAAGATAATTGAGAGGGATGAGAGGGTTGAGCAGTGGCAATGCTCCGCAACACTCACACTCCCCAAAACACCAACGCATCCTCCCAACACTCGCATCCCTCTCAACGCATTGGCAACACCAACGCATCCTCCCAACACTCACAACCCCCCCATAGCACCCGCAACGCCCGAGACGGCGCGGATGTGGTCGGGCGTGGTGGTGCCACAGCAGCCGCCCAGCACGTTCACCAGCCTGCCCGTGGGGAAGACTCTCACGTTCCCCCCAGCCCTTACGAGTTTTCACAGAGTGACCCCTCCCATTCCCCACTCCCCAAGACTCACAATGCTAGAGACGGCGCGGATGTGGTCGGGCGTGGTGCCGCAGCAGCCCCCCAACACAATGACGAGCTTGCCCGTGGCGAAGTCCCGCACGTTCTCAACCCCAGCCCTTCCATTTTTCCCCAGAATGATCACCCCCTCCTCCCCCACCCCCCCAACCCCCAGTCCCCAAGACTCACAATCCCAGAGACGGCACGAATATGATCGGGCGTGGTGCCGCAGCAGCCGCCCAGCACGTTCACCAGCCCGCCCGTGGCGAAGTCCCGCACGTTCTCCGCGAACTGCTGTGGCGTCTCGTCGTACCCGCCGAACGTGTTGGGCAGCCCCGCGTTCGGGTAGCAAATCACGAACGAATCCGTGAGCTGGAGGAGAAAGGAGGGCGGGGGGGGTGGGGGGGGGAATGGGGGATCGATACAGTATGCGCGTTACTATGTCTCGTCGTACCCGCCAAAGGTGTTGGGCAGCCCCGCGTTCGGGTAGCAGATCACGAACGAACCCGTGAGCAGGGGTGGGGGGAGGGGAGGTGTGGGGGGAGGGGAGGTGGAGAAGGCGGCGAGGAGTGGAGGGGTGAGGGACGTTGGGACGGGTAGGGGGAGGGAGAAAGGATGGGGGAACGCTAGTGGATGTGTCCGTACCCTGTACTTATGTATGCGGACAGGGCTGCCAAAGACAAGGCTCGTACCTTGTTGATGGTGTCCACGTATGGACGCATGCCCCTCGCCCCCAGCGCGCAGTTGAGCTCCAACAGGAAGATGAGGACGGGGGAAGGCGCGGGAGAGGGGGGGAGAAGTGGGGAGGAAGTGGGGGGTTGGGGTGGACTACGGCCATGGCTCGTACCTTGTTGATGGTGTCCACGTATGGACGCATGTCCCTCGCCCCCAGCGCGCAGTTGAGCCCGATCGCCATGGCGCGCGCGTGCGACACGCTGACCAGAAACGCCTCGCCCGTCTGCCCACTCAGCGTCCGCCCGCTGTTATCCACGATCGTACCGCTGATCATCACCGGCACATCGTACCCAACCTCTTCAAACACCTGGTCAACCGCGTACAGCGCCGCCTTGGCGTTGAGCGTGTCGAAGATCGTCTCCACGAGGAGAATATCCGCTCCCCCCTCCAGCAGCGCATGCACCTGCATCTTGTACGCGTCCACGATCTCATCAAACGTGCATGCGCGGAACGCGGGATTCTCGACACTGGGGGAAACCGACAGCGTCTTGTTCGTCGGGCCGACGGCGCCCGCGACGAAACGCGGCCGCGTGGGGTCCTTCTGCATCGACTTGGCCGTCGCGCGGAGCGCAACCTTCACCGCCTCGATATTAATTAGCACCACCTCTTCCTCCGCCTGGAGCTCGTAATCCGCCTGGGAGATACACGTCCCGTTGAACGTGTTCGTCTCAATGATATCCGACCCCGCGTCCAGGTACTCCGAATGAATCCCTTCGATCACATCGGGGCGCGTTATAACGAGGATATCATTATTCCCCTTGAGGTCGTTAGAGTGGGTCTTCCAGCGCTCGCCGCGGAAGTCCTCCTCGCGGAGCTTGTGACGTTGGATCATGGTGCCCATGGCGCCGTCCAGCAGCAGAATCCGCTGCCGCATCATCGCCTCCAGGGACTCGAACAGGTCGCGCCGCACCATGGCCACGTTCTTCGTGCCGTCCGCGTTAGTGGGAGACTCGGGATCGATACGTGACGCGCCGTCCACGATGAAGCTGAGGAAAGGGGGATGGGTGTGCGGGAAGGGAGAAAGAGTGGGATGGGAGAAAGAGCGGTAAGCGGAAGTGACAAGGGTATGGGGTAGCTTCCTAGCATGTTGCACAATCTTGATTTTCTAAGGCACACGCGACGTCCGCTACTCCGTAAATCTTGATTTTCTCAGGTTCACTCAACGCCCACATTCCGTAAATCCAGATCGGCTAGATAATTTATGAACGAACCTGTATTCGATCGGTCCCTGGGGACACGTGTAGTCGATGTAGAACTGGCCGGGACTAGCAGCGGACGGCTTCATGGGGACGGGCACGCCGCCGGAGAAATCCCCCACCACCTCCACCGCGGACCCGCCATACGGCCAGATAAACTGCGTTATCCCCAGCTCTGCACGCACGGGGGTCAGCCGAGGGGAACGGAAGGCAATTCAATTTCAGTTCACTGTCAATTCACTGTCAATGTCCGACTGGGATCGACTGTGTGTAAACGTGCAGGCAAGCAGATGATTCCCAGCTCTGCACGCACAGGGATCAACCGGGAGGAACGGAAGGCAACTCAATGTCAATGACAGACTGGGATCGACCGCGTGCGCACGTGCAGGCAAATACAGCGACAAGATAAATATGGTTTCTAGGCTCGTTCCGATCTCACAAGCGACGATGTCTCGTGCATGCCAGGACGGACGGAAAGGCCTCGCGACGACTTACTGTCTTCTGCCTTGGGAGGAGGACGGCGAGCAGATGCCAGCGGGATGACCCCTGAATCAGTAAAAACAGGACGCAACGGAAAAGGGTTTCTGACTCAACATGAGTACAATTCACGGAATGTCAATACAGTTTTCACGGAAACGAACCAGAGGCTTTGTGCCTGCTTAACTAGTAGAACGACGGATCAGATGTTTGGTGAATTCAACTCGCTTTAGTGCAGTTTGCGTAAGATCGGCCTTACCAGATGCAGCAGCCTTGGCTGCCGAAGGCGCAACGGCAGCAGCAGCAACGGGTTTCTCCGCCTTAGGCTCTTCCTTCTTAATTTGTGCGGAAACCGACGGCTCGTCCGCCTCAGCCGGTGCAGCCACGCGCTTCTCAGGCGTGGCTGCAGTGGACACCGTCGACGACTCGTCGCTCTTCCGCTTCGAGAAAAAGGCGAAAAGAGCTCCGAAAAGGGCGGCGATCAGGATGACTATCGCGGAATGCGCGATCGTACGCCAGGCTACCGCTACGGCGAGGATAAGCACCGGCGCTACAGACTGACGCGCTAAGCGACCGAAGTCCATGGCTGAAGACTGCTACTCGACCCAGAAGGGTCACGACTTGGGAAAATCGGAAAGCAGCCAGTCTAGAAACCAAGCAGCGATATTTCGCTCACTGACAAGGCACGACACAGAAAGCCTCCAGACAAAGACCAGATGGGAAGGAGGAGTAGGGATCAGGGAGTAGCCGACGGAATTACTCTCCTATATCAGGCTAGTAGAGTGAGGCAGTGAGCAGAAGCAAGGGAAGAGAAAGGATTACTGGGAGAGGATATGAGATCAGTTGAGTGGAGGGTGTTCTCGAGGGAAGCAGGGCGATGGGCGAAAAGGACTACATTCGCTAAGATTTGACGAAATTCGCCCGATCCCAAATCTTGAAGCTTCGAGACTGCCGCGAGCTTGACGAAGTTTTCGCGACGGTCGCCTGTCCCCCAAATCTTGAAGCAGAGAGACAGCCGCGAGTGTCAAGGAGTGTGAGTTTTCCCGCACTCTGAGGGGTGAAGGAGAAAGCAACACGTGGCGATAGGCTTTTGACGATGTGTCAGAGGTCACTGGGACTGGCGTCCCCGATCCCTCCTGTCCTGCGACATGCTGACGCGACTCGTTATGAAATATTCTGCATAAACCATGCTCGTGTAGCAATTTACATACAAATCGGTACTTCCATTCATACACAAATTTGGGTGTGACCATCCATTGAGCCGTAGCTGTAATTTATGAGCGCTGAAAGCAGAAATAAGAGACATAGCAATCCGCATTGCTGTCTTTGCAAGCAGAGAACTATTCTGGTCCTAGCCTTCTCGCCCCTAACTTCCCACCTGTCGACCGTGAAACGCGGTGGTCTTCGCCGCAGCCATGGCGTCGCTCGTTTCCTCCGCGGTGTTCCCGTCCGCCGTCGCCGCGCCTGTCCTGCCGGCGCGCCGGAGAATTGGGGCGAATGGCGCCGGTTCAGCCGCGTTCCTTAGGTCGCCAGTATCGAGTCCCCTCAGCAATGCGTTTCAGGTCCGTATTTTCCAATGGGCCATAGTGGTTGAAAACTGCTCTCCCTAGAGTTTACAGCCTTGTAGCTTGTTGAATGGTCTCCGGGCGAATGGCGCCAGCTGCGCACCGTCTCATTTGTTTCTCCCGTCGTTTTCATCCGCCGCCCGTCCCTCCGCCGTTTCCGCTCCCACGTTAGGTCTCTCGATTCCGCACTCCTGCCTCTCGTTTTCCCGAACTACCTCCCCATTTCCGATTCGATTTCCAGGGTACGCCCGTGAATCGCGCTACCATTCACGCGAACAAGCAGCAGGCGGTGCGAGCAGCGGGGAGCGCGGCGGTGATGGCGGCAGCGTCCAAGGGAACGAGTAAAGGCACGGTGGTGGTCGAACCGGACCCTCGCATCCCCATCGTGCTGCTGGGTACGCGTAGTGAACTCCATTTGACATCACGTCATATGATGTTTCTATATGTCATCTTCACTGTAGCCTATTGTACAGTCTCGGTGGTGGTTGAACCGGACACTCGCATTCCGACCCTTCTCCTTGGTACATGCCACAACCCTTGTGTCATGTCATGTCTCGTACCCCGTTCCCTAGTTTTGAGGCGCCTCAAAACTAAACCGTTCCCTCCTCCCCCTTCCGATTTCTGCTTCCCCTCCCTTACCCCTCCCCCCCCCCCCCCCCCCCGCCCCCTCTCCTTTCCTCCCCTCTTTTCACCCCCTTGCCCCTCTCAGAGCTCCCCCCATTGTGTCTCTTCTCTTGTTAACACCCCCCATTTCCCCCTCCTCCATTCTCCCCGCCTTCCTCCCTTCCCCCCTTCCCCCCCTCTCCTCCCCCCGGGCCATCAGATGCATCACGTGCTCTCTTCCTCCCTTCCCCCCCTTTCCCCTCTCCTCCCCCGGGCCATCAGGTGCATCCCGTTCTTGTTGCCCCCACTCAGGGGACAACTTACCCCCCCACGAACCCCTTACCCCCCCACCCCCCACTTTCCCGCTCCTCCTTTCTCCCCCCCCAACCCCCTCTCTCCTCCCCCGGGCCATCACGTGCATCCCGTGCTCTCTTCCTCGCGGACAACAAGCACGCAGCCGCCCCCATCCACATGCCGAGGCGCCGCTCCCAAACCCCTCCCTCCCCATCCCCCTTCCCCCCTGGTTCCCCCTCCCCCTCCCCCCCCCCCCTCATTCCTCCTCCCCTCTCCTCCCCTCTCCTCACTCCTCTCTCTCCCCTCTTCAATCAGGTGTATCCGGAGCTCTCTTCGCTGCAGACAACAAGCTCGCAGCTGCTCCCATCAGCTGTTGAAGCGTTTCAACCTCACCCCCCCCCCCTTCCCACCCCCCCCCCTTCTCCCCCCCCACCCCCTTTACCCCCTCCCCCCGTTTCCCCCTCTTCAATCAGGTGTATCCGGAGCTCTCTTCGCTGTGGACAACAAACTCGCCGCTGCTCCCATCGGCCTGCTCGGTGCTCTCCTCGCCTTTCAGGTGCTGTGCCTCTGCTTCAGGTGGTCGTCAGGTGCTTTCAGGTGCTGTGCCTCTGCTTCAGGTGGTCGTCATGTGCTTTCAGGTGCTGTGCCTCTGCTTCAGGTGGTCTTCAGGTGCTTTCAGGTGCTGTGCCTCTGCTTCAGGTGGTCTTCAGGTGCTTTCAGGTGGTCGTTTGCTCTGCGTCTCTTTCCGGTGCTTTCAGCATCTTTCTTTCCGAGATGACACGTGAAGCCGGCTTGGGAATTCACTATTCCGCTGCGCGCTCCACCCCATGCTTTCCGTAATACCACATGCGTGCGCTTCATCTTTACTGCGGAGGCACCGGAGGTGCGGATTGGCATGTGGACCCAGCTTGGGATTGGCGTTTCCGTCCATAGTTGTCCATATTTGTCCATATTTTTTCCTCTTCGCTGCAGCCCACCCTTACGCTTAATGGCTACAAGTCCATATTTGCACCCCACGGGTCCATAAGGGACCTAGTTCAAACCAATGAAAGTTTGTCCTTTGTCCCTTATGGTTTGAACTAGGTCCCTTATGGAAAAATGACTTTTGAGTAGACTCAAAAGTCATTCCCTTATGGACCCGTGGGTTACAAATATGGACCCATATTTGGTTGCATCCTTTCATACAGACCACACGGATGTGTTTTGTTTTTGAGAATCCTCAAAAACCACACGGGCACGCTTTTAGGTCATGGAGGACAACGCGGGTGCGCGTGTGGTCCTCCGCACTGTCCAGTGCGCGTTGTGTGTGGTGTGCGCACGGGAGGTGCGGATCGGGCAGCAGCTGGGGTTGTCGTTCAAGCTGGTCCTCACTCTGCCTTTTGTGCTGCGTGCAGCTGGGGTGTGCCTTTCAAGCTACTCTCTGCACACCCCTCGCCCTCTCCTTCAGACCTGGGGTGCGCTTTGTGTTCACGGAGGAGGCGCTGGAAGTGCAAATCCGGCAGCAGCTGGAGTTGTCGTTCAAGCACTACTCTCTGCACTACTCTCTGCACTACTCTCTGCACTATTCTCTGCACACCCCTCGCCCTCTCATCCAGACCACGCGGGTGCGCTTTGTGTTCATGGAGGAGGAGGACGCACTGGAGGTGCGGATGGATGGGGCAGCATGTCATGTTGCTTGCGGGCTTGTCTTCCAATGTGCCCCCCTCTGCGCTCCCCTCTGCGCTCCCCTCTGCGCTCCCCTGCTGACCCCATGCATCCCTGCCAGACCACGCGCGTGCGCTTTGTATTCACAGAGGAGGCGCTGGAGGTGCGGATCGGGCAGCAGCTGGAGTCGTCTGGGGAGAACGTGTTTGTGGGCGGCGAGAACAAGTGGAAGTGAGTTGACGTGAAACCCCATGCACGGAAACTTGATCTGTGAAAGCCGGGCTGTGGAAGCCGGGCTGTGGAAGCCCGGCTGTGGAAGCCGGGCTGTGGAAGCCGGGCTGTGGAAGCCGGGCTGTGGAAGCCGGGCTGTGCAAGCCGGGCTGTGCAAGCCGGGCTGTGCAAGCCACGCTGTGGAAGCCGGGCTGTGAAAGCCGGGCTGTGGAAGCCGGGCTGTGCAACCGGGCTGTGGAAGCCGGGCTGTGCAAGCCGGGCTGTGGAAGCCGGGCTGTGAACCTTTCCGTTTTTCTTCCTTCGTGGTCTCCTCATCACATGCTGCTTGTTTCATCATCACATGCTGCTTGTTTCCTGTGGTGTCTTTCTTGTGTTTAATCTGTGTGTATACTCTGTGCTTACTCCTCCCCCCTTCACCCCAGGTACGACACCTTTGTCAACTGGGAGTTCTGGTGGCCGGCCTTCCCTGTGCTCGTCTATTTCAAGGAGACCCAGACTCGCCCCGAGGGGCAGGTCCACTTCTTCCCCATCATTGCCGTAAGGATGGATTGTTGCAATGTGTATGTGTATTTCAAGGAGACCGAGACCTACTCCGAGGAGCTGAGTGTGGTAACTCCACTTCTTCCCCATCTTTGTGGTAAGTCATTGTCTTGGAGGCATACAGTGTACATGTGTGTACAGAAACCGGTGGGTATCCCACCGATGGGTATCCCACCGACGGGTATCCCACCGATGGGTTTCCCTCCGATGGGTATCCCTCCGACGGGTATCCTGCCGACAGGTATCCTGCCGATGGGTATCCCACCGATGGGTATCCTATTGATGTATCTGGAGCATGTTTGAGCATCGTCACTCAACCCGTCCTTTCTCTGCTGATCCCCCCATGCTCTCTCTCTTCACTACAATCACATTTAGCATGGCAAGCAGCTGTGCGATGTGATGGTTGACCGATGCAGTTCCTCCAAGGAAATATGCACACGCGTACCATCATCTCTCCACCTCCAAGGAAATACGCATCGGAAGCCGGGCATCGGAGAGGTGATGGTATGTGGTACGCACACGCGTACCATCATCTCTCCCCCTTCTCTCTCTCCCCCCTTCCCCTCCCCCCCCCCCCCCCCCCCGGGTTTCACCACTGCAGAACGGCAAGCAGCTGTACGATGTGACAGTGGGGCGATGCAGCCCCTCCAAAGGCACGCCCCCAGACACACCCCATCAATCATCCCCTTCCTCCCCACCCCCCGTCTCCCTCCCTCCCCTCCCCCCTCCCTGCCTTGCGCCACTGCAGAACGGCAAGCAGCTGTACGATGTGATGGTGGAGCGATGCGGTCCCTCCAAAGGCAGTGGGCCGTCTGCTTGACACCTGACTACCACATGTGGTCTATTTGTCTACACTCGTACAAGTGGCCCTTATGATTATTATTTCACTAGTGATGATGCCAAAGTTTGCTGATTAAACCCATTAATGCATTATGGCTAACATGCAACTGTTAAGTTGCACGTAATTCACATGAAGCTGTAATTGGTGAAGGGTGGACATTGTGAGTTACAGTAATCCCCTACTGCAAGTAACTTAATAAACTTAATAACCTAATAGACTGATAACTTAGTACTCGCTACTGCAAGACCTAGCAACCACAGTTGTGGATCTCAGCAAGAGTGATGCAAAGTTGTACTGTGTTCACAACCCCTAAGGTACTCCTACACTTGCCCCTGTGGCTGTGCTGTTGGATTTCCTGGTGCTGCTACTGCTGCTGCTGGACCTGGTGCTGGTGCTGCTGGTGCTGCTGGTGGGAAATCCGTGAGGTTTTGGAGCACGGATAGAGACTGAACAGCATCGGACATGAGAGGCCGTTCCTTGGGATCCTTCTTTAAGCAGTTATATGCCAGCCTGGCAGCTTTCACCACGCCTTTTACCGAGAACCGGTTTGCCAGCCGTTGATCCACGATCTGGACCAGCATCCGACGGTCGGCAAAGAACGGCGCCGACCACTCCACTATGTTTTGCTGCCCGGGCGGAAAGTTTCGCTCGACTGCCCGCCGCCCGGAAATTATCTCCAGGAGGACAACACCAAAGCTGTAGACATCAGATTTGGCGGTCAGATGCCCTGCGGAGAGGGAGGAGGGGGAGGAGGGGCGGGGAGGGGCTTTACCTGTGAGCATGTACTCGGGCGGAGGGGCTGTACCTGTGAGGATGTACTCAGGCGGAGGGGCTTTACCTGTGAACATGTACTCGGGCGGAGGGGCTGTACCTGTGAGCATGTACTCGGGAGCAGCATAGCTGTACCTGTGAGCATGTACTCGGGAGCAGCATAGCCGTACGTGCCCATGACTCGCGTCGACACGTGGGTGTCGCTGCCCACCGGCCCATCCTTTGCCAACCCGAAGTCCGACAGCTTGGCGTTGAACTCCTGAGAGGGGGAAAGGGGGTAAGACCGGGGGGGGAGGGAGGGGGAAGATGGGGGAAATGGGGGGCGGAGATGGGAGGGGGGGGGAAGGGGGGAAGGGGGGCTGGAGGGGGGGGGGGGGAGTTGCAGCAAGGAGAAGAGTGGAGGGGATGGGATGGGAGAAGGGGGAGGGGAGGGTGGGGGGGGGAGGGGTGGGGAGGGGGGAGGGGGGAGGGGGAGGGGGGAGGGGGAAGGGGAGGGGGAGTGGGGGGAGAAAGGAGGAAAGGAGGGGAGAAACTGCCGTTGCCCACTGGCCCATCCTTGGCCAGCCCGAAATCAAAGAGTTGGTAGTTGATCTCCTGGAGTTGACCTCCTGGATTTGACATTCAAGAGTTGACATTCTGGAGTTGACCTCCTGGGGTTGACATTCTGGAGTTGACATTCTGGAGTTGGAAACACGCCGAGCAGCAACACACTCACCCGACCCACCAGGATGTTGGATGCCTTGAAGTCGCGGTAAATAACTTGTGCCTCTGTCTCCTCGTGCAGATATGCCAGTGGGGGCCTTGAACCCTCTGGTAGCTTGCAGAGCCACCCTCTAGGTCCCGAAGCCCCATGGCACGACACTCACCCTGTCCACCAGGATGTTGGACGCCTTGAAGTTGCGATAAATGACCTGCGCGTCCGTCTCCTCGTGCTAAAAGAAAATTTTAACTCCTCCATGCAAAACTCGAGCCAGAAGCAGCACTCACCCTGTCGACCAGGATGTTAGACGCCTTGAATTCGCGATAAATAACTTGTGCCTCTGTCTCCTCGTGCAAAGCAGATATGCCAGAAAGGGCCTAGAAGCCCCTAGAAGCAAATCCCCATGGCAACACCTATCCTTCCAGCAGCAAGGAGCACTCACCCTGTCCACCAGGATGTTGGACGCCTTGAAGTCGCGGTAAATAACTTGTGCCTCCGTCTCCTCGTGCAGATACGCCAGGCCTCTCGCTGCATGCAAGGCAACCTTCATGCGGATGTTCCACGGCAGAGGGGTCACGTTGCCTGGTGGGATAGCAGGAAGGGGAGGGGAAGGAGACAGACGGGACAGAAGAGGTAGTGTTGAAAATACGCCAGGCTTCTCGCAGCATGCAGAGCCACCTTCACGCGAATGTTCCAAGGCAGGGGGCACGTCTGCACCCTATACTGACACCTCTCTCAATACATCCAACACGTTGTGGGTGTCTATACCCCATACACTCACACCGCCATGCCCATACAGTCACATCACCATGCCCACACGGTCACATGCCCACTCACGTCTGAAGAGGTATCTCTCAAGACTGCCGTATTCCATCAGCTCGTACGCCAGCAGCCGGTGCTCGCCCTCCATGCAGTACCCCACCAGCCGCACCAGGTTCGGGTGCCCCAGCGCGCCCAGGTACCGAACCTCCGTCTGAAGTTAGGCAGTGGAGGGGGGGGAGGAGGAGGAAGGGGAGTGGAGGGGCCTAAAAAAAAGTTGGGCAGTGGAGGGGGGGGGGGGGGAGGAGGAAGGGGAGGGGAGGGAAGGGGAGAGGGGAAACAAACACCCAGTCACTTCACCGCCCTCCATGCTGTACCCCACCAGCCACACCAGGCTCGGTTGCCCCAGCGCGCCCAGGTATCTCGCTTGGGTCTGTGGAAACATGAGGCAGGGGCAAGTTGGGAAAGAGGGGGATATTTTTCAGGCGCCTCAAAGATATTTTTGAGGCGCCTTAAAGATATTTTTGAGGCGCCTCAGAAACATGAGGCAGGGACAAGTTGGGAAAGAGGGGGCGAGCACCTTCCCAACTTGCATGGGTGCATGGGTGCATGGGTGCATGGGTGCATGGGTGCACCCATGCATCGTTTCACCTTCCCCCATGCAGTGCACCACCGGCCGCACCGGGTTGGTTTTGAGGCGCCTCAAAACAAGCCGCACCGGGTTGGAGAACCCCAGCATAACTTCCATAACCATCCCACCCCACTCTCGCCCCACACTCACCCCACACTCACCCCACACTCACCCCACACTCACCCCACACTCACCCCACACTCACCCCACACTCACCCCACACTCACCCCACACTCACCCCACACTCACCCCACACTCGCCCCACACTCGCCCCACACTCGCCCCACACTCACCCCACACTCACCCCACACTCACCCCACACTCACCCCACACTCACCCCACACTCACCCCACACTCACCCCACACTCACCCCACACTCACCCCACACTCACCCCACACTCACCCCACACTCACCTCACACTCGCCCCACACTCACCCACACTCACCCCACACTCACCCCACACTCACCCCACACTCACCCCACACTCACCCCACACTCACCCCACACTCACCCCACACTCACCCCACACTCACCCCACACTCACCCCACACTCACCCCACACTCACCCCACACTCACCCCACACTCACCCCACACTCACCCCACACTCACCCCACACTCACCCCACACTCGCCACCCGTTCCGCCTCGCCCTGCTACCCCTCCTGATTCACCGCCCTCACAGCAACCTCCTCCGTCCCACATGCACCCTCTCCTAGTCGATCTGTGCATACGTCTACGTATAGTCTATTATTGCGGCGCCTCAAAAGATAGACCCCACACGCACCCTCTCCTAGTCCATCTGCGCAGTGCAGTGCAGTGCAGTGCAGTGCATGCATTCTAAGCGTAGCAGTTCCATGCCATGCCCATCCCCCCCGTCCCACCCCGCACCCGCACTCACCACCCATTCCGCCTGTAATGAGTCGATTTTTTAGTCGACTCAAAAAAAATTAGTCTGACTCAAAAATCGACCCATCCCCCCTTCCCACTCCGCACCCACACTCACCACCCATTCCGCCTCGCCTTGATACCCCTCCTGGTTCAGCGCCTTCACAGCAACTTCCTCCATCTTCCCCCCTCCCACATGCACCCTTCCCTTGTGCACACTCCCGAATCCGCCCTCCCCCAGCTTGCCCTCCCTGCTGAACCCGTTAGTAGCCTCGAACAACTCGTTATAAGAGAACTGAAGGAGGGTGGCGGCTATCTGCACGCTCCCAGCTGTCGCTCCCTGGCTGCCGTGGCTCTGAGTCAGGCTCGGGCCGACACTAGAACCGTGGCTGAGGCTTGGGCTGGGGACCTGGCTTGGCTCCTGCTGCGGCAGCGCTTCCTGCTGTGGCTGCTGCGGCTGCTGAGGTGGCGGCTGGTGGTGTGGCGGCTGCTGATATGGCGGGTGCGGATGTGGCGGGTGCTGGTGTGGCAGCTGCAGATTCGGCGGTTGCTGATGTGGCGGTTGCTGATATGGCGGCTGCTGATGTGGCGGTTGATGGTGCGGCGGCTGGTGATGCGGTGGCTGCTGATGTGGCTGTCGCTGGTATGCGGGTAGCTGACGTGGCGACTGCAGATGTGGTGACGAGGTGCCATTACGTGTCACGCCACTAGGCGCGGCGCTCTGCTGCCCGCTGGCCGTCCCGCTAGTAGCCCCACTAACTGTCCCGCTATTAACCGTACCGCTATTGACTGCTCCGTTATTAACTGTCTCGGCACGGTAACCGCTGCTGTCTGCACCCGTGCCGACGCTACCCGACGGCTTGAGCCCGAGAATAACGTCCACGGGAGCGACGGTGTATTCGTGCGCTGCTTCGGGCTCTTTACGTCCCGGCGACGAGGCCCTGGGTCTCCTTGGCGTACCTGTCGCGAGAGGGGACCCTTTTGGGCCTGGCGTCAAAATACAAAGAGGGGGGCAGGGGGGAGGGAGTTGGGGGGGGGTGGGAGTGAAGAGGAGGGGGGGGGGAGGGGGCGGGGGGGTGGGTGGGTGGTTTGGGGAGGGCGAAGAGGGTAGGCTTGGTACTCAATTTAGACAGCTAAGCGGCTTCGGCCCCTTTGCGTCCCGGCGACGAAGCCCTGGGTCTCATTGGCGCACCGCCCGCGAGAGGGAAACCTTTTGGCCCTGGCGTAGAGATACAAAGGAGTGGGGTGCGGTGTGGGGTGTGGGGTGTGCGATGTGGGGGCTGGGGGGTGGGGAAAACGAGCAAGAGCCGGCTTATAACGAAGATGGAGGTTGACGGGTTGGGCTTGGTAGTTTAGTCAGTCAGTTACGTTTATTTGGACGCGTAAGTTGCCGTTCTTCGCGCATAAGCAGTTCGTGATTCCTAGTTCTACCCGACGCGTTTTACGTACCATTTCGTAACTTAAAGAAGGGAGAAAGCGGCTGGCGTGTTATCTCCAACGTACCTGGAGAGCGCGGTTTTTTCTCCTCGTTAGTAAATCGCGTTACTCAACTCGTTTCACGCTTTAGTCGGCACCCTTTCATCTCCAAACGCACCTGGAGAGCGCGGCTTTTTACTTTGCCGCGGAGATAGAGGCTCTTCGTGTATGGAGAAGCACCCCCCCATCGCGAGTCTGTCGCTGCATAAGACTGTCTAATAAAACACAATCCACAGAGTGTCTACGGCCATGGGGTCAAGAGACTCATAACTAGATTTGCGGCGCCTCAAAAATAGACTCCTCACGCATCACGACGCTGCCGTTGCTTAAGATTGTCTGATAATATACAATCCACGGAGTGTCTACGGCTATGAGGTCGAGACTCATAACTTAGGTTGCTCGCTCCATGTGACTACTCGCGGCGCGGAAGGTGACTGGCTGACAGATGAGGGACGCGAAGCAGCAGCGCAGCATATACTAGAGACTGAAAGCGAATAAAGAGCTACGCGGTCCCCTAACACCGTCAGGCCGGCATTAGATACAGAATCAAGAACACTACTGAGTAATCAGTCCAGTCCAATGTCGTTATCTGTGGTTTAGGACGCGCTATATGGCGTCCGGTTCTCCGATCATTTTCCGATCTTGACACTGTAGAAAGCTGGTAACCCGACAGCTACATCAGCCTCGAAATAGTCATGTAGCAGATCGGAGGGCAGGATCACTTTCGAAGCAAACCCGGGAATCAGTCGCACGTCCAAAACACTAACGATCCTCCTCGACAAAGTCCCAGATCGCCTCACCCCAAATGCCATGAAATCAAAAGCACTTCGCCAACTCGCCATTGCGAAAATGTTGGGTGACCTCGAGTCCCGGTGTATTGTGTGCGGAAATTGCGAATGTCCTGGGAGGGTTGCTGGGTTTTCACGAAGTGTTCTGCGAAATGTCATGCTGTCTAGCTGTTATAACAAGTAACACCTTGTTAAAGGTTTCGCCAGGACACGAAAGAAACTGACGCGTAACGTGGGACACCCTTCACATGCGTCGGGCCATGTACCAGATTTCGGATTGGTAACGTAAAAAACCGTGAGGTGCAAGATTCGGGGACGGGGTTCCAAGTGTGTCACGCCTGGATTTCGTCTCGCTGACTGTGGCGAAAACCAGGCGACGTCGCGAATGCATCTGCGCGCGCGACGCCAGACCGCATCCGCGACCGAACCCGCCCCGAGTTGAGTGTCTCTCACGTGTGGCTATGGTGATTTTCCCCGCCTGTTGTATTTTAGCACAGTCTGGCTATGCTGTGGCGAAAACAGGCTAAAATACAACGTGCCTGGCTATGCTGGGAAACAGATGTTTCGCACAGGTATAAATTTGGTAACTGCGTTTTGGGCCGTTGCGCGCCGTTCGGTTTTCTCACATCTCGACAATCGGCGTCTCGACAACGGGGACACAATTTCTGATGTCTACGAATTCGGAGTCGTTTCATGGATCTGTACCCGGGTTCGTAAAACCGTGTCCCAAACCCCGAAATGAACTATTTGGGCGCGCCCTTAGAATAAGTTGCAAACTGAACCTTGGAGTTTCATTTCAAGCCAACCTGCCTTGAGATAGGCTTGGGGTTGGCCTGGCAATTTCAAGGGCGGGCTGCAGCAAATTCGGTGTAACCTTGAACATGCCAAGAGAAGTTGGCCGACCGTGACTATAGCGACGCACTTGGCACCGAGCTAGCTGGGATTGGTCGGCTCAGCAGAGTCCAAGGGGCGCTTTCTGGGGGGCGAAGGGATCTGTGACTATAGCGATGCTGTCAACCCCCGCTTGGGAAGCGGGTATTGTTGAGTCAAAATAATCCTCGAAGACGACGACGGATTGTTGGCGTATAAGCCTACATTCGAGCACTACATCGAAGTCAACCTTAGCTAACAATCAACACATCAAAGCAAGGTTGTGCAAGGTGCCATTAGGATTGCTCAGGTCATTCAGCCATGCTGCTACCAGGCAAATATCGGGTTAATTCCTGTGCAGTGGATACACTGCACGGCAATCTTCATAAGTTGTCAGCATCGTTTTTCTTCAAGCCTTTCGTCCACAACTACGCCCTAATTCTCATTCTTCGCATTGGGTGTGGCCTAGTACATGTGTAGAATCAAGGGTGGAATCATCAGAATGAACATTTGTGAGCATATTTATAGATGTTCCTCCATCACAATGGCTACTGTGCTCTAGGATGAGAGTATGTTGGGATGGTACAAGGAGCACACTGGCACAAAGGGCATACAACGAACCGGCATCAGTAACAGGGCGGGTGCAGCCGGGAGGCAAGGGGGCCGTTGGGCATGTGCTCGAGAATGAGGATATGCTCGCTGCCTGAACTAGTGGTACGGCAGAAACTGGTGCAACTCGGATCAGGCCCAGCAGCATTTCCTTATAATGAAGTGTCAAACATATCCTTGTATGTTATTATAGACTATACAGGGTTGTGCCTTAGAGAGTACAACACACTAGGTTATATTCCCTTGTATGTCATGGTTCTAGTTATTCGTTAACTTTGATATGGTATCATGAGTAGGTTAGGTCACCACCCGCCCACCAGCGATTCCGCCATATGTCCTAGCCGCCCCCTCACCCTCCCGCCCGTGCTGTCCCGTCCCCTAGTGGCCCCCGTCACCTAGCGCCTAGCTGGCCCCGTTGCCTAGTCGGCCCCGTCGCCCAGCTGGCCCCGTCGCCTAGCCGGACCCGTCGTCTAGCCGACCCTGTCGCCTAGCCGGCCCAGTCGCCCAGCCGGCCCCGTAGCCTAGCCGGCCCCGTCGCCCAGCCAGCCCCGTCGCCTAGACAGCCTAGTCGCCTAGCCGGCCCCGTCGCCTAGCCGGCCCCGTCACCCAGCCAGCCCCGTCACCTAGCCGGCCCCGTCGCCCAACCGGCCCAGTCGCCCAGCCGGCCCCGTCCCCTAGTCGGCCCCGTCGCCCAGCCGGCCCTGGCGCCTAGCCGGCCCCGTCGCCCAGCTGGCCCCGTCGCCTTGCTGGCCCCGTTGCCCAGCCGGCCCCGTCACCTAGCTGGCCCTGTCCCCTAGTCCGCCCCGTCGCCCAGCCGGCCCTGTCGCCTAGCCGGCCCCGTCGCCCAGCCGGCCCCGTCCCCTAGCCGGCCTCGTGGCCTAGCTGGCCTTGTTGCCTCGCCGCCCGCGGCCCCGTCTCCTAGCCGCTACGTGGCCCTGTCTTCCAGCCGCCACGCGGCCCTGTCTCCTAGCCGCCACGCGACCCCGTCTCCTAGCCGCCACGCGACCCCGTCTCCTAGCTGCACCACCCTGCACCGCACTGCACCACACTACACCGCGTTGCACCGCACTGCACCGCCCCACACCGTGTTGCACCGTACTTCATCGCCCTACACCGCACTCTACCACAGTCTACCGCACTGCACCGCACACCACTGCTTCCCGCTGCACTCTGTCGCTCAGTACAGCCCACTACCGCCTTTCTGCTGTTGCAGCGACCATGATCGTAGACTCGGCGCTGCGCTTTAACGCGGAGGATCAGCCGGTTGAGTTCGACACGTGGCTCGTTGACCTCCGCCGTCACCTCACTGATCAGCGGCAAGACGGCCACTCCCTCGCCGTCCACATCGATGGTACGCTCCTCTGCCCTGACCACCCTGCTGCTCTACCCGCTGACCCCACGTCTGCTGACCGTGACTCCACTGCCGCTGCTGCCCTTGCCCGTGCTGTCTGGTTGTGGCGTGACACTGTCGCTCAGCTAGCGATTAGTCATGCCCCCCCCTGTCTGAGCGCCTCCGCTTTAGGTCGGTGAGGACTGCGCAGGAGTTCCTAGAGGCCGTTCTTGCGCGCTATTCCATACCGCCCTCTACCATCTTCGGTCGCCTGATCCTGCCCATGCTCTTTCCTGATCTCGCGTCTTTCTCCACTGTCCCTGACCCGGCCGCCAACTTGCACACGTTAGACGCGACCTGGCAAGCTGCCTGCACTGAGGCCCAGCTTCGTGTGTTCCAGTCCCCCATCTGCTCTACCCTCTGCCTGCTTGCCACCCGCCTCCTTGACTGCCTTGCTACCGCCCGAGATCACTTTATTAGTCTCCACCTCGCTGAACTCACCCTCACTGACTTTGTCGACACCCTGTCTTCCATAGAGACTCGCCTGCGCTCTATCGCCCAGTCTAGCGGTACTGTGCCGGTCACTATCTTTCAGGGCTATGCCCCGGCCCAATGCACTAACTCTGACGTTTCTGCTGCTGTCGTTGAGACAGCCCCTGCTGCAAAGACAGTCACCACGCCTACCGCAGTGCAATTTCGTCCGGGTAAGGGTCGCCGGCCCAAGGCTGGGCACGGCGGAGGTAGCGCAGGAGGGGGTGGGGACAGTGGTGGAGGTGGTTCGCCCGCCGGTAGTACTGATGAGGGGGCTGGGGCTGGTGCCTCGGAGCAGCAGCCCCAGCAGCAGCAACAGCAGCAGCAGGCGCTGCAGCTGGACCAGCATCAGCAGCAGCCGCCGCAGCAGTAGCAGCACCAGCACCAGCGACGGGTCGGCCGTCTCCCGCCCGGGTGGCCTGGCCTGGCCGAGTGGAGGTGGTCGCACTGGTCATGTGCGCGGCGTGACGTCGCGTGGTGGTCCAGGTCACGAGCGCTGCCAGCACCAGCTCCAGACCGGTCCTCACCGCGGCCTCGTGTGCGGTAAGATCGGTCATTCTCCCACTCGTTTCTTCAGTCGCCTAGATGACCTGTTTCATCTCCGCTTCAGCCCGGCGCCAGACTTCCCCGACTGGCACAGTCTTCTCTGCCGTAGTGTTAGGATCTTTGATATGGACATGGATGAGATTAGCTCTACTTTGTATGTGTTGTATGTCGATGACTCTAGAGTGACTGGTTCCTATTACCCTGTTTTGCCTAGTGTAGTTGTGCCCAGTGTGCCTAGTTTAGGCTCCCCAGCTGCATCAGGCGTAGGATCCCCTGCCGTGTTTAGCCTTGGGTCCTCCCTCGCTCCTCCGACCCCTGTCGCCAGTGCCGCGCTCTCCTTCACCCTGGACTCCGGCGCTTCCCGGTATTTCTTTCGGGACTCCACTACGCTTACGCCGCTCGCCGCTCCCACCGAAGTTGCCCTTGCAGACCCTTCCTCCGGTCTTGTAGTTGCCCGTAGCTCCACCACTCTTCCCTGTCCAGCGGGTCCCTCGCTATATCTCCCATGTTCTCCCTTGTCTTAATCGATTCATTCTAGTTTATGACTTGGTATCCTGAATAGGTAGGTCCTTCCACCCCGTGACGCCATTTTCGACGAGTCTGTCTCTTTTTACCACTGCTTTCCTCACCAAGGTCTCCCGATTCCCCGCCCCCCTGTTTCTGGTTCCCACTTCCCCGGTCGCCCCTGCTCCCTCCATCCCCGTCTTGCTCCGTCTGGTGTGTCTCACGTCACTCCCCTCCCGTCGGTTGCCCCGGTCGAGGACTCGGCTGACTCTGGTGGCCCCGCGGCGCCATTTGCGCCGCCTGTCCCTCCCCCGGTATCTCCTCCTCCCTCGTCGCAATCGCCGCCGCCGCCACCGCCGCCGTAGCAGCCGCAGCCGTTCGTGGACTGAGGGGGTGCTGGAGTTGAGGAGGGTGCTCGTGGGGCTCCTGTCGTGGCTTGACCTGGCGGGCACGGGGGTGGCAACGGCGCTGGAGAGGTTTCTCGTTCTGGGGGTGCTAGCGTGGAGTGTACCGGAGATAGCAGCGGTGCAGTAGGTGGTCCAGGTGTCGGCGTCGAGCAGCAGCAGCAGCAGCAGTCGCCGCCGGTGTCCGCCCTTCGCCTGCTCGGCCTTCCCTCCCCTGACCGCTCGCATGCGCCTCCCTCGCCGTCTCCTCGGCTCTTCCTGTCCACGGTCCTGTGTTTCCTCCGCTGGACTCGTCCCCGGCTCGCTTCCCCCCTCGTTCCCCTCTTGTTACTCCTCCTCTGTCTCCCGACCTGATGCCTCTGTCTCATGTCTGGTCTCGTCGTCCCTCTCGTGCTCGTCCTGCCTCTCCCTATGTTGCTTCGTTCCCATGCGTCTCGTCCTCCCCTTTTGCCTTCGCCTCCTCAACGTCGCTCACTGTCGCGCCTCCCCCTCTGTCTGACTACCTTCGTGCCGCTCGTCCTCTTGTTCCTCGGGTCCTTGCCTTCCTCGTTACCGACCTGTCTGTTCCTGTCTCCAGTCTTGACACTCTTGTCGCTGCTGTCGCTGAATTTGTTTCTTCTCGCCGACTTGACTTCGCTGCCGCTCTGGTCTCTGAACCTGTCTGTCCTCCGTCCGTCGGGGGTGCTCCTGCCCTCGGCAGTGACGTCTTGGAGGACCGGCAGTACGAGCTTGCTTTCCTCTCAGAGGCTAGTCGACATCTCTGCTCCATGCTCCTAGTCCCTGAGGGTGACCCCGATGCCTTTGACATCCCGACCCCTCGCACCTACGCTGAGGTGACCTCGGGACCGTGGGCCTCTTAGTGGATAGCTGCCATGGAGTCGGAGATGGCATCTTGGAGATCCACCAGCACCTACATCGACGCAGTTCCCCCACCTGGGGTGAACGTAGTCGATGGCCGCTGGCTCTTCAAGGTGAAGCGCCCCCCTGGAGGGCCGCATGTTTTCAAGGCGCGCTACGTGGCTAGAGGCTTCAGTCAGCGAGAGGGGGTGGACTTCTTTCAAACCTTTGCACTGACCCCGAAGATGACTACTCTTCGGGCGCTGCTACACGTAGCAGCACAGCGTGACTACGAGCTCCATTCTCTCGACTTCTCCATTGCTTTCCTTCAAGGCAGCCTACATGAGCAGGTCTACCTGCGCCGTCCTCAGGGCTTCAATGGTACTTTCTCTCCAGGGACCCAGTGGCTCCTCCGGCTCCCGGTCTTCGGCCTACGACAGGTGCTCCGTGAGTGGCACGACACGTTGCGTGCTACGCTAGCTGACCTGCAGTTCTTTTCGTCCTCTGCTGACCCTTCGCTCTTCGTTCGTGCTGGCCAGATTCCGTTCTACATCCTTGTCTACATAGATGACTTGGTCTTTGCTACTGCAGACAGAGACGCGCTGACCTACGTGAAGGCTGAGCTGCTGAGGAAACACACCTGCACTGACGTGGGAGAGCTGCGCCGCTACCTTGGCCTGCAGATCTCTAGGGACAGAGTAGTGCGCACCATCACTCTTATACAGTCACACTTGGTGCGCCAGGTCTTCAGTTCTCCTCCGCATAGCCCACACCTCTGCCGGTAGACCACAGGCTCTCAGCTCCAGCTCCCGAGGTGTCACAGGATCGAATGAGATTTGCTCAATGTCGCACTATCAATCAGTACAAGGTGCTTTTATACTTCCATTGTACATCAGATAACTAGGTTTATCCTATCCTAAGGAAATAGACCCTTCTACAAATAGAATCACCCTGCGTATAGCCACGAGAGGCTATTGGCTTTAAGGGATTACGGCAGGATTACACTAGATATAGCGCGCCTGTACATCCCGAGCCTGGTCGGTGATATAATTATAATAAGAGGATAAACTAAAGGATAATGGAAATGAAGGAATAGGAAACCAAATGAGATGACATAAAGACCAAATGAATCAGGAGTGAAAGAGGAATGAAATATATATGAAATATGGAAAGGGGAAATCGGTGTAACGGTGTCGTACTCTCACACGAGGAGTCCGCAGAGCCCAGTGGTCCTTACGTCGAGCTGGTGGGTTGTCTCATATACCTTATGACTTGCACTCGTCCAGATCTCGCATACCCTCTCAGCATCCTGGCCTGCTTTGTGGCCACAGGCAGACACCGACCACAGCACTGGTCGGCCACTAAGAGGGTTTTGCGTTATCTTGCGAGTACATCGGACATGGGGCTAGTGCTGGGAGGACGCAGGCCAGTGGTCCTTACTGGGCACACAAACGCTTCTTGGGCAGACGACGCTGAGACTCTCAGGTCCTCCCAGGGCTACTGCTTCAGCCTTGGTTCTGGTGCCATCTCGTGGAGGTCCACTCGCTCCTCGTCTGTTGCTCAGTCGAGTTGCGAGGCTGAGATCTACGCCGATGCCATGGCGACATATGAGCTCCGCTGCCTGACCTTCTTGCTCATTGACTTAGGTGAGCGGCCTAGCTCTGCCCCGGTTCTGTATGCTGACAAAAGGGCCATGATCCTCCTGTGTCAAGAGCCTCGACTTGAGGGCAGAGCGAAGCACATCCAGCTGCGGTACTTCCTCCTGCGCGAGCTCCAGCAGCGTCGCCAGGCCCGCGTAGTACACTTGGCCTCCGGTGCCAACACAGCTGATATCTTTACTAAGCCGTTTCCGCTTAGAGATCATCAGCGGCACTGCTTGCAGTTAGGTCTAGTCCCTGTTGACTCTCACTTGCTATGACCTTGATTGTGTACTCCTTTATATTTATGCCTTCCAGACTGGCCTTGTGGCTTTTCTTCCAGTGGTCGGACTAGTAGTGCCGCCCTGGTTTGCTCTGTCTTGCTTGTACCCTTGCTGACTGGTTTTCGGGCCCCTGCCTCAGAGGTTGGACTAGTAGTGCCACCCTCAGCTGCTTGTTTCTTGCTCAGCACTACCCCTTATTTAGCCTAGGGGTTGTGTCAACTTATACATACATTGTTATATAGAAGTTATAGGCTAGATAGGGTATGTTCTTAGGGGGTACAACCCAAATGTATATCTCCCCTGTTCTCCCTTGTCTTAATAGATTCATTCTAGTTTATGACAAGCATTTTCTGACAGTGAAGCATACATGGCAAGGTGATATGTTCAAATGCTAAGAAAATCATAGATACGCATGTGTACCTAGGCATGCATCTTTATTCAGCTCAACATGTGCTTGGCATGCGTGCCTAGGAATGCATCTTTCCATATCTAAACGTGTCTGCATGCATGCCTAGAATTGCCACCTTTATTCAACTCAACTCATGCCCACCACGCCCAACAGCACGTTATTTCAGCGCGGCCTTTAAAGCTTTTATCGAAGCAGCATTAGGGTTGGAAAGGTCACTCAACCACGCTGCTATCGGGCCAATGTCAGGGCGATTCCTGCGCAGTGGATTGACACACTGCATTGCAATCTTCATGAAGAGCTCCAAGCTGTCAGCGTCGTACTCTTCAAGCCTTTCGTCCACGACTAGGCCGTAGTTCTCATCCTTGATCTTGGGTATGGCCTGTGTGAGAGGGATCCAAGGGTGGAGTGATCGGTAGGAAAATGCGTGGGCTTGCTTTATTGGGAAAGATGGATAAGATTAGTTGTATATATTGCTCTGGCATTACGAGAAAAACAACTAGTGGTGCAACAGCTACACCTGATAACAGCTTACCCATTGCACGAGAGTTACAGCTCGCTTGGTGTTGCGACCCGCCTTCACCACCACTTCCTCTTCCACCACGGGCGGCCGACCCGTTATAAGCTCGAGGATGACCACTCCGATGCTGCAACGGTTGAAAGGAAATATACGAATTTCAATGTGTAAGTGACTTTGAACTACTTGTGAACTTAGTACATGGCCAGAAGGCTGTGTGCTGAGTGCAAAGTGCTTCAGCCTTGCAGGTGCTGATGTCGTGCGCAGCAGCATTCCATGTCTTCACACCCCATTCAGTACACCCCATTCAGTACACCCCACTCAGTACACCCCATTCAGTACACCCCATTCAGTACACCCCATTCAGTACACCCCATTCAGTACACCCCATTCAGTACACCCCACTCAGTACACCCCACTCAGTACACCCCACTCAGTACACCCCACTCAGTACACCCCACTCAGTACACCCCATTCAGTACACCCCATTCAGTACACCCCATTCAGTACACCCCATTCAGTACACCCCATTCAGTACACCCCATTCAGTACACCCCATTCAGTACACCCCATTCAGTACACCCCATTCAGTACACCCCATTCAGTACACCCCATTCAGTACACCCCACTCAGTACACCCCACTCAGTACACCCCATTCAGTACACCCCATTCAGTACACCCCATTCAGTACACCCCATTCAGTACACCCCATTCAGTACACCCCATTCAGTACACCCCATTCAGTACACCCCATTCAGTACACCCCATTCAGTACACCCCATTCAGTACACCCCATTCAGTACACCCCACTCAGTACACCCCACTCAGTACACCCCACTCAGTACACCCCATTCAGTACACCCCACTCAGTACACCCCATTCAGTACACCCCACTCAGTACACCCCATTCAGTACACCCCATTCAGTACACCCCACTCAGTACACCCCACTCAGTACACCCCATTCAGTACACCCCATTCAGTACACCCCATTCAGTACACCCCACTCAGTACACCCCATTTAGTACACCCCATTCAGTACACCCCATGTAATACATTACTTACATATGCACATCTGTACTGCTCCTTACTCATGCGAATATCTTGGCCTTGGTGGTGATGACGAAGGTCTGGCAGTATCCATGGTCCAGGCACCCCATCTTCTGCTGCACGCGCACTTGGGAATGCCCGTATACACCATACTTACACATGTATTGATGGAAAAACTCACGCGAATATCTCGGCCTTGGTGGTGACGACAAACGTCTGGCAGTACTCGGGGTCCAGATACCCCTTCCTCCGCTGCACACGCACGCGGCTTGACTCCCCCGGGAGATGCTTGCGTGTCCCCAAGCCCCCTAGCTTTGCCTGCGATGCACACATACACAACCATAGAATCAAGTTGGTTTTTGAGAATTCTCAAAACCAACTTACCTGTGATGCTCACACGCACAACCATAGAACAGCACAAGCACATAGAAGGTCAACAATTGCAGATGTTTGGCTTTAAATGCTTCACATCCATTGACTTCCTTCTTAGCTCACCTTGAATTGCTGGTCCTACAGGACGTTTTGGTCTTGGTGTAACAGTGCACGATGGGCTTCGGCTGACTCCATGGCATGTTCCACGTTGACTTCGGTTGATTCCACTGCATGTGCCATGTTGACTCGGTTGACTCCGATTGACCTTCGTCTACTTGCATTGACTTCAGTTGACTTCTGTTGACTTCCAGCATCACTTACACTGAGCTTTTCGTCCCACGTTGACTTCGGTTGATTCCACTGCATGTGCCACGCTGACCTCGTTGACTCCGATTGACCTTCGTCTACTTGCATTGACTTCAGTTGACTTCTGTTGACTTCCAGCATCACTTACATTGAGCTTTTCGCCCCATCAGGATGGTTTATGTCTTCATGTCGCGGTGCACGATGGGCTTGAACTGCGAGTGAAGAACTCCACTGCTCGTGCCACTCTGGTAGACTTCTGTTGACTTCCGTTGACTTCTGTTGACCTAAAGCCGTCACTTACATTGAGGTTCTCGTCCAGCAGGATGGTCTCTGTCTTGATATCGCGGTGCTGAACCGGCTTAGGCTGGGGGTGAAGGAACTCCACTACGTGTGCCACTCTGGCTGACTTCTGTTGACCTCTGTTGACTTCTGTCAACTTCTGTTGACTTCCAGCATTACGTACATTGAGACTTTCGTCCAGCAGGATGGTTTCGGTCTTGATGTCGCGGTGCACGATGGGCTTGGGCTGCGAGTGAAGGAACTCCACTGCTCGTGCCACGTCAGCAGCGATCTTCACCCTCTGGTCAAAGCTGAGAGGTGGGCGGCTGTCTCCTGTTGAGAGGAAAGCAGCAAGGAAGCAGGGAGGGGAGGGGGGGAGAGGGGGAGAGGGGGAGAGGGGGAGGAATAGTAAGAATGTTGGAACACTACTGCGCGTGCCACATCAGCAGCGATCTTCACCCTCTGGTCAAAGCTGAGAGGTGGTCGGCTGTCTCTTGTTAAAAACAAACGGGAAGGGGAAAGAAATAGGGGAGAGGATGGTATGTGAGGAAAAGGAAGGCCCAGTGTGACACTTCAGTAGTTAATTCTACCCTCTGATTACACGACAGGAGGCAGCATGGGAGGCAGCACGGGAGGCAAGGGGCATGTGTGTACGAGGCGGGATGGCTTCCTGCCACAATTGGGGGCATAGCTGCAAGTGAGGTGGCTCAATATTACCGGCAGCAGCAGGCAGGCGCAGCCAGGAGGCGAGGGGGCCGTAGGGCATGTGGTGGAGAATGAGAGAAGGCTGGGATGATGCGAGGAGCATACCGGCACATGGGGCGTGGAACGTACCGGCGGTAGCACGTCAGCGCAGCCAGGAGGGCAGCAGCTGGCATAAAGGGGTGACTTTTGAGTCGACTCAAAAGTCAGCAGCTGGCTTTAAGGGGAGGGCACAAAGCGGCTCAATTTCTAGCAGCCTAGAAGCATGTGCGGCAAGCAACGCTAGTTTTGAGGCGCCTCAAAACTCAATTTCTAGCAGCCTAGAAGCATGTGCGGCAAGCAACGCTAGTTTTGAGGCGCCTCAAAACTCAATTTCTAGCAGCCTAGAAGCATGTGCGGCAAGCAACGCTAGTTTTGAGGCGCCTCAAAACTCAATTTCCAGCAGCCTAGAAGCATGTGCTGCAAGCAACGCTAGTTTTGAGGCGCCTCAAAACTCAATTTCTAGCAGCCTAGAAGCATGTGCAGCAAGCAACGCTAGTTTTGAGGCGCCTCAAAACTCAATTTCTAGCTGCCTAGAAGCATGTGCGGCAAGCAACGCTAGTTTTGAGGCGCCTCGAAACTCAATTTCTAGCAGCCTAGAAGCATGTGCGGCAAGCAACGCTAGTTTTGAGGCGCCTCGAAACTCAATTTCTAGCAGCCTAGAAGCATGTGCGGCAAGCAACGCTAGTTTTGAGGCGCCTCAAAACTCAATTTCTAGCAGCCTAGAAGCATGTGCAGCAAGCAATGCTAGTTTTGAGGCGCCTCAAAACTCAATTTCTAGCAGCCTAGAAGCATGTGCGGCAAGCAACGCTAGTTTTGAGGCGCCTCGAAACTCAATTTCTAGCAGCCTAGAAGCATGTGCGGCAAGCAACGCTAGTTTTGAGGCGCCTCGAAACTCAATTTCTAGCAGCCTAGAAGCATGTGCAGCAAGCAACGCTAGTTTTGAGGCGCCTCGAAACTCAATTTCTAGCAGCCTAGAAGCATGTGCGGCAAGCAACGCTAGTTTTGAGGCGCCTCAAAACTCAATTTCTAGCAGCCTAGAAGCATGTGTGACAAGCAACGCACCGGCATCAGCATGTGGGCGCAGCCAGGAGGCGAGGGAGCCGTAGGGCATGTGCTCGAGAATGAGGATCTGCTCGCTGCCCTCGTCGCAGTAGCCGATGAGCGACAGCAGGTTGGGGTGGCGCAGACTGGTTACCAGCATCACCTGATGGAGGGGTGGGGGGGATGGGGGAGCGGGTAGGGGGGAGGGGGAAGGGGGGAGGAGGGAGCGGAGGGGTGGGGAAAGGAAGCAGAGTCAGGTTAGAGCAGGAAGAGAGGGAGACGAGCAGCCGGCGATGAGGGAAAGAAAGCAGAGGCTGGTGAGTGAGAGCAGGAAGGGAGGGACTGGCGCAGTCGCCGATGAGCGACAGCAGGTTGGGGTGGCGCAGACTGGTGACCAGCATGACTTGATGAGGGGGGAGGGGGGAGGGGGGAGGAGGAAGGGGGAAGGGGAGGGGGGGGGGGAAGGGGGAAGGGGAGGGGGAGGGGGAAGGGGAGGGGTGGGAAGGGAAGCAGAGGAAGATGAAAGTAGGAAGAGAGAGACACATGAGAAGTAGCCGATGAGCGAAAGGAGATTGGGATGGCGCTGACTCGTGACCAGCATGACCTGGTGCGAGGGGGGTGGTGTGGGGAGGGGGTTGGGGGGGTTGGAGGAGAGGTAAACATGAGCAGCAGTCGATGAGGGGGAGCAGGTTGGGGTGGCGCGGGCAGGTCACCAGCATGACCCTGCTTTTGAGTCGACTCAAAAGCAGGCTGATCGCCAGCATGACCTGGTACCAGGAGGGTGGGGTGGGGAGCGACGACACGGTGGGGGAAAGAGGCAGGGGTGGGGTTGTAAGGGGCAAGAGCCTTCTGCTGACGGTGCAAGAGCCTTCTGCTGACGGGGCGAGCCTTCTGCTGACGGGGCAAGAGCCTTCTGCTGACGGGGCAAGAGCCTTCTGCTGACGGGGCAAGAGCCTTCTGCTGACGGGGCAAGAGCCTTGTGCTGAAAGAGCGGCAGTATCTACCAGGCGTCGCAGTATCTCTGGGGAAGTCTCGTCCCTGGGGAAGTCTCGTCCCTGGAGAAATCCCACCTCCCTCAGAAAAGAAGAATCCACAGCAGTCTCACTCACCTCTCGGAGGAAAAGCGCCTGGCTTTCCGGCAGGGGTTGCTTGCAGCGTTTCACCGCCACCTCCCTGCCGTCCCGCGCCCTCCCCCGGAGCACCACGCTCTGCCCCTCCCCCTCTATCACATTCTCCTGCGCGAACTCCCCCGTTGCTTCCGCCACCTCCGCCAGGGTCCACTTCTCCGCCCGTGTGCGCGGGATGTCCGCGTCGTCCTCGTCAGTTCCGCCCACCACATGCACCGCGCCTCCCCCCCCGCGCATCCTTCTTCCGCTGGCGCTGCTGCTGCGGCTGGTGGTGGTTGTAGCAGACGTCTTGCCTTCGGACTGGGCTGACTTCTTGGAAGCTTCTGATGGTAGGGGGAGGGCGGAAGGGAGACGAGAATAGGGGAGGGGGGAGGTGAAGACGTGAAAAGAGGAAGGGAGAAGAAATAGGGGAAGGGAGGGGTGAAGAGGGGAAGGGAGGGGTGAAGAGGTGAAGGGAGGGGTGAAGAGGTGAAGAGGGGGAGGGTGTTGGCCCAGCCCGTTACCGACTGGGTTATAAGGGCATGTTTATATGGTGGGTCAGCGCACCCACACCCCCCCAGGACGACACCTGTAGCCCTCCCACACTCAACTAGGACGATCCCAGTGCCCCACCAACGAAGGGAGGGGTGCAGAGGTGAAGAGAGGGGTGCAGAGGTGAAGAGAGGGGTGCAGAGGTGAAGAGAGGGGTGAAGAGGTGAAGAGGGGAAGGGAGGGGTGAAGAGGTGCAGAGGGGAAGGGAGGGGTGAAGAGGTGAAGAAGGCGAGAAAAAGAAGGAACGGAGCTCTGTAATCCAGGAGGGTGTATGGAAGAAGGAAGCTCACTGGATCTGTCGAGCAGCATCTTGATCCCGAGCGCGACGAGCGCGACGAGCGCAACGAGCGCAACGAGGAGCGCGCAAGGTGACTCTTGAGTTGATTCCAAGGGTCACGGCGAGAAGCGAAGAACGGGGTTTGGGTGTCTGGGGTTACGAAGCTCACTGGATCTGTCGAGCAGCATCTTGACTCCGAGCGCGACGAGCGCAACGAGGAGCACGCCGATGATCACGGAGATGACGATCGTCGCAGCTGGCACGGACACCACAGGGCGGGGGGAAAGGGACAGAGACGGGGGAAGGATGTGAGACGGGGGGAAGGAGGAGAGACGGGGGAGATGAAGAGAGACGGATGTACGACACGTGCGTCGCACAGCTGACACTCGCCGCCAATCGTCGCCATAAAAGATCCGTGGGATGACTCGATACCGGCCAATGGTGACGCAACGGGAATCGAGAAGCTTACGCATCGCAAGACGTGACGCTTGCACGTGTGCAAACGCTCTCGTTAGAGCAGTTTTCTCTGCGAAGCGTACAGACTGAAATTGCAGAGTGACGCATAAACGGAAGGCGGGATAAGCGTCTGCAAGGCAAAGCCGCTAGACTGGGAGTCCCCGGTACTGGGTTAGCGTCTGCACAGTTGCATTTTGAGTACACCTGGTACTCAAAATACAACTGTTCGACTCAAAATACACCTGGTACTGGGTTAGCGTCTGAACATCCTTCCAATTCTGGGAGTCCCTGGTACTGGGTTCGAGTACTTCAAGTACCGCACAAGGTGCTAGTAGCAAGCGAGCTTACTGCCGGTGCTGGAGAGAAGAATTCGAGGCTGCGGTCGGCCTGAAACACAGACGATGGGGTAAGGGGTGCGAGATGAGGAGGCGGATATTATCATGTGTATCTAAAAACAGCGAAAGGCGGTTGCTGTTAGAGAGGAAAGCTCGACGTTGCGGTCGGCCGGAAACACAGACGATGGGGTCAGGGGTGCGAGATGAGGAGACAAATATTATCATGTGTATCGAACAACAGCGAAAGGCGGTTGCGGTTAGAGAGGAAAGCTCGACGTTGCGGTCGGGCTGAAACACAGACGATGGGATCCGAGCGAGATGAGGAGGAGAGTATTATGTGTATCTTTACAACAGAAAAAGGCGGTTGCGGTTAGAGAGAAGAATTCAAGGTTGCAGCTGCCCTGAGCGAAGACTTATCTGAGTCTTTGATCTGCAGATTTATGCACGTCACTGCTCGTACCAGCGTTGGCGACGCCGGCAGTCGCGAGTGCGACGAATGCGACAGCCACGATGGCGTCGCTCGCAATCGCCAATCGTTTAGGAGCCTGGAACACTGGCAGCCCTGAAGGCTCCATCCTGCGTCTCCTTTTCCTTCGCTTGAACGTTAACTCGCGGTGAAGAACAGCAATCCGATGGTTTCCGCCCACAGGTATCGCGGGGGTTGTTCAGAACGTAATCACTGCAGGCAGCGGGGGTAGCGGGGGAATCGGGGGCAGCGGGGGCAGCGGCAGCTTGCTTGCAATGCGAAGGAGAATTTCGACTGCTCTGAACTACCGTTTCGGAGCTAGATCTAGGTGTATTCGCAGACCTGCTTCCTATATGCTATGAAGGCCGTTAACTGACATCTGAAGCAGCCGTTCGGTTCTACTGCCTGGTATGAGCCTGATGATTTTGGCTTTGAAACGAAGCGAAAGTGTGGGTCTAATTTGACCCGAGAGCGAGTGAACAAGCTGAGGCGAGGGGAGGAGCCATAGAAAGTGGAAATAATGGTGGGTGAGAAAGGAGATGCTGCGTTGGGGGCGATTTTCGAAGTGATGTGATTTTCCTCAAGATGGATTGGGGTTGGAATTTGTGGGACAATTATTGGCGAGTTGTGGCTCGCTGCGCTACATCTTCCACAAATAGGATGTGCGCTCCAGCTTTCCAATCACGAGCCGCGGTAGTGGCGATCGTGAGTAACTTTCGCAGGTTATAGTGCGGGCCTGACGAGCCCAACGAGACTCCGAAATCATCAGCGAAACCAAAGATGGCTAGGCAGTTTGAGTAACTCCCTTTCGTGTGTTTTGCCCGTCCCGCAAGGTTGCTGAAACGTGAGACACGGACTCAAATCTGCAAGCGCGAGGAAGGGCAGATAATTGCGGAGGCCCAATAATTTCGTGTGCAGGTGCTCCAGTGGTGGTGCGGAAGGCAATAATTGCGACAACGGAGAGCTGTGTAACCCGTCGCAGATGTTACTTTGCGAGAGACATTGTTATGAATTAATCAGAGTAATAACAGGTAGTGTAACAAAGGAATCGTGATTCAAGAGTGTCGATACAAATGAGGGCCTAGGTATTTATAGGCACGAACAGAGCTAGCCGAGAACCACACGAACAGGTTGGGACGATTCGGTTGGCGAAAGCCACGGAAGCGCTGCGCGTCGAGGTTTGAGTTCACGAAATGGTTCAGGACCGAAAAAATTGGCCGAGCCTGGACTTCCGAGAGTCGAGGGCGTACGCGCTCTAGTCGAGCCCAGTAAGGAAAAAGGAATTTCCTTACACCACCCCCCATTCCGGGATGAGACTATCCACATCCGGGACACGTCGTCGGTGTAAATAGTCCCGGACGACTTTGTGTTCGCCTAGCATAGCTGCACGGACCCAAAGATCGTCGTCCGTCGTGCGATCAACCCATCGTACAAGGAAATCAACGGTTGTCGCATCTCGATGGCCTCGTACGCGATGAGCGAGAATCTTCGATGGCTCGATCGTCGGCTCAAGTACTGGGTTGACCGTAGGATTGATGTGTTGACGGTCGAGATTAGTCGTACTCGGGACGAATGGTCGCAGGAGGCTGACGTGAAAGGAATCATGAATTCGCCAGTCGACCGGTAGTTGCAGCTGGGCGGTGACTGGTGTCACCATGCGGATGATGCGGAATGGGCCACAAAATCTTTGTCGTAGTTTATTTGGGAGGGGATTTCCCAAATTTGTGGTGTCAAGTAGGACCAATTGCCCAGGGGCAAGAGTTAAGTTTCGGCGTCGTCGGTCAGCTTGCTGCTTAGCCCCTTGATTGGCTTTGAGGATGGCATAAGCGGCTTTTTGCTGAGACAGTCTGAGATTTTCAACAAACTGTTGAGATCTTGGTGCCGGATTTTCTATCGGTGGCGATAGAGGGGTTGTCGGGTCTATCCCGTAATTGAGGAACAACGGGGACTGAGTAGTCGTAACCGATGAGGCGTTGTTGTACGCAAGCTCGATCTAGGGAAGGGAGTCTTCCCATTGGGCCGGGTCTGTGCATGATGTGAGAATCAGCTGCTCCATCATCGGATTGGTGCGCTCAGTCTGGCCGTCCGATTGCGGGTGGTACACCTGGAAGATGCAGACGTGTGCCGTACTGCTGCCAGGTTTTTGTCCAGAAGTTGAACGTGAACCTTGGGTCGCAATCGCTGATGATTGCCAAAGGAATGCCGTGTAGCTGCACGATGTTCGTAAGGAACAGTTTCGCTGTCTGCTCGGCAGTAATTGTCGTCTTGCAAGCGGCAAAGTGGGCCATCTTGGTCAACCGGTCAACGACGATGAGAATCGCGTCGTTACCGCTTGAACCAGCTGCAATGGGCTAGTGAGGAAATCCTTCGTCACCTAATGCCAGGATCCCCTGGGTGGCTCGAGCTGCTGCAGCAATCCCGCAGGTCGAAGCCGTGAAGACTTCATGCGTTGACACGTGGCGCAGGAGGTGACGTCCTGCTGCACGTCTGTTGGCAAGTTGGGCCAGTAATAATTACGGCTCGGTAATTTGGCAGTTTTGTCGATGCCGTAGTGACCCGAGAAATTCGAGTCGTGTGCCTCCTATATCAGTAGTTCTTGTAGGGTACGATAGGTGGGAACCCAAATCCGATTGGTACCCGATTTTAGGTAATAGGCCCCTTGCTTGACCGTCCTTTTGGGGATGATTGTTAGTGGTGAAGAATGGGTCGGTACTGTATTCGTGGGTGAATAGGCTAGTTAGCAGCGGAATAGTTTGTGTAATTAGGACAGCGGCAGTATGGACTGAAGGTTGGGTCAGTGCGTCGGCGATGTTGCTAACCCCCCGTTTGTAGGTAACTTTGTAGTGGAAGTTTGACTCGAGGTAATCGAGCCAGCGAATCTATCGGGGATTTAGTGTCGGTTGGGCGCGGATGAACTGTAGCGATTTGTGGTTTGTTCGGACGATCACGTCAGCGCCCGTCATGTAGCAGCGCCTGACCTTGAAAGTGTCACAATGTGTCGAGGAAAGGTTGCACTATCGATTGATACAAGGCGCTTTTATACTTCCAAAGTACATCAGGTAACCAGGTTTATCTTATCCCAAGGGAATAGACCCTTCTAGAAGATAGAGTCACCCTGCGTATAGCCAGGCGAGGCTATTGGCTTTAAGGGATTACGGCAAGATTACGCTAGATATAGCGCACCAGTATATCCCGAGCCTAGTCAGTGATATAAGGATAATAACATGATAAACCAAAGGTTTATGGAAAAGGAGAAATAGGAATCCAAATGGAATGAGATAAAAACCAAATAGATCAAGATGGAAAGAGGAATGAAATGGAAAGGAGAAAGGAATGGAACAGGGTCGTACTCTCACACTTCCCCCCCTCAAAGCTGGGTGGTAGACATGACACCCTGCTTGACAAGGTAGTCGCGACGAGGACGACGAGCGTGATCCATCTCGGATTCAGAGGCCCAACTATCCTGTGAAGGATCATAACCATTCCAACGGATGAGAAGCTCCACGGTGCCATTCCGTCGACGGCGGTGAGCAAGCATGGACTTGACCTCGTACTCGGGTTCATCATAGACGAGGACGGGCAGCGGCGGTTGGCGTCCAGAGAAGACTGTGTTGGGATCTCGGTAGGGCTTCAAGATTTGGACATGGAAGGCGTTGTGAATCTTCCAGATAGCTGGCAGGCGTAAGCGGAAGGTAACAAGAGTGACATGTGCTTCAACGAGAAAAGGCCCGCAGAAGCGAGGTCGCAGTTTGGATGTGAGATGGCTGATGTCAAGATTGCGTGTGTCGAGTAGTACTCGGTCTCCCACAGTAATGGTGTGGTCTGTGCGGTGGCGATCGGCTTGGCGCTTCTGTTTTTGCTGAATGTCGAGAAGGCGCTTGTGGGTCCGATCCCAAAGTTTGTGCATGGTCGTGATGAAATCATGAGCGGGTTGGACTGTGGCTGGTATGGTTGGCTGTTGAGGTGTGAGTGAGTGGCGTCCGTAACAGAGGAAGAACGGCGTCTGTCCAGTAGCGGCGTGAGTAGCATTGTTGTAGGCAAACTCCAGGACGGGCAGGTGCAAGTCCCATATTGAGATGTCGTCCTTGCATGCTGCGCGGAGGAGTTGCTCCACAATTTGGTTGAGGCGCTCGGTCTGTCCATCTGTCTGCGGATGGTAGGCGGATGACATGGCGAGTTTGGTCCCGAGTAGAGACATCAGTTCTTTCCTGAATTTACTGGTGAACTTAGGGTCTCGGTCGGAGATGAGTGTGGTTGGAATGCCATGTTGTGAGATGATGTAGCGAACAAAGAGTTGTGCTGTCTCCTCGGTGCGTGCTGTGGTGTGTGTCGGGATGAAGTGTCCCATTTTGGAGAACTTGTCAATCACGACGAGGATCGCGTCATGACCGCTTGTGGTAGTTGGTAGCTCGGTGATGAAGTCTAGGCTTACCTCTTGCCATGGCTGTTTTGGGACAGGAAGAGGCTGTAGCAGACCCGCTTTTTTCTGCTTGCTGCTCTTCATCCGCTGACATGTGGTGCACGAGGTGACGAATTTCTGTACGTCATCGGCCATATGGGGCCAGTAGTAGTGTTTGGCGATACCGGTAAGCGTCTTGTTGCTACCGAAGTGTCCTGCGTACAGGACGTCGTGGTATTCTTCGAGTCGTGGTATTCTTCGTACTGGCGCAATGGAGAGTAATTAGGTACCCAGATCTTCATTGATCCTTTCCGGTACGCGATGTCGTTGTCCCACTGTAGCAGATGTCGCTTTTCTGCCAAGGGAATTTCGGGGTCGATGGTGTACCCGTGTGTGAAGAGTCCCTAGAAGAGTGGATTCATCCCTTCAACTTGGATGGCGGCAACGTGTGCAGGCCGGCTAAGCGCGTCTGCTTTGTTTTTGTGGCCGGGCTTGTACACGGTGTCGTAGTGGAAGTGTGTCTCGAGGAAGTCAATCCACCGGACCTGCCGCCTGGAGAGGCTTGGTTGCGTCTTCAAATATTTTAGGCTGCAATGGTCGGTGTAGACTGTCGTCTTGCGCCCTTCGAGATAACATCTCCACGTTTTGAAGGCGATGATGAAGGCAAGGGCCTCCTTGTCGTGTATCGGGTAGTCGAGTTCTGCTCCATGTAATTTTTTGCTGAGGTAGGCAATTGGTTGCAGGCCATTCCCCTGGTCTTGCATCAAGACTGCTCCCACTGCCTGGTCGCTGGCGTCAGCTTCGATGACGTAGTCGCGTTCGGGGTCTAGCAAGATGAGTACGGGTGCGGACGTGAGTGCTTCTTTGAGCTGCTCCACGACTTCCTGGTGTTGTGGCTCCCATTTATAGGGCGTGTTCTTCTTTAGCAGATTCGTGAGTGGCGTGGCAATCTTCGCGTTTGTGGCACGAACCTGTTGTGGTAGTTAGCAAAGCCAAGGAACTGCTGTAACTCCTTCACGTTCTCGAGTGTCTTCCACGTACGCACGGCTTCGATTTTCTTGGGGTCGACGTGAACTCCTTGAGCGCTTACGATATGTCCGAGGAATTGGACCTTCTCGAGGGCGAAGTCGCTCTTGGATAGTTTGACGTAGAAGCGTTCTCGTCGAAGAATTTCGAAGATGCGTCATAGGTGCTTGACGCGTTGTTGCATGTCACGCGAGTAGATGAGGATGTCGTCCAGGTACACCACCACGCATTCGTCCAAGAGTGGGCATAGGATATGATTCATCTCAGCTTAGAATGTTGCACGTTCGTTGGTGCATCCGAACGGCATGACCAAATACTCGTACGATCCGTACCGAGTTCGGAAAGCAGTTTTGTGAACGGAATCGTCCGCCATTCTTATATGCCAGTATCCGGACCGCACATCTAGTTTTGAAAATACCGTGGCTCCCCGAAGCTGGTCAAGTAGTTCATCGATTCGTGGTATCGGGTATTTGTTCTTGATGGTCTGCTTGTTGAGAGCTCGGTAGACAATGCACATGCGCAGGCTTCCGTCCGGTTTCGGTGTGAAGAGTACTGGGGCATCGTATGGCGAAGTGGATGGTCATATGAGTCCTTTGGCGAGGAGATACTCGATCTTCTTCTTCATATTGGCCAGTTCTGTGGGGCTTAGCCGATATGGTGCTCGGAAGGTCGGTTTCAAACCTGGTTCCTCCACGATCTCGTGTTGGTGCGTTCGGTATGGCGATAGTTCGTCCGGGAGATCGTCGGGAAGAATGTCTTAGAACCCCTTCAGTAAGTCCTTGATTTTTTCTTGAGGTTCCGAGGCTTTCTCTCCGTCATTCTCCACCTCTATTGCTATCGCCAGGAACCCGGTGTCGGTTTGTTTCACGTCCTTCTCAAATCTGGCGAGTGTCTACACGGGGATATCTCTTGTATCGTCCCAGTTGGGTAGCCGGACTCTCCTTCCTTTGTTGTAGATGCTTGCGGTGCGGTTTACCCAGTTGATCTCGGGGTTGAATTTCTTGAGGAAGTCTCGCCCGAAGATCAGGTCAAGCCCTTTTATGTTGGTGATGGGGAGAGTAGGTTTCCAGCGTAGTGGACTGATTTGTAGGTATAGCACTGCTTCGCCGTACACTGGTAACTTGCTGCCGTCCACCATCATTGCCGAAAACGTTAATGGCTTGTACTCTTCTCGAAGTCGGTCGATGGTTGCCTTGTCGCATATAGTGTGCGATGCTCCATTGTCTACGAGTGCTTGGAGGCGTCGTCCTTTGCAGATGACCTCGAGCACGAGGGGCAGGCGTTGCTCGGAGTACCCAAAAATAGTTTCATTGATTGGGTCATAGGGTACATCCCAATATTCGTTGCTTCCTACTCCTGAGCTGGTAGCTGGCCGAGGCTGCTTGGAGAAAGGCTCTTCTCCTGGGCTCGGAGTTTGCGTGATGACTGTTCGTGTCGTTGACGAAGTTGCCGAGTTGGATGCATCCGAAGAAGGAGTTCGGGGTTTTTGCAACTTCTTGTAGACCCCCAGCTTCCTTTTGAGCTGCTCCAGCTCCACCGACGTCTTCCCTGGGGAACGGGTAGTCGCTGTGGGCTGGTGTCGGGAGAGGACGTTGACTCCGTGGAAAGGTCGGCTTCTTTCCACACTCCTTAATTTGGTCCCCAAGTTCTCCGGTACCGGTACGATCTCCACAATTTTCTGCTTCTTCTGGAGTCCCTCCCAAAATTTCTCCAAGGCTCTAGCCCCTCGAGAATTACAAGTTTTCATTAAAGCATCTTTGTAAGATAACTTTAACGAATCCTTATAATTTCTTGGGTCTTCAAGGAGTTTCCCCGTCTTGGCAGAGTCCTTTTTCGCGGAGTAAGATTTTTCCTCAGCGATTTCCTCTGGCAAAGACTGGTCGTGGGGTGGAGTTTTGTCCCCATCATTTTCTCATGTTCGAGTCGAATTAGCTGCGTCGAAGTTGATTTTTCCGGAAGTCCGCGGCCGCTTTCGGATCTTTCCTTTTTCGCCAGCTAGATCCGCAATCACTGGCGAGCTCCATCTCTTGGCTTCTGATTGGCCGAAGGATTTCCGCCACTGTTGCGTGCTCGATACTCAGCGCGTGCGGCTTTCATTTTGTTGCAGTCGAAGATTCGATGACCCGGCACCCCGCAGAAATCACACGTGTAGTTGGTGTTTTTCGGACGTGGCCGCCCTTCGAACCTGTCGACTTCCATCTGGTCGGCAAACGTGGTGTGAGCCGAGCGGTCGCCCTGTCGCGTACTGCCGACGTTCGTCCGTCGTGTCCCGGCGTTGACCATGTCGAAGCGTTCCGCGGCCGATACGACGTCACCGTAGCTCGCGTAGTTTGTCGCTCCCACTTGTCGTTTGACTTCGGTCTTCAGCCCGGCGAGGTACGATTGTACTTTTTCCCCTTCGGTCAGGTCGGGAATGCGGTTATAAAATTCCTCCATCTGCTGTGTGTACTGTGCTACACTCCCGAACTGTCGATGGCGATGAATTTTTTCCCGGGCAAGGAAACCCGAATTTATCGGCTCGAAACGTTTTAGCAGGTCGGTGCGGAACTGCTGCCACGTGGCTTCGCCGTGGATGAAGGTGCTGTTACCGCCGATCCACTCGAGTGCCGGCCCTCGCATCAGTGTCGTCGCGAATCGTACGCGTTGACCGTCCCAGACTGGCGAGCTCCATCCAACGGCTGCGAAGTAGATCTCCATGCCGGCGATCCATCTGCGGACGTCGGAGTTTCGATCGCTCGGATCGAAAGGCTCAGGTGGGCGCGGTTTCGGAGCCTCGAGAAATTGCTGCGATTGCTGCGTCGTCGCCGTTGTCGTTTTGTGTTGCACGCCGGCGAGTCAAGTTACTCGCTCAAACTCGTTTCGCCAAGCTTCGCGGTCGGCTCGCATCTCCTCCTGTAGGGCTGCGATGCGCGCGAAGAGCTGCTGGGTAACTTCGGCGTTGTCGAAGTTCGCCATCCTGTTCAAAACACGCACGGAGGGGGTGATTCGAAAAAACGCGGAGCTGGTGCTTACCAGAATCGGCATCGAATTGGTCGCCCCCGGCGGTTTTTCGAGGCAGGATCCCCTGCTGCTGCTGCTTAGCTGAGCGCGGTCGAGTGAGAAAAGCTCTGATTACCAAGTGTTACTGAATCGAATGTGTCGAGGAAAGGTTGCACTATCGATTGATACAAGGCGCTTTTATACTTCCAAAGTACATCAGGTAACCAGGTTTATCTTATCCCAAGGGAATAGACCCTTCTAGAAGATAGAATCACCCTGCATATAGCCACGCGAGGCTATTGGCTTTAATGGATTACGGCAGGATTACGCTAGATATAGCGCACCAGTATATCCCGAGCCTGGTCAGTGATATAAGGATAATAACAGGATAAACCAAAGGTTTATGGAAAAGAAGGAATAGGAATCCAAATGGAATGAGAGAAAGACCAAATGAATCAAGATAAAAAAGAGGAATGAAATGGAAAGGAGAAAGGAATGGAACGGGGTCGTACTCTCACAGCGCCCCTCTCTCTCGTGTGTGTTGCTCTGCCTCTCTCTCACCCATTGTGCCACTCTCTCCCTCTTCGCACCTCCGCCTCTCTCTATCTAGACGTGCCACTCTCCTCCACGCCGCATCTCTTCTTCTCACCCCGCACCTCTCCAACTCTCGTTGCGTCTCTCCCTCTCGCAACGTGTCTCAACCTGCTCTCCATTTGGATTCCGCCGATCGTGGACAAGATAATTTCGCTCGGCCGAGTTCAGCTTTCGTGACTCGTAGGCGATGGGTCGAAGGCCTTCGTCGAAGTCTTGTAACAGTAATGCGCCAACAGCCAGGTCGCTAGCGTCGGTGATGAGCTCGAACGGACGGTGAGGATCTGCAATTCGAAGAACCAGAGGTGTAGTCAGGAAAAGTTTGAACTGTTCGAACGCAGCCTACTGCTCTCCCCCCCACTCATAAAACTTGCCTTTCTTCAGGAGATCCGTGAGAGGGGAAGTTACCCCCGCCATGTTCGGGATGAATCGACGAACGTAATTCACAAACCCCAGAAAACTCTGAAGTTCATGGAGGTTAGCCGTCGGCTTCCAGTCTTGGATTGTCGCGATTGTTTTTGGTCGATTGTAACGCCATCGATGGAAATGACGTGTCCCAAAAACTCCAGTTCATGTTTGAGAAACTCGCACTTAGATCCCTTTGTGATGAATCGGTGCTGCTGCAGGAGAGAGAAAACTGCTTCCAAATCCTTCAAATGCTATTCCCAGGTAGTGCTGTAGATCACGATGTCGTCGAGGTACACAATAACGCATTTATACAGCAGCGGCCAAAAAACATCGTTCATGGCTAACTGGAACGTTGAAGGCGCGTTTGTCAAGCCAAATGGCATAACCGTGTACTCATAACTTTCGTACCGGGTCCGAAACGCCGTCTTGTAATAGTCAGCTTCGTTCACGCGGATCTGATGGTAACTGCCTCGCAGGTCAATTTTCGAAAAGAACTTGGCTCCACAAAGTTGGTCGATGAGTTCGTCGGCACGCGGGATAGGGTAGCGGGACTTGATGGTAACCCGATTCAAGGCGCGGTAGTCAATACACATTCGTAGACCGCCATCTTTCTTCAGGGTGTACAGGATCGGAGCTGCAAATGGGGAAGTGCTAGGGCGAACGAAACCTTTCTCAAACAGGTAGTCCAGCTGGCATCGAAGTTCATCTAGCTCGGGCTGAGTCAACCGCCATTGAGTCCGAACAATCGGTTGCGCGCCGGGCTCCAACTCGATTTTGTGGTCGTGGTCGCGCTCAAGTGGCAAACCCGCAGGCAGGTCGTCTGGAAAAAATGTCGGCGTGTTTTCGAAGCACCATCGCTAATACATCCGGGAGAGCTGCGCAAAGTTTGTCGATGTCGGCTGGCGTGTCGACAGCCGTTGATGCGATCTATCGGACGGCATACAGTTGCGCCCCTCAAATCATAGCTCGCTTGATCGTCACCGTGCTGACCGTCGACGTGGTCGAATCTTGACAGCTCTACTTGGGTAGTCGTCGCCACTCGCCACTCCATTTTATGCGACAATCGTCCGTCCTCCAGTCAATGCTCGGGTTGTATTCGCGTAGCCAATCTCGTCCCAGGAGCATGTCGCAGCCATCCAAAGTCGTCGCCAGCATCTTCGACGTGAAACTGAAATTTTCGCCGCAGGTTACTCGAACGTGAGGCACTCGCTCCCGAATTGCCAGGGGTGTGCCGTCGACCAATCTCGCGTCGATTTCAGGCATGCAGCGCTCCAGTTGCAGTCGCAATTTTTTCGCCTTCGTCACGTCCATCAAACTGTGGCTCACCCGGCCATCAATGAATATTTTTATGCGGGTGTCGCCAACTCTCCCTTCAACCAGCATAGGGTGATCAACCGGTTCACCCCCCTTATTCAGCTAGGAATGGTCGATAGCCCAAATCGGCACTATAACCTGCTGGGGGTGGTGGCGTTTGGGCGACGCAGTCAAGTCAGTAGGTGGCACATCTGCTACTGGCGATCTCCATTTCTCGACTGCTTCTTGTCGTTAGGTAAGTTCTTCTTCAGCTGCGGGCAGTCCCCCACCATGTGACCCGGCTGATTGCCTTGGAAGCAAGTCCCCAAAAATACTCGGGCTGCAAACGCGTCCACGCCGTTGATTGATGTGTGTTAGGGCTGGCCTCGAAAGCGATTTCCCTCCTGGAAACCCGCTTTGCGAGTCCATGTCGTGCGTCCAACGCGTCCGCGATGCGAACAATTTTGTTGAAAGTCGTCGGGGCTCGCAGGATTATCTCTTGCTGAATCTCCGGCTTGAGACCACCCACGTAGCGATCGATTTTCTCGTCTTCGCTAATCCCTCCGATTTGGTCGCAGATTGCCATAAACGACGCCGTGTATTCTTGGACAGAGCCCAACTGTCTCCACATCCGAAGCTTTGTGCGAGCATTTTCGCGCATGGATATGTGCTCAAATCTGCCCTTCAACGCTTCGCCCCACGCTTTTCACGTGCAGATCGTGGCCGGTCCAAAGATTGGTTCTGCCTTCGTCGTTGATGAATTTATCTCCCCATCTGCCGCCCATTGATTCCCTGCCGGGGCTCCTCCCTCGTCTAGATGCATGTGCCACCAGTCGAGTGCCGGTCCCCTCAGCAGTGACACAGCCAAGTTGACACATGGTGCATTATCATTAATACTTGTTGCCGTGAAGAAGATTTCCATGGCGAACAGCCACCCGCTCATTGCAGTTGTCGTGTCGATCGGGTTGAACGGTGGGGGCATCGGAGGCTTGATTTTAATGGCTGCCCGCGACTCGCAGTGGACTTCTTCAACTGCTTCAGGTGTCGCCGACGCCCTCACTTCGCTCGCAGCATCTTCGTCTCGGGTAACAGGCCGCTCCTGACGCATTTCACCTCGCGTCTGACAAAGTGACGAGTTTTCGTTGCGCAGCGTCTGAACTTCGCTTCCCAGCGACTCGAATTTATCCGCGAGTTGTTGAAGCTGGGCATGCAGTGTCGTCACTGTAGCCGCCCTGGCTTGCAACTCGTCAAACTCCTCCTGGCTTGCAACTAGTCGAGCCCAGTAAGGAAAAGGAAATTTCCTTACAGACATGAGACGCAGCTCGAAATTACCGCAAGTTATACGAAATTTTGGCGCTAAAAGATGAGGTGGGAGTTTTATCCATAACGGACAGCCTATATGGAGGACCATTAGTAACTTTCCACCGTCACCTCATCATCATCACCAACCTAGATTTCATAATTCCCATTGGCCTTGCCTCATGCAAATCCATGGTGTTCCATTGATGCTCTCATCTTGAGGCCTGTCCCACGTATGGCGCCCTCACATCGCCACATTCAACTAATCCACCCCAATTTCTAAGATTCTTTGCACCCTTCTCGCTCGCCGTGCGTTCCACTTGAGAGAAGTAGGAAATTAGTTTATAATTCGACAGTTAGCCTCGTCTTCAGGACATTACGTCGGTAATTCAGCCGTATAATCCGCCACGAATAGCTGCTCTCCTAGGAGTGCATCATGGAAGTCAAGGAGAGCCTGACTCAATCTCCTGGATCCGCTCTTCGTCGCTCAGCCAATCACGACGACGGAATAGATCCCTTCGATGCAATCCTAGATGCCGACGACGGCTCCGATGACGCCAGCCCGTCCCACACGAAATCCCGGCCGTCGAATCTCCTCCGTCCGATCCAGCAGCTCTGGCGACGGCCCGTCGTGCGATTCGCCGTGGCACAGATCTTCGTCGTCTGGGTCGTCGCAGCGACGGTTCTCTACATCCAAGACGTCGCAATGTCGCACGAAGGGTCGCTACAACATAGCGACATCTCAGGCTTAGGTTTAGGCGGCGCCGGCGCCGGCGGCCAAGCAACCTTATTAGAGCATCTTAAGAAGCGCTTCCACGAGCGGTGTCCGATGCGTCCTCCAGTTTGCCGCCCCAGAATAGACATGAAAGCGGTCGCGCATAGCGCGAAGCACTTCTACGCGCAAGACAAGCCTGCGGACGGGGAAGCTGCGGCGGGAGTGGGGGGCGCGGGGGGGTCCGCGGAGGGAAAGAATGGGACTAGCGCGGGCGGGGAGGGGGAGGGCGGCGGAGCGGGGGACGAGCTTCCGCTGGTGGTGTTCTTTGCGGGGATCGAGGGGTCCGGGCATAAGTTCTTTGAACAGGTGTTTCGGAACATCAAGAAAGTTAACTTCAGCGGTGAGTTACCGCGTGTGTGTGTGTGGTAGGGCTCGAAATGTGCACCTCAAAAGTTGCGGTTCTCCCTTGCTTTTTCTTGCTTTGCCTCACTCCCCCTTGTGCGCCTTGCAGTGGTGGCGTTCGAGCCGCTGCTCCATCTCACCTCGGAGGAAACGCAAACACACGTCCATGGCGTGGATGCACGGTGAGACCTGGTGCAGTGCAGTGATGGTCGGTTTGTGTGGTAATGTGCGGTCACAGTCTGCCCTATGCCCCTGTTCTGCTGCTTTCTGCTGATTTCTTTCCTCCTCCCCCCCACGTCTTCCCCCCACCTCTCCCCTCCCCCCCCCCCCCCCCCCCCCCCCTCTCCCCCCTTGCTCCCGCCACCACCAGCTGTCCCCGTCTGCCCCTATGCTCGCACCTGCGCGCCTTCTAATGTCTCAGCTCGTTCGTTCCGCCGATATTTTTTTCCCCTCCCTCCCCTCCCCCCTCTCCTCTCTCCCCCCTTGCTCCCGCCACCACCAGCTGTCCCCGTCTGCCCTATGCTCGCCCGCTGCGAGCCTATGCCAAGGAGATGGCGGTGCGGCTGGCAGAGATTGGCAACTGTACGTTGAGGTTTCTCGCTCCCGCTCTCCCCTCCATCCGTTCTTCCAATTTCCATTCTTCCATCACCCTCCATCACCCTCCATCAATCTCCTTTCCTCCATGATCCTCTTTTTTCCCATGACCCTCTCCTGAGCTCCACTCCCCTCTCCTCCTTCCGCTCTTCTTCAATCACTTAACCCCCCCATGCCTCCATCCCCCCCCCTCCCCCCCACAAATCCCCCTCCCGAAATCCCACATGCCAGCCCCATACCTGCGCGCCCGCGATTCCTACCCTCTGGGTCGGGTTCGGACGCCGCTGGCTCGGCCGGACCTGGTGCACATGCTGCAGCTGGACGGGCTGCTGTTCAACCTCAAGGTGGTGGTGATATCGAGGGGCCTGCCTGACGCTGTTAGATCGGCGTACAGGATGGGATACCATGGAGGCGACCTGGGCCTGCAGGTGAGTCTCTCACTTGCGACAAAGGGGTGAGTGCCAGCCATCACAGGCAGCCGCACCCTCACCTGGTGCACATGCTGCAGCTGGACGGGTTACTGTGCAACCTCAAGGTTGGGTTGGGGCCTGCGGATGCCGTGCACTCAGCCTACTGCATGGGGTACACGGACGCGACCTGAGCCTGCAGGTGAGTGTGGGAAAGAGGTCGCTGGGTGCTGTGGGTGGGGGAGGGGCACCTGGTGCACATGCTGCAGCTGGACGCGCTGCTGTGCAACCTCAAGGTGGTGGTCATCTCCAGAGGCCTGCCAGACGCCGTGCGCTGAGCCTACAGAATGGGGTACCACGGGGGCGACCTGGGCTTGCAAGTAAGTAAGTAGGTAAGTCCCTTCCCTCGCAGATAGCCGGACCTGGCGAGTCTTCTCCCGCTCTGACAAGCCCGACCTGGTGCACACACATGCTGCAGCTGGACGGGCTGCTGTTTAACCTCAAGTTGGTGGCCATATCCAGGGGCCTGCCGGATGCCGTGCACTCAGCCTACCGCATGGGGTGCCAAGGGAGAGACCTGGGCTTACAGGTGATGCCTTACTTGCTTTTTGAGTCGACTCAAAAATCGACTCATTACACACCAAGGGAGAGACCTGGGCTTACAGGTGATCCCTTACTTGCTGCGCACGATTGAGGGAACGACCTCGGGGCTCCATTATTCTCATCTCCCCAAACCCCTTCCTCCTCTTATGACTTCTTGCTCCCTCTTTTTACCAGGTGCGCATGGTGGAGGACGAGACGGTGTTTGTGGACACCACCATGCGCAGGATAGAGGACACCAAAATGTGCTCCCGGCCCCTTGATCCTCATCTCCCCCCATCTCCTACACTCCTTTCTCTTATATTCTCTTTCCATGCAGTGCCCCCCCCCCCCCCCCCCCCCCCCCCCCCCCCCCCTTTCTCTTATGATTTCTCTTTCTCAGTGCGCATAGTGGAGGACGAGATGGTGTTTCTCGACACCACCATGCGCGTGTGATAGAGGCCAGGACCTCCCGTCTCCTTGATCCTCATCCCTCCCCACCTCCTCACTCCCTCTTATGTAAATCTCTTTCATGCAGGTGCGCATAGTGGAGGACGAGATGGTGTTTCTCGACACCACCATGCGCATGATCCCCTGCAGCAAGTACATCGTGCTCGACTTCGACTGGGTCGCCGACAGCCCCGAGGTAAGCAGCTGCTGCCAACTGTTACCAGTATTTGCAACTGATATCTGACTTAATGTGATCTGGGGGGGGGGGTAAGCAGCTCAGCATGTCCATGGTGATTACCAGGAGACAATCGATGTCCATAGATTATGGGAACCCATTTAGCTGTTTTGACTCCTCTATGGTCCTCTTCCTTCCATCCATCTCTCACGGCTCTCTTTCCATTCGACTGTGCTCCCTCCCCCCTTCCCCCTCCCCCCTTCCCCTTCCCCTCTCCCCCTTCCCCCTTCCCCCCTCCCCCCTCCCCCTTCCCCCTTCCCCCCTCCCCGCTCCCACTTCCCCGTCCTCCCTTTCCTCCCACCGCCCCTGCCTTTCCCACCCTCATGAACCGAGTTTCCTTCTCCCAGCTGGTTGCGGAGCCTCTGGCAGAGTTTCTTGGAATGGGGCTGACAGCACAGGATGTGATTGCCGGCGTCAAGGGCGCTACACAGACCAAGCCCAAGCACCAGACGGAGTACCCGGAATTTGGCGGGCAGGCGCTCGATGAGTTTTTTTCCGTCCGGGCAGACATGTGGCCGCTGTTACTGGCTTGCCGGTCGACTCCTTTCTTCCGCCCGCTCCATCCACGAGATTGGCCGATCACGCACTCTGAACTGGCCGGGGTGATGGAGAGAAGGCAAGGGTATGATTATGATTAATTTCGGTGTACAGAAGTGTACCACTACTTGTACGTGTAAAGAGGGGATTGACATAAGGAAGCAAGTGACTTTGATACCGGTAGTGCCTTTGAAGTTAGAATGGAAGGAATTGTTTGTTTTCACATACCGGTATATGATAACGAATAGATAAGGTTATGATGTGCGTCAATCGGACATTGCAAAAAGCGTGCCTCTGTCCAGACCAGACATTGGGAATGCCGAGGCCAACCAACGGCCGTGAGATTTCGACTTGGCGGGAAAAGCTTATTACTCGTGTCAGTCAGTCTGTGGGTAAGGACCTGCTTCCTGCTGGTCTAATTTCCGCTTGCTGCTTGGCAGCTCTGTTGAGGCTAGGCTAGGGATTCAGTCAGATTCAAAACAACTCGTCCAGACTTGATCCAGACATCATCCAGTCAGACATTATTCGTTGCTACATCCTCATTGCCAGTGACGTGTCCTCTCGCCAGATTGCCGTCGTCCGTGCGACGTCGCCATGCTCTCGACGACGATCCGCGAATCATCAGCGCTCGCATGGGCGTTGGCGACGGTTCTGCTCCTCGCATCCCCATGGGTCGCGGAATCCGCAGTCCACCGATATAAGGGCGAGCGGTTCTTTCCGGCTTCCGACGCGTTCTTATTTCGGGGGGGTCGCGAGGGTCTCTTTATGTCGACGCCCTACGCCATCGCCAACTGGCAGACCGTCGCTAAGGGCGTGTCTAACGGCAAAGCTTACATTCGGTAAGTTCGCACCGACTACAGTTTTAATGGACTCACTGGTCTCTTCATGTCCGCGTCGCACGCCATTGCCAACTGGCAGACCGTCTCGAAAGGCGTGTCTAACGGCAAATCTTATATTCGGTGAGTGTGGTTGTCGCATCCGTCATAACTTCACCGCAGACCTTAAACATTGGATTTTGCAACTTCCTGCGTCTTCTCGTTTAGGCACCCAATATGAAAACTCACTCTCTGTGCCAATCAGATTCGACCACCTGGAGTTCCACCGGCCAGAGGAGGAGGCGCAGCGCGCGCCGCGGACCGGGAAAACTGGGCTGATAGAGGCTCTCCTGTTCGACGTGGAAGATCGCGATCGGATCGGATACGCCACGTCAGAGAAGACGCGATCCTTCTGCTGCACACCCGAGCTCGTGCAGCGCACTGGGTGCAACCCCGGCCACGTCATCGTCCGGCCAAGGGATGGGGACCACCAGGTAGGGCCTCTAAGGGTATGGTGTGAGCTCGAGATTCTTAACGCATGCCTGTTCTCCCGAGTTGGTGCAGCGCACTGGGTGCAACCCGGCCACGTCATCGTCCAGCAGGGATGGGACCACAGTAGGCTCTCTAAGGGAATGGGAGAGTTTGAATTCTTAAAGCATGCCTGTTCTCCCGAGCTCGTGCAGCGCACTGGGTGCAACCCCGGCCACGTCATCATCCGGCCAAGGGATGGGGACCACCAGCCAGGTAGGGCCTCCAAGGGTATGCTGCGAGTTCGAAATTCTTTAAGCATGCCTGTTCTCCCGAGCTCGTGCAGCGCACTGGGTGTTATCGTTATCTGCCAGAACAAGGCCTTCCTCTCCCCACTTCCCTCTCCCCACTTCCCTCTCCCCACTTCCCTCTCCCCACTTCCCTCTCCCCACTTCCCTCTCCCAACCCCCCCCCCCCCCCCGCAGTGGCCTCGGGTGGTGGAGATCAACTTCTTTGGCAACGACACAGCAGTGACAGCGGCGCCTTCAGAGATCCGCATGAAGATGACGGGCATGTACTACCTCTGGTTCGTCATCTGCCAGAACAAGGCCTTCCTCTCCCCACTTCCCTTCCCCCCCGTCAGTGGCCTCGGGTGGTGGAGATCAACTTCTTTGGCAACGACACGGCAGTGGTGGCAGCGCCTTCCGAGATCCGCATCAAGATGACGGGCATGTACTACCTCTGGTTTGTCATCTGCGACAAGAGCCTGGCGGGCGTGTCTGTAACGGGGACAACCGTGTGGAAGAACCCCGATGGGTACCTGCCGGGCATGATGGCGCCGTACCTCACCTTCTACGAGATCATGGCTGTGGTGAGCGAAAGCTAGAATCTAGGTGCATGCATGCATGCGTGTGGCGCCATACCTCAATGCTCCACACGTGTATCACGGCCGTGCTAGTGCTCTCAATGGTCGAGATGGCCACCTGGTATTTCGACGCCAACTCCCTCTCCCTCCTCACAAACTTCAACTCCTCCGGCTTCCGCCCCACTCCCTCTCCCTCCTCGCACCCCTTGTATCCCAACTCCCCTTTTCCCCTGATCCCTTCTTCCTCATGCTTCTCCCCACCAGGTGTACACCATCCTGGGCATCGTCTGGTTCGTGTCCTACTTCCGCTTCTGGCAGGACGGCCTGCAGATCCACACGTGCATCACGGCCGTCCTAGTCCTCTCTATGGTCGAGATGGCCACCTGGTATTTCGACTTCGCGAACTTCAACTCCTCCGGCTTCCGCCCCATGGGCACCACCATTTGGGCGGCGACTCTCGGCGCCATCCGCAAGGCGGTCTCCCGGGTCCTCGTGCTGGTCGTCTCCATGGGGTTCGGCGTCGTTCGGCCCACTCTTGGAGGACTTTCAGGGAAGGTGATCGCGCTGGGAGTGGGGTACTTTGCGGCGGTGGAGCTGCTAGACGTGATGCAGAACGTGGGGGCGATTGACGATCTCACGAGCAGCGAGCGGCTGTTCCTGGTGCTGCCGGTGGCTGTGCTAGATGCCATCTTCATCCTCTGGATCTTCTCGGCGCTCTCCAAGACGCTCGCCCAGCTGCAGGCCAAGCGCACCACGCACAAGCTGGAGCTCTACAGAAAGTTCACCAACGGGCTGGCTATTGCTGTTATGGTGTCGGTGGCATGGATAGGCTTCGAGGTGAGAGAACATTTGGGAACATGTGCGCATTGGGTATGGGTCACAGCTGCAGGCCAAGCGCACCACGCACAAGCTGGAGCTCGACAGGAAGTTCACCAACGGGTTGGCGATTGCTGTTCTTTTGTCGGTCGCCTGGATAGGCTTTGAGGTGAGCGGAAACACCTTAGGGCACGGGATACGGGGTATGGGGTATGGAGTGTGGGTTAAGACTCTTCCTCAGCTGCAGGCCAAGTGCCCTCCCCATGAGCTGGAGCTGTGTTGGAAGTTAACCAGCAGGCATGGAGTGCAGGCCTAGGCCAAGCACACCACACAGAAGCAGAAATAGGATATGGGATGTATGAGAGCAAGGGGTATGGGATATGGGAGTGTGGATGATGGGATAAGGGACAGTAGGAGTATGGGTATGGGATATGGGAGTCTGGGCGATGAGACACCAAGCATAACAGCCTCAATACAACCTCCCCCTTTCCCCACGCCACCATTCTCCAGATGTACCTGCGCAAATCCGACCCGTACAACGAGCAGTGGGAGGGCGATTGGATCACCTTATAACGTGTATATGCATCCCTTCCCCCATGCCCCCTACCCCAGATGCACCTGCGCACGTCCAACCCGTACAAGCGATAGGATCACCATATAACGTGTATATGCATCCCTTCCCCCATGTCCACCTACCCCAGATGTACCTGCGCACGTCTGACCCGTACAACGAGCAGTGGGAGGGCGATTGGATCACGGGGTGCTTCTGGCATGTGCTCACGCTAATGCTCCTGTGCCTCATCTGCGTGCTGTGGGCGCCCTCTAAGAATGCCACAAGGTAGGGAGGGAGGGAGGGTTCCTCTGACGACGCAAGGTGTGCTCCTGGCACGTGCTCACGCTCATGCTCCTGTGCCTCATCTGCGTGTTGTGAGCGCCCTCTACAAACACCACAAGGTAAGTTCTAGTTCCCTCGCATCACAGTGTGCTTCTGGCCCGTGCGCTGCTGCTGCTGCTGCTGCTGCTGCCGGTATTGGTGGTGCTGATGCTGGGTTGTGAGGTTCTCACATCCCTATCATCCCCATACATCCCTATCATCCCCATACATCCCTATCATCCCCATACATCCCTATCATCCCCATACATCCCTATCATCCCCATACATCCCTATCATCCCCATACATCCCTATCATCCCCATACATCCCTATCATCCCCATACATCCCTATCATCCCCATACATCCCTATCATCCCCATACATCCCTATCATCCCCATACATCCCTATCATCCCCATACATCCCTATCATCCCCATACATCCCTATCATCCCCATACATCCCTATCATCCCCATACATCCCTATCATCCCCATACATCCCTATCATCCCCATACATCCCTATCATCCCCATACATCCCTATCATCCCCATACATCCCTATCATCCCCATACATCCCTATCATCCCCATACATCCCTATCATCCCCATACATCCCTATCATCCCCATACATCCCTATCATCCCCATACATCCCTATCATCCCCATACATCCCTATCTTCCCCATACATACCCCATCTCACGCCCCCTCCTCCCTGCCTCTTTCCAGATACGCAGACTCTGAGGATGACCCAGAGGAGGTGGGGGGTGGAGGAGATATCTCTCACTGCTGCGACTGGAGTTGGTGGTGCTGATGCTGATGCTGGGTTCTGAGGCTCTTCCTTCCCTTTCATCCCCATACGTACCCCCTCCCCTCTCCCTCACACCAGATACGCATACTCTGAGGATGTCCCCAAGGAGGTGGGGGAGGAGGAGATCACACTCACTGCTGCTGCTGCTGCTGATGCCCCTTTCATCCCCATACATGCCCCCTCCGCTCTCCCTCACACCAGATACTGGGTTCTGAGGCTCTTTCATTCCATTCATCCCCATACATACCCCCTCCCCCCTCCCCTCTCCCTCACACCAGACACTGGGTTCTGAGGCTCTTTCATTCCATTCATCCCCATACATACCCCCTCCCCCCTCCCCTCTCCCTCACACCAGATACTGGGTTCTGAGGCTCTTTCATTCCATTCATCCCCATACATACCCCCTCCCCCCTCCCCTCTCCCTCACACCAGATACTGGGTTCTGAGGCTCTTTCATTCCATTCATCCCCATACATACCCCCTCCCCCCTCCCCTCTCCCTCACACCAGATATGCATACTCGGAGGATGTCCCTGAGGAGGTGGGGGAGGAGGAGATAGCATTGACCGCAGTTTCAGCTGCTAGTGGCTCTGCAGGGGCGGAGAAGAAGCAGGCAGTGAACACAGATGTGTTCTCCTTGGACGATGACATGGAGGAGGGGAAGAAGGAGTAGAGGGGTAGAGGTTGTATTCCACTTATTGTTTGCGCCGCTGCTTTACGAGAGATGGAGAAGAAGCAAGCGGTTGCTGGTAACACAGATGGGTTCTCGTTGGATGATGACAGGGGAAGGAGTAGAGGTAGAGGTCTAGAGGTTGCCTTGCACTAGTTGACTATTGAGTCGACGCAAAAGAGGAGGGAGGAATAGAGGTAGAGGACGGGAGGCGGCTTTGCACTCAATGTTTGTGCTGCGGTGACTTTTGAGTCGACACAAAAGTCACCTCGAGTCGAGAGGCGGCTTTGCACTCATTGTTTGTGCTGCTTCAGGGGGAGGGGGGGGAGAAGCAGCAGGCTGTCATCACAGATGGGTTCTCCGAGGTTTGATGCGTTAGACTGATTGACTGATTGACTTTTGACTGATTGACTGATTGACTTTTGACTCGATTCGTCTGAGGAAGGAGGACTAGAGGCAGAGGAAGAGGGTGAGTTGCTTATTGTTTGTGTTGCCTCAGGGCGAGGGGAGTTGGAGCAGCCAATTGATGCTGATGTGTTCTCCCTTGATGGTAAGATGGGGGGGAAGAGAGCGAATACCAGTAGTAAGTCAGGTTAGATCTATAGATAAGGCAGGGATTGCGATGGCGAGACGGGGGGGAAGAAAGCGTGAGAAGAAGAGAGGTGCAGTGAGGTGCAGTGAGGTGCGGCTGGAAGGAGGAGGTGTGCTGGAGCATGGGGTGCAGATGACGCACTTGGAGGGGTCATGATATTGAAGGGGGAACCCCCTAAGAAGCAGTGCAGTCTAGAAGCGGGCCAAGAAATGTTGGTGGTATGGTTTGTTACAAGCTGGTGTGAATAGTGCAGTAGTTGGAAAAGTATTCAATGTAGAGTTGATGTTGCACCCTAACTGCCACACCAGTGCTGGGAGACAAGGGACACTTAGTGGGAGATATGGAGATACCGAGTCTAAGGAATACTCCAATAACTAAAATTTACTTAATAACATGTGCTTGCTTGCACCACTAACCCTTCTCGGGCAGGTTGTGCCACAAACATGCATGTGCAGCAGCACAAGTGCAGGGAATTCCCAACCACCCCAACACCCACAAACCCTTTCAAATTCATTAGTAGTGGCACAATTACCACTACTGTCACAGCACTCTGTCTACCACAATCACCACCACCAGCTGCAGCAGCGCCAGTACCTAGTAACGTAGGCTACAAGCTACTAGCAGTACCCGGAAGGGGATCCAGAGCAACCATCCCAGAGGCAGCGAGCGGAGGCAGAGAGAGCGGAGCAGCAACGCGCTGAGGACGCGCTGACTCGTGAGTCAACTAAGCTCCGAAGTCGTTTCAGGCAGCAGCACCGGCAAACGGCTCCAGCTTCATCCTTCAAGAGGCTAAGGAGCAGCAACAAGCTGACTTTCCAGTCAACTCATAAGTAATTTCAAGCAGCAGCACCTGCAAAAGGCTCCAGCGCAACCCTCCCAGAGGCAGCAAGCGGAGGCTGAGTGAGCGGAGCAGTAACAGCATCAGGTGCGCCACCAAAGCTGACACCACCAGCAGGCCCCGCCCCAGCACAAGCCCCACCCTCCCCACCACCCCCAGCAGCAGCAGTTGGTGCGGAAGCAGCAGCAGCAGAGTGCGACACCAGAGCATTTGCAGCAGCAGTAACTCCAGGCGGGGGCGCCGAGAGCACGCGAGACTTCCCCGGGTTGAGCAGGGAGTCAGCCATGGTCCACCCCTCGCCCGCAGCCCTCTCCTCAAACCGCCCAAACAGGCTCTTGGTCAGATGCAGGCTTTCTGCTACCGCTCGCTCCACCTCTGCTGAGGTAAGGGATCTCTGCCATGCCCTCGGCCCCTTGGGGCTGATTTCCTTGGGCCCCCACTGCCCGGGGCTGCTGCTGCTGAGGGCTGTCGGGCTAAGGCTGTCTGGACTTAGGTTTTTGAGGAGGGTTGTGGACGAGTCTTTCGGAGAGAGGTCGAGGGACTTGAGGGACGTGTCTGGTGAGAGCTGGTGACTCAGCAGCGGCTGCTGGCAGGTGTCCTGGCGCCATTGGTGCAGCAGGTGCAGCAGCACGTGCGTCTGGAAGGCCGCCCGCACCACGTCTCTGGACTTGGCGCCCTCTTTCAGCACCACATACGCCCGGCGGTGGCTGGGGCGGTATGTCACTATGTACTGCTCGTCCTGGTGATGGTCGTGGGGGGGGGAGGAGGGGTAAGGGGGGGGGGGGGTGGGTGAGAGCTGCTGGAAGGTTGCTTGCGCCACATCCCTAGACTTGGCGCCCTCTTTCAGCACCACATACACCCGGCGGTGGCTGGCGCGGTATATCACTAAGTACTGCTCGTCCTGGTGGCGGGAGGGAGAGGGGAATGGAGAGAGAGAAAGGTGGGGAAGGACGAGGGTGGGCCGAACGGGGGGAGGGGGGTAGTAGTAAGTTCAAAGCTGCATGCATGCACCACGCCGCTTGACTTGACTTGGCACCTGCTTTCACGACGGCATAGGTGAAATTTGGAAGTTGCGAGTAATTTCAAGGCCTTGAAGATTTGTTCCAAACAGCAGAGGTACCTTGAAGATGTGTTGTGAGGAGCGCAGGTCCGAGGGGCTTCTGAACGCGTCCGCCATGCGTGCTCCCAGTTCAAGTGGGCGGTCCACAGCCCACGGCAGCACCAGGATGCGCTCCCTGGCGTTGGCCTCTGCCAGGGAAGGCACCTGGCCCGGTTACCTCTACTGTGCTAGCAGCAACCATACCTTGAAGATGTGTTGAGACGAGCGCAGGTCAGAGGGGCTTCTGAACGCGTCCGCCACGCGTGCTCCCAGTTCAAGGGGCCGGTCCACGGCCCACGGCAGCACCAGGATGCGCTCCCTGGCGTTGGCCTCTGCCAGGGAAGGCACCTGGCCCGTTTCCAGGAAGGAGCGGACCGCCACGGCGAAGCGAGCGCGGTTGAGCGTTGGTACTTGCACGGATTTGACCTGAAGAAAGATTGAGGAAGGGATGTGGGGCGCGGTTCAGTGAGTTGCAGAAGTTAGAAAGGAGAGCGAGGGTGTTGGGGGGGGGGGAGGGGGAGGGAACGAGGGCATCTGTGGGAGCGTGTGTGCATGTGCGCATGCATGTCTGTATGCACTTGTGTGTGCATGTGCGCATGCATGTCTATATGCACTTGTGTGTGCATGTGAGCATGCATGTCTGAATGCACTTGCGGGTGCATGTGCGCATGCATGTCTGAATGCACTAGTGGGTGCATGTGCGCATGCATGTCTGAATGCACTTGTGGGTGCATGTGCGCATGCATGTCTGAATGCACTTGTGGGTGCATGTGAGCATGCATGTCTGAATGCACTTGTGGGTGCATGTGCGCATGCATGTCTGAATGCACTAGTGGGTGCATGTGCGCATGCATGTCTGAATGCACTTGTGGGTGCATGTGCGCATGCATGTCTGAATGCACTTGTGGGTGCATGTGAGCATGCATGGCTGAATGCACTTGTGGGTGCATGTGCGCATGCATGTCTGAATGCACTTGTGGGTGCATGTGAGCATGCATGTCTGAATGCACTAGTGGGTGCATGTGCGCATGCCTGGCTGAATGCACTTGTGGGTGCATGTGCGCATGCATGGCTGAATGCACTAGTGGGTGCATGTGCACATGCATGGCTGAATGCACTAGTGGGTGTATGCATGTCTCACCTCATTGAAGGATGCAAAGAGGTAGCCGCAGGAGAGGAGAGCGAAGGTCGCAGCCAGGGGAGGGTTGTTCCTCGCTATAAGGATGCCCGCTCCTGTGCCCATCTGCACATAGATACAAAAAAGTCGTCATTATTGATTTAGGTTCTTTTCTTCTAGCACGATGTTTTGCATGTGTAGAAATACACACCAACACCACACACCCACACCACACACGCCCACACTCGTCGACCCCTCCCCCCCTCAACACAGACACCCCATCCACCCACCAGGTCAACCAGGTTACTGCTGCTCTCCCCCTTGACCGTGATGTCGCCAATGCTCTCCCGCCGGGCAAACGCCACAGGCAGATTCCCCCTTTTGAATCGTCTCAATACGCACACCCCCACACACCCGCACACGCCCGCACACACCCGCACACACCCCCCACACGCCCCCACACGCACACCCCCACCCACCAGGTCCGCCAGGTTGCTGATGCTCTCCCCCTTGGCTGTGATGTCCCCAATGTTCTCCCGCCGTGCAAACGCCTTGTAGATGGGCGCTCGGGTTGATGTGTTGGTGACTGCACCGATGTTCTGGTGTTTGCATGTTGGGGGAAGGGAGGGAGGGGTCAGTGGGTCTAAAGGCGTTGTGGGTTATGTATTGGTGACCGCACCAATGCTCTGATGGAGTAGCTCGGGAGGAAGAAAGAGACGATTTTTTAGGCGCCTAAAAATTTGACGATTTTCGAGGCGCCTAAAAATTTGACGATTTTTTAGGCGCCTCCAAAAAAAAATTGGTGGTGGAGTTCGGGAGGGGGAAAGAGGGAAGAAGGGGGGGTGGTGGTGGGGGGAGAGGTGTATTTTGAGTCGGTGTATTTTGAGTCGGTGTATTTTGAGTCGGTGTATTTTGAGTCGGTGTATTTTGAGTCGGTGTATTTTGAGTCGGTGTATTTTGAGTCGGCTCAAAATACACAAGGGGGGGTGGTGGTGGGGGGAGAGGGGCGTTTGAGAAGAGAGGTCCGAATTCTAATAAGGCTTACGCAAACGCCATGTAGATGGGCGCTCGGGTGGACGTGTTGGTGACAGCACCGATGTTTTGGTGGTGTAGTTAGGGAGGGGGAAAGAGGGAAGAGGGGGGGGGGTGGGTTTTCGAGGAGGAGGTTCAAATTCCAATAAGGTTTACGCAAACGCCTTGTGTGCTCGGGTGGACATGCTGGCGACAGCACCGATGTTCTGGTGAGATGGAGGAGGACGGGGGGGGAGAGAAAGCGTCGAGGTGGGCGCCCGAGTGAACATGACGGCGCCTACGTTATGTTATGACATGACATGGTTGCATGCCGTTGGGAGAGATGTGTGCAGATGGGGGAGAGAGGAGTTGGACGGAGGAAGGGGCGAGGCTGGGGGGGGATAAGAAGGGGGTTCAACTGGCTTAAACGCTTTATGGATTTTGTTATTGGGGGCGCGGGTGGAGGGGGGGGGGGGGGGTTGGGTTGGGGGAGGGATTGGGGGATAGGCGGTTGCGTTCGCCACCCACCTTAAAGACGTTGGCCACACATGCCAGCAGCAGAAGTCTATTTTTGAGGCGCCTCAAAAATAGACTCCTCACGCATGGTACCGTTCTCCACCCACCTTAAAGACGTTGGCCACACATGCCAGCGGCAGGAACAGCTCGGGAGCAGCCATGGTGCAGAGCTCCACACAGCATACAGAACCTACTGTACCTCAAGATACCGCACTGCACCCACCTTGAAGACGTTGGCCACACATGCCAGCGGCAGGAACAGCTTGGGCGCGGCCATGGTGCAGAGCTCCACACAGCAGCCGAAGTCCAAAAGCATGTTGCTGAGAAATCGCATCTGAGGGGGGGGAGAGAGGGGGGGAGGCGAGGGAGGGGAAAGGAGGCGAGGGAGGGGGAAGGAGGCGAGGGAGGGGGAAGGAGGCGAGGGAGGGGGAAGGAGGCGAGGGAGGGGGAAGGAGGCGAGGGAGGGGGAAGGAGGCGAGGGAGGGGGAAGGAGGCGAGGGAGGGGGAAGGAGGCGAGGGAGGGGGAAGGAGGCGAGGGAGGGGGAAGGAGGCGAGGGAGGGGAAAGGAAGCGAGGGAGGGGAAAGGAAGCGAGGGAGGGGGAAGGAGGCGAGGGAGGGGGAAGGAGGCGAGGGAGGGGGAAGGAGGCGAGAAAAGAGCGAGTCGTCTCTATCAAGACTGGTGCAGAGCTCGGCGCAGCAGCCAAAGTCCAGCAGCATGTTGTTGTTGTTGGGAGGAGGAGTGGGGGGTGGGGAGGGGGGGTAAAGGGGAGAGTGGGAGGGGGGAGAAGAGGATGCGATCGCCTCTAAGAGGGGCGCCTCTCTAATAGGGAGCTCTAAGTCCCGTTGCTGAGGAATCGCCGCATCTGACGCGCAAGACCCGCCCCAACTTGCCCACCTGCTTCAAATCGCAGTCGAATCGCTTGCCGTGCCGCGCGAACAGCATCTTCCCCAGCCGCCCCGCGCCGTCCTTGAGCACCCAGTTCACCGCCAGCGCGCTGGCCGCGCTCCCGCCCGCAGCGCCGCGCGACACTCCCAAGGCGTGCAGCAGCGACCTGGTGGTAAAGACGCCCATGGCTCCCCCAAAGAAATACTGCGGCGGGGAGAGGGAGGGGTGTGGGGAGAAATGGGGGGGAATTTTGAGTCGACTCAAAATACGAGGGGTGTGGGGAGAAATGGGGGGGAAGCGGGAGAAAGGGAACGCCCTTGAACGCCCAATTCACCGCGAGAGCGCTAAATTCATTGTCCTTGGGAAGATTAAACTCACCTTTTCTTCGCAATCACCTGGAATGAACGACGGAGCTATGCTGTCAATTAAACCCTCTCCATCTTGAAGAGATTCTGCCCTCACTTAATGCAATAATTTGAATCTCCCCTCCCTACAGTCACCTAAAACCCCCGCCTCCCTCCTATAGTCACCTGCAGTGCGCGCCATCGCATGTACGGCACGAACGACGGAGCCACGCTGTCAGGAAACCCCTCGGGCAGAAAATTTGTCTTGAAGAAGTCGGCCAGCTCCTGGAAAAGAAAAGGGGGGCGAAATTGGTAACCAGAACTAGGCGAAAATGAGTGATAATGGCGATGAAGGTGGAAGGAGATTATCAGGCTACTCGTACGACGTGCGACGATGGACTGACGATATGCAGACTAAATAAGCATTCGATCAGGAACTACTAACTACTCGATACAACTCAGGCGCACTCACCATAACCGCGTCTGCGCGCTCCCCGACATCTTCGATCAGAAACGCCCTCCGTCGCCGCCCCTTGCGCCCCCGCCCCTCGCCCTCCGCGCCTTCCGTTCCGCCCCCGCGGCCCTCATTCGCCACATACGCCTTAGTCGCTCCGCCCACGCGCTCCCAGCAGAGGACTGGCGGACCAAATAGATCTTTAATCGCCTCGGCCCCATCTCCAGACGTGGGTCTGGTATCGACTACTGCCGAACCTGCCCCCAACGCCGATGCCCGAACCTGAGAAGCAGGTTCGGGAGGAACTGTCGCTAAATCGTTTGCCGCATTCGGCGGCTGCTGCTTCGGAGACGGCGGCAAGGCGGCTCGACTAAAGCTCACAGCGCTGTCCCTAGCGGTCCTAACTGGTAACATGGACACTGTCGTGATCGACGAAATTGGAGCCGCTCCCTCCGTGCTAGGGCGAGAGTCGGACGCAAACGTAGACGTAGACGTGGATGTAAACGTAGACGCGGCGGATACGCGCGACGGCGACGTCGCGCGCTCCGATGGCGCGAAAAGCAGTTTCGCATGCGAGCGTCGGGGTTTCCTTGACGGCTGCGCGGTTTTTCCATTAGCTTGGCCGCCTGACGGACGGATCTCCATTCGCACCCTCGTGGGCGAACGCTCGAGCGACCGCTGGAGAAGCCGCATGCCGGCTGTCGGCTGCCGTCACGAGGCTGTGACACAACGAAAGGCCGCCGAAACGTGTAGGACGCTGCTCCGTCATGCGCTACAGGTGCTCTCTGGTCGCTGAAACAACCACACAATACCTGACACAACCAAGGGGTAGAAAAACCCTGATCCCTGGTGAATTCCCAGCGTTCTTCGCTCTCTTAGTGTAATTGATAAAATTTTATCAGGAAACCAAGAATCAAGTCGCATACCTAAGAAGCATACAGATGGGAAACTGAAGCCAGATCACTGAGACGCCCCTCAACAGCCACGAAACAGTAGAGAAGTTCATCCAGCCATGAAATAGGTTCTGTAAAGAGAGGGGGGGGGCGAACAGGGCGAAAGGGGTCGTGTGGGAGTCGGGGGGAAGATCCACCACCCCTGCAGATTATGTTACCACCGCGCAAAGCTAAACCGCAGAATTCCGCGCAGACAGCTGACGAAACAACTGTACACAACGAGGGAGGCGAAGAACGGGGAAAGAGGTAAACGAGGAGGGATCGGCGAGGCGAGCGACAAATGTGAACGATTAACGAAATTCGCTAGATTCAACGTGTGGTTGCTGTGCTTCGGGAAACCCGAGGGACTGTCGGCCATGCGAGAGCCTGCGATACCTGGTCGCGAAATCGGGCGCAAAGCAAGGAAGATTGGTGGGCCAGGGTCATCCATGCCGAAAAGGTGGACACGAACGGCTGATTTTCATTCGCAGCTGCTGGCGATTGTCGTCGGTGCTGTCGCAGATCCCCATGTATTACGCGACAAGGTCCAGCTGTGGGGCTTTGTGGTTTCGTTTGGGCGTCGGCGAAATCGAGGAGGTGCGGATGGCGGAAGTGGACCTCAGGTTTTTGCGGTTGGTGCGCAGCTGGCACTTCATTTCCGCGCGTGCTGACGTTTCCATTTCTCGGGAGACAGGGGCTGCGCTCCGAACTGTTCCTCATCTGTTTGCAGCTTCCTCGTTTGCTGACGCCGATTCCGTGATCACGACGAACGGCATCCTCGAGAGATGCGCCACGGTTTGTGCATGACGCGACGCCAAATCAGCAAAAAGGTCAGCCCCTTTTGGCACGTGGCACAATGAGTTGCTGGCGTGTGCCAGGGGGTAAGTGCACTTGACGCGGCCTTCAGTAAGAGAACGCAGCACCACCCCAATCTCCTCCTTTACAAACACCTCGGAAAGAATCATTAGTAGCTAACGGATCGGACATCAGCTCTACACCCTTAGGGTAACAAGGCTAAGAAAAATGCCTCACTAGTAGCTAATACGGCTTCACCAAGTTTCAAGCATGCATCACTCTGAGACAGGTTGCAATTTGCAGACCAGGTGCGTCGTCAGTTCTCATTACCATAAAAAAACATGAGACGAAGGGAAATCCGTCTACTACCAACACTACGGAGCCTAATCATTGCACCCATCTCTGCACCGCACTACTTGTCCTTGTCCTCGTGCCGCTTGGGTCCCCTCGATATAAGCACAAGGAAGAAGAAGCACGCTGCGTAAGCAGCATACGCACCGGCGGAGGCAGTGGGAGGGAGGTCAAGCATGGCGCGCTCGAAGACAGTGATATAGGAGTGCAGCCCCACCCCCGCAGCCACCAGCAGCTGCAGCACCGCCCGGAGCCGAATGAACTTGCCATGGCCTCGCTCCGAGGAGCGGATGGTGACACAGAGAGAGAGGACCTGGTAGTGGGGAAGGGGTGGAAGACATAATAAATATTGCTTTTCCGAGGGTAGATAAGCCATAAAAACAGCAGGGAAACTGACCACTTCCAGCAAAGGAAAGCTGATCGCCCAGGATATCGAAGGTTACGCAGCCCTTGCCTGCAGCGCGAGGTAGCAGACGTACCGTATCTGGCCCCTTGCGGCAGCTGCAGCATGAAGCAGTTATGCTCTCTCGCCCTACAGGTATTGGGAGGGTCATGCAGCACTTGCCTGGAGGGCGAGGTAGCAGAGGTAGCCAGCCCCTTGCAGCAGCTGCAGCACGAAGTAGTTATGCTCCGTGACCTTATTACCTGCAGAGATAATATATCGGCCGGGCCCGAACAACACTTGCCTGGAGGGCGAGATAGCAGAGGTAGCCGGCCCCTTGCAGCAGCTGCAGCACGAAGTAGTTATGCTCCGCGACCTTCTTCAGGCTCGCCATGGGCTCCGCGCTTATAACGAAGCATGCCACAAGGAGTACGAGGCAGTAGAGGAAGAGGTACAGGTTGGCAAAGTGCACGATGCGGCGCAGCGAGAGCGCCGCGCGCATGCGCACAAAGAGCGCCGTGACGAGCGCGAGAGGGAGGAGGAGCAGCAGGTAAGAGAGGGCAGTGGCGAGGAGCGGCGAGGAGGAGCCGAAGTAGGGGGTGATTTGGGAGGTCAGAGTGGAGCTGGTCTTGAGAAACGCCATGCGGGACGTGCGGGCGATCTGGGAGATGTGGGGGAGCACGTGCTTGCTGGCCTTGTCCTGGGGGATGAGGGGGGGTGAAATGAGGGGGGTGAGGTGAGGGGGATGAGGTGAGGGGGATGAGGGAGGAAGCGAAGGCCACATGCTTGTTAAGCACAAGCAGGCGGCACTCTCGTCCCACTCACCTTCAAGCCCACGAGTGTCGGCTTGAACTTCCGCCTGATCCGCATAACGTTCTCCATATAAGACGAATGAGCGTCACTGTCCACCACGGCCCGTGCCTCCAGCTCGAGCTGCTCGTCCCTCACTCACTCGTCCCTCACTCACTCGTCCCTCACTCACTCGTCCCTCACTCACTCGTCCCTCACTCACTCGTCTCTCACTCACTCGTCCCTCACTCACTCGTCCCTCACTCACTCGTCCCTCACTCACTCGTCCCTCACTCACTCGTCCCTCACTCACTCGTCCCTCACTCACTCGTCCCTCACTCACTCGTCCCTCACTCACTCGTCCCTCACTCACTCGCACCGCCACGTCCTCCTGCAGGTGCTGCAGTTGACAGTAGCTGCTCGCTCACCACCGTCCCGGTGTATTTTGAGTCGACTCAAAATACAGTTGACAGTAGCTGCTCGCTCACCACCATCCCCATGCTGCCCTCCTCCTGCCGGTGCTTCAGTCGACAGCAGCTGCAGCTGCCACACCCACCGCCACCCTGGCTGGCTACAATCACTACCACACTAGTCACACAGTGACTCTCGTTTGACTCACCTTCATGCCGAGGAGAGTGGGCTTGAAGTTCCGCCTGATCCCCATGACTCCCTCCATGTAAGACGACTGAGCGTCACTGTCCGCCACGGCGCCCGCCTCCAGCTCCATCTGCTCGTCCTCGCTCATGCGCACCGCCACGTCCTCCTGCAGGTGCCTCACTTGACAGCAGCTGCTGCCGCCACACCCACTGAAATCACTCTCACCTACCACAGCCACCCCACTCAGCTCACCTTGACGCCCCCTAGCAGGCGGCTGAGGAGGCACGCACCTTCACTCCCATGAACGTAGGCTTGAAGTTCCGCCTGATCCCCATGACCCCCTCCATGTAAGACGACTGAGCGTCACTGTCCGCCACGGCCACCGCCTCCAGCTCCATCTGCTCGTCCTCGCTCATGCGCACCGCCACGTCCTCCTGCAGGTGCTTTAGAATCTCCATCTCCTCTTCACTCACCACCGTCCCCATGCTGCCCTCCCCCCCTCCCCGGATGATATCCCCCGCCTGGACGCCCTCCCCCGCCCGCCCAAACACGTCCCCGCCCACCCCCGCCCCTGTTATCGGCTCCGCGCCCGCACCTGCACCGCCAACGGCACCATGGGCATCGGCAGCACCACCGGAGCCGGCGGTGCGTGCCCCCGCGGGGATCATGTCGTCGCGGCCGGGCGTCACTGCGGCCACCTCCATCTCCTCCTGCAGCCCCGCTGCTGCTGCGTCAGCTGAGTCGCCTGCATCGCCTGCAGCAGCAGCAGCAGCAGCAGCGTCGCCTGCATCGCCTGAGTCGGTTGCATCAGCTCCGCCGGCTGTGTTGGCTGCGCCGGCCGAGCCTCCATCAGTAGCAGACCCTCCTCCAGCGTTTGTCGAGCCGCTGTCAGCGACTGCTGCGTTGTTATCCTGCGCTGCATCTGCCCCGCCTTCCCCCCTCCCCTCCTGCTCCTCCTTCTCGTCCTCCATCTCCTCTGACTTCTCCATCTCGTTGCTTTCGCCGCTGCCACCACCATCACCGCCATCACCATCCCCCGTGCTGACCCTCTTTTGGATGATCTCCCTCTCCCCTAAATCCTCCCCCTCGTCCACAAGCCTCTCCTTCCGCCCCCTCTTCTTCTCCCCCCTCTTCTCCTTCCCTCTCCTCTCCTTCTTGCCCTTCTTTTTCTTCCCCTTCGCTCTCTTCCTCACCCGCTCTTCTCCCTCCTCACCTCCCTCCCCCTGCCCCTCCCCCTCTTCCTCCACATTCTTCTCTCGTACCCTGATCCCCTCCTCGCCCTCCTCCCTCTCCTCATCGCCTGCTGCCTTTCTGCGCAGTCTACCCCCTTCTTCACCCTCCCCTCCCTCCTTCCCCTCCCCTCCCTCCATCCCCTCCCCTCCCTCCTTCCTCTCCTCACTCTCATCCTCCTCCGCATGCCTCGTCCTTTTCCTCTCTTCAATCTCCTCCCGATCCTCCTCTCCCTCCTCGCCGCTTCCCTTCCCCTTCCCTTCTCCATCCTCCTCCCCTCCCTCCTCCTCCCTCACGTTCTTCTCCCTCACTCCAATATCACCCTCCTCCTCACCATCCCCACCCTTTCCCTCTTTACCCTCCACCCCTCCCTTCCCCCCCTCGTCATCTCCCCCCTCCTCCGCATCTTCCCCCGTCTTCCCCCTCTTCCCCTCGCCTCCCACAAGCAAGTCTCCGCCCTCCGCATCCTCCCCCTCCTTTCCCCTTCCGCGCGTCCGCTTCGGCACGTCATCATCCCCCCTTTCCAAGTCATCCTCCTCCCTGTCCGCGCGCGGGGCATCGTCTGCCTCCGGAATGCCCTCCGTTTCTTTCTTCACCCGCCGCTCCTCCCCGTCCCCCTCCCCCTCTTCCTCATCCTCCTTCCTCTCCTTCCTCGGCCTATTCGCCTCCTCTCCCTCCTCGCCCTTCGCGCCCTCCCCATCCTCCTCTCCCCTCTTCCCTTCCCCTTTACCTTCCCCCTCTCCCTCCTCGCCTCCTGCGCTCTCCCCCCGGCTCTCCCCCTCTCCGCCATCCTCTTCCGCCGCCTCCGCCTTTTCCGCCTTCCGCTCAGCCGCTTCGTCATCGTCCGCAGGGGGGGCTACAACTCCGCGCTTGCCTCCCCCGTCCTCACCCTCCCCTTCCTCCCCCTCCTCCGCAGCCGCGGATGTCTCTCGCTTCTCCTCCGCCTCGCCCGGCAACTCTCCGCCTTCCGCGTGTCCCCCGCCCTCCGCGCGCTCTCTTCCGCCTTCCCCTTCCTCCGCCTCGCTTTCTCGCGCTCGCGAAGTCGTCTCCTCATCATTCCTCTCCGCATTCCTCTCCGCATTGCTCTCCGCATTCGTCTCCGCGTCTCCCCCGCCGTTTCCCTCGTCCGGTCCCCCTCCGCGGGTCTCCTCATCGCCGTCCGCCTTGCCCGCGACACGATCCCCCCCCTCTTCGTCTTCCCCCAACTGTGACGTCACCTCCTTAATCACCTGCTGAAGCTCCTCGGATCTTCGCGGCATCGCGTTCTGTCGACGAAGCTTCCCCTTCTTGCTCGTTTTCTTGCTCCCAGTCTTCTTGCTCTTGCGGCCTTTCCGCTTCTTCTTCTTCCCCTTGCGCTTCTTCCGCGTTCCTTCCGAAACATCTCCGCCACCCCCGCCAGAATCCGCGGAGCCGTCGCCGTCTTCGTCAGAGACTTGGAGCAACCGACGGAAAACGCTACGCTTGACGGAAACCGGCTGGATCCCGTTTAGCTGACGGCCGTGAATCCATCCCAGAATGTTGGAGTGTAACGAGCTCGTCAGATCTGCCCCGGTTACCGCCTCGTCATCCCGCTTCGTTTCGGCGAGAGCAGGAAAGGCGTGGCCTGCTGTCGTAGCGGCCACGAAAATAAGAGGGACCAGAAGATTCCAGACCCCCATGCCGATAATAACTGCTTTCGCGGACAGATTAATTACCGCGCATCGGAGAGGAAGGTCGGTCTCAGAACGTACTTCCCGACCTAATCCCAGATTCCTCCTTCCTCACTGGAGCTGCTTGTGCCTGCCTGAGCGGTTTGTTTCTAGAACTTGGCTAAGAATCTGGAATCTGGTAACTGGTCTGGTCTGGTTTGTTGGTGGAGGTTTCGTGGCTCCTACAAATGGCGTAAGGGCGTGTCCAGCGCGTACGTTTACAATTCACTTTATACGGTTCAATATGGTTTTCAGAGTTCCAACGTGGTGAAGTGCGAAAACCGCTCCTGATCGCGATAGATCCTCCTGAACCGTGATCTGTGTACTGTGAACGTACTCGCTGGACATTCCCTAAGCTGGTGGCTGTCCGAGTATATGCGAAAAAGCGAAGAAAGCGAACTCCAGCGACAGTTTAGTAACGAGATCGCTACGCGCTGGCGGGAACAGTCGCTCTGTGGCGGAGCAAATGCGGCTGATGGGTGGTGGTTGGTGGTGTGGTGGTGGCCCAGCCAAAAACCCATACCAACCAATCAACCAAAGGGCGCGGTACACTACATCGGGCATTCCAACGGCCGAATTTTCACCACACTGTAACACACCATTTTTTACTGCAACACGCCCTACCGTGTTCAAACTCTCTAAAAGTCCATTTGACCTGCCTGTTGGTGCTCAGCGTACCGCGACCTAAGGTCTCGGTTGAGTAAGTGTTCTTGTAAGGCGAAACCTGTAAACCGGAGTAAAAATAAAATAAAACTAGCCTAACGTGCCTCATATTGTCAACCCTCTAGTTTACTAATTCCAAGCCTGAACTACTGGCTCATGCTGAACATTGAAAACAATCCTTGCCATCAGTAAGATCCTATCTCAAACTACCACTCACACGAAGTCACACTCAAATTATGTACAAATGACATAAGCCAACTCTCTACTGCGATTCCTGCTTGACCTGCGTTCTCACGTGTACCTAGCCAATGATAGGGGCTCATCCAAGATCAGTCCGTTCTGCTGCATTGCCGCAGCAATGGCGGTAGCAGCACCAGCTGCATGCAGCATGCTGGGATCGTCAGTGGCTCTTGAAAACAGGATGCTTCACTCGGCGTGCAGAGCTCCTCAGCAGGCCAGCATCACGCCAGAAGGAGGATTCGCCCCCAACTGGACCATTCGAGGTGATTAGTTCCAGGGATTGGTTGAAGCTCAGGTTCCGTTACAAGGCAATTGCCAGGCGTCTAGGTACTGAAGCATCTTAGCGGATTGCAGTTGTTGATGCGCCGCCTGCTGAGCACGTCTGGCCTTGCGAGTCTCGCTGTTGTGTGGCCGACGCGAGTACTCCTCGAAAAATGCAGGGTTCTGCTTCTCAAGCCCCTTCCAAACTGCACAGAACAGAACAGCAGAGACGGGGTTCAAATCACTCAGTCGAAGATGAACTCGCTGGAAAGAAAATCCCTGACATTTGGAGCTTTCACGTCAAAGGATTGATTCGTGGAAACGTGTGTCCAAGAGACATATTGTTTGACCTCTCACCTGCAAGCGTAACTGCGGGGTCGATTCTGGCCCGTCTTGCTAGGGTGTACACACATTCGTCCCGACTCAAGTCGATGAGTAGGCATCGCTCTATCAGGCATTGGACCTGAAGGGACAGGGACAAGGAAGGGGGGGGGACACAATTGAGTGTGTGAGAGTGAGTGACAGGTGGAGGGTGCGGGAGGGTGAGCGATGAAGGAGAGAGTGAGAGAAAGGGTAGGGGAGAGAAAGAGGGGTGCCGGTTTGGAGGAGAGAGAAAGAGAGCACGCGAGAGTCAGGTTCCCTTAAATATGAGTAAACGTCGAAGGTCCTAAATGGATCGCAGTTACGTCAAAACGGAGAAGCTTAAAGTTAACAACAGAGCGTCGGCGGCTGATTGCGGAAACGGACTTGGCCTGGACACATGGTAGACCTAAGCCTTTAGGACCTACCATGAGCACATAGTCGCCGAAATTCTCCCTCGAGCTCGACTTCCATGACGAGCACGGTTCTGAGCTTTGATCCATCGTGAAGGTCGACATTTGATCCATAGAGGCGAAGAATTTTAGCTGACAAAGCAAATAAAAAAAACGAGGAAGCGAGAACTAGGTCGAACTGACGGAATACGGAAGCGGATGCGAGGGATGGGTTGATCTCAGTCTAATATGAGCAATCGACAGTGAGACTTGGGCAATAAAACTGGCCAGGGGGAGAAAAGAAGGTGTGGAGGAAACGGAGGGGAGAGATGGCGGCACAGAAGCACCCTAAGGCGGACAAGTGGAGGAGAGGGAGAGGGAAGGGTGAGGATTCGTGGAATGGGTACCTAACCGCGTGACGCAAGGGATCAGGGCTTGGGATTGGTTCTTATCTGAAGCAAACTGCCACGGTAGCATGGCTCGTGAATCGTGATCACCGAGCAGGCGAGGTGAGATGAGGTGTGAGGTGAGGCGAGGTGACTAGGTGAGGTGATCGCATACTCGCTGGGAGCAGCAGGTGGTGAGGCTGCAACGAGCAAACGAGTGCGATGCGAACCAGTGTGGCTTGGGCAGGTGGATCATCTGCATGCTGCTGCTTGGTCCGTTCCCGTCGGGAGTGTCCAGCGCGATCTGGAGCGAGCAACCAAGCCACGCCACGGCGGCGAGCCGCGGTCAGGTGGTCCCAGTAGAAGATCCGCTCATTTGGCGGGTAACTCAATCCCACGGTTGGAGAGCGAGGAGATGTTGGAGGAGGCACCACCAACCACACCACCTGGCCAGGTCCTCGATATTTATTGGATGAAAAGGGGCCAGCGGGGGTTCGGGGGTAAGGTTGGTCAGCAAAGACGCACTCAGATTCGTTGCTTTCGTATACCTAGCGTATCTTTATGGAGCTCTGCTGACGCCTTTAATTGGCTGAAGGGATGCCTGGAAACTTTAGCCTGCTAGCGTGGAACTCAACCTGTAGGATACTTTTGTGTCTTGTGAGGGGGTGGTTTTGCCGCCGGCAGGTGTCATGTGCTGAATGGGGAGAAATTTATTCGCGGTGAGCTTCTTGCTCTAATTGGTCAAAGGTGACAAGCATGCAAGGCCAGCCTGGTCACCTCCCAGCCATTGGCCTTGTCTTGCGCCTTAATTCTATATTGATTTCTTCGTTACGCTTGGAGGCATTGTGGTTCTCTACATGCTGATGATGTAGTTTATGTAACTTGAAGGAGCTCCATGGTAGACCTCGAACCCCTGCAGAGATCAACAGCCAAAAAGACGAGTCGCTTAACGGGTACAATGTACATTTTTTTGCGAGTCGCGCTCATTGCTTCGCCGCGTCGCCCAAACGGACCAGCTGGGGGCAAGATTAAGTCCACATTTCGATTCAAGGTTCACCCCATGAGCCCCCATCAGCATCATTCCCTCACCCTCGGCTCCTCTTCTGACTACAAACCCAAAGAGATAAACGCATCGCTGCCCCTCTCATTCCTCCCTTCAAGCTTATGAGCTCCAACTCAAACTGTCTTCAACATCGTAGCTGGCATTCGACTCCAACAAATAATCGCTGGACACACTCCGTACAGCTCTTTCCGTATCCCGTGTCATAGAGTTACAGCACAGAACGCAGATTGACAAGTCATGGACTTATACTACAGCAGTAGCTCCTTCGAGTGCCACAAAGTCAGAATGATGCTAGAAGAGAAGGGCCTCCCTTGCCGGCTGTGCCACGTGGACTTAGTCGGAGCGTCAAACCTCGAGCCGTGGTTCCTGCACATAAATCCAAAAGGCACAGTCCCTGTGCTGGTTCACGGGAGCAGCGTTGTCACGGATACCAACGAGATCCTCAGGTCCGTCACGGACGGTCTGTTAATCGTAGAAATAAAAGAACAACGTTGTTCTTTACGTACTTATATCTCGCCTTGAGATTCCGGTCAATTGATCTCCCCCCTCCTGTTTCCCAAATTCCATTGGCGTCATCGTTTCCAATTTGGCGGCTCTGCATTCCGTCTTGTTATATGTCAGAAAGAGTTGCGCGGAGCATTGATTGTTTCAAGAGCATAATTCACCTCTTCTGTTTGATCCATTCGCAGGTTCTTCGACAGCATCGGCCAGCCAATGGGGGGCTCGATTGTTGACCACGACGCCGCTGCCACGTGGCTGACGCGCGTCGCAGCGTGGGACGAGGAGGCGCTAGCCTACTCCAAGATGTCTCTCAGCGCGGCGCAGTCCATCACGCGCTTTCGCCGCCGCGTGTGCGTCGAGCGCATGGCGCGCAATCCGGATCTCGTCAGCGCGTACGGCGCTTTGCTGGCGCGGTACCAGACGCTGGAAGCGACGATCGCGGCGGGACACGCGGCGACGACGTCGCTCCGTCAGCTGGAGGCGCTTCTTGACGAAGCGGAACGGACTCTGTCAAATCCCAACAACGTTTTCTTGGCGGGAAGGGAAGCGTCAATCGCGGACGTCTGCTTTGCGCCGGTTCTCGCGTCAGTCGACCGTGCTGGACTTTCTCAAAAGCTGCTTAAAACGCGTCCGGCTTTAGCGGAGTACAACAAGCGGATGACTCGGCGTCAGAGCTTTCGGACAGCCGTAGTTTGGCCGACGAGTCTTGTGGCGAAATTTGCCAACGTGCCTGCGATGGTCGCACTGGGGTGCAGGAGACTGAGCAGGCGGTACTAGGAGTGCTGACCGCCAACTCAGCTGGAAATATCTTGTCGTCAATGCACGCAAGGGCGTGCGCCACCTCAGCTGGAAATATCCTGTCTTCTCGGCACGAAAGGGCGTGCGGAGATTGCTTCAAAGGGTGCAGGAGATTGAGCAGGCGGTACTAGCCCATTGCCGCAATGGTCCCTATCATACCTGAGATTGTTGCTATGGGCTGCGGCCTGAGCAACCGAACCGGCACAACTCTGTGCTAGAATGATGTACCGGTGTACCTGAGTCAGCTGCGTCGACAATCCGTGTTGTTGGCTGAGACGGCCTATGTGTCGCACACAGGAAACCAAAGGTGGGCACCGCACCACAACCAAAGTGTGCTTTGAGGGAATCATTATGGTACTAAGTCACTCTCGTGAAGGGGTACTTAACGAAAAAAGTTTTTCAGGTAACATATGCGGACGCTTTGTAACCCACCCTGTAAGGAAATTCCTTTTTCCTTACTGGGCTCGACTACAGCGCGTTTGCCCTCGACTCTCAGAAGTCCAGGCTCGGCCAACTTCTTCGATCCCGAACAATTTCGCGAACCCAAACCACGACGAGCAGCGCTTCCGTGGCTTTCGCCAACCGAATCTCCTCCAACCTGTTCGCAAGGTTCTCGGCTAGGTTTGTTCGTGCCTATAAATGCCTCGACCCTCATTTGTATTAACACTCTTTAATCATGACTCGTTTATTACACTATTTGTTATTACTCGGATTAATTCATAACAGCTGGTATCAGAGCCCCGTTCCTGCCCGCTATGTCCTTCGTAGAGTAGTCCATTTATATCGGGAGAGGACCCGACAGAATAGAGGGTTGGCCAGCAGTTGGTAGGTGAGATCGTTAAAACTCCTCAGATGACTACAACTAAAATCGTGTGCCCCCTCAGATCTGTGAGGTAAAATTTCCAGCATGACTACAACGCCGGAAACCTCTGCCCGTTGTAGTATTAAGAACATAACTCAAGAGGAGTTTGAAGAGTTGCAAGCCAGGGCGGCTACAGTGACGACATTGCAAGCCCACCTTCAACAACTCGTCGATAAGTTCGAGTCGCTGGGAAGCGAAGTACAGACGCCGCACAACGAAAACTCGTCGCTTCGCCAGACGCGGGGTGAAACACGTCAGGGGCGGCCTGTTACCCGAGACGAAGATGATACGAGCGAAGCGAGGGCGTCGGCAACACCTGAAGCAGTTGAAGAAGTCCACAGCGAGACGCGGTCGACCATTAAAATCAAGCCTCCGATGCCCCCATCAGGGCTGATTTTATCAGACTATTTTAGTCTGATTGTCTGAAATTTCAGACCTATTTTTTTGCCGATCCTGATTTTTCAGACTTGCCAATTTCTGAATGCTGAACCCTTCAGAGTTATATGTTTTTGAATCCTGAGAATCTCAGACTTGGCAGTTTGTGGATACTGAGTTTTCAGAGCACAGGGCGTACGGACCCTGAGACAAACATACCTACCTGCCCTCACCCAAATTTTTTCGTCCAAATCCCCAACGGCCAGAGTCAAGTCCTTTCACACACCCCGCCCCGCAACCTATAAAATCTGGCTAAGTCCTAGCAGCCAGAGACAGCTCCCCCCATCACAACCAGCAGCGCGTAAAAATTGTTGAAGTCCTGTTCTAGAGACACCCCTCTCACACCCCCAACACCCACAAAAGACTGACTATGTGACTGAGACTGACATACTGCACCTACCTGCCCTGAACCCAAAAAAATCGACTAAGTTCCCAGCCACCAGAGTCAAGTCCTCTCACACACCCAGCAACCTATAAATTTCGGCCAGAGACAGTTCCCCCGCACACCCAGCAACCCATAAAATTTGTTGAAGTCCTGCTCTAGAGGCACCCCTCTCACACCCCCACATACCCACGAAAATCGGCTAAGTCTTCCATTTTTAGGGACATTATTTCCACAGCCCTTTCGCCTTTATTTTTTCTTTTTGAAGTTCTCTCAGGGGCTGACACAAGTCCCTCGACAACCAATCACATACTTGCAAGGACAGCTTGTAGACAGAATTTAGATTCGACGTGCTTCAGGGCGTGTGTCTACGTGACATAAGGAACACGCTAACTCGTGTCAATTCGTAATTGACTGGCGAATCTGACGGGCAAAATCTTGAATGAAGTGAAGTTGCCGGACAACGTGTCGCGTAAGAACACGCCTTCACAATGTCGGCTTTGCGACACGTCACAACAAGCTCGGCCTCGGCATTTGTAGAACGCGAGTGCTTTGGAATGTGTGCGTTAATATCCCACGAATGTATGAAATTTATGGGGGAAATGAACCAGCCCCCACGAAGTTTTGCACGTCATCATACTTGCACACTCGGAAGTGGAGAACTTCGTGGGGGAAATTGAACTTGGGGGATTGAACAGGTGTCGGGTTCCCACCCAGAGCCACATTAGATAAGGGGCCACGTGTGTGTGTACAGACTCCGTCAATCTACGTAATCATTTACGGCCCTTATTTTTCCGTCAACTTAGACGCGTCGACTCTGATTCGACATTTTGAACCTTGGGTATTTCAGACTAGTCAAATTTTGAATACCGAGATTTCAGAGTAGGCAAAATTTGGAAAATGGTCCTTCAGACTTGCGGAATTTTTTTGGGGGTAAAATCAGAGTGCCTTTTTTTGAAACGTCAGCCCTGGCCCCCACCATTCAACCCAAACGACAGGACAACTACAGTGAGGGGGCGGCTGTTCGCCATGGAAATCTTCTTCACGGCAGCAAGTACTAATGACAATGCATCACGTGTCAACTTGGCTGTGTTGTTGCTGAGGGGACCAGCACTCGACTGGTGGCGCATGCATCTAGACGAGCGAGAAGCTCCGGCAGGGAATCAACGGGCGGCAAATGGGGAGCTGAGTTCATCAACGGCGAAGGCAGAACCAATCTTTGGATTGGCCACGATCCACACGTGGAAAGCGTGGGGCGAAGTGTTGAAGGGCAAATTCGAGCACATATCCATGCGCGAAAATGCTCGCACAAAGCTTCGGATATGGAGACAAATGGGCTTTGTCCAATAATACACGGCGTCGTTTCTGGCAATCTGCGACCAAATCGGAGGGCTTAGCGAAGACGAGAAAATCGATCGCTACGTGGGTGGTCTCAAGCCAGAGATTCAGCAAGAGATCGTCCTGCGAGCCCCGGAGACTTTCAACGAAATCGTTCGCATAGAAGACGCGCTGGACGCACGATGTGGACTCACGAGAGCGGGTTTTCGGGAGGGAGATCGCTATCGAGGCCAGCCCCAACACACATCAATTAACGGCGTGGACGCGTTTGCAGCCCGAGTATTTTCGGGGACGTACTTCCAAGGCAACCGGCCGGGTCACATGGTGAGGGAGTGCCCACAGCTGAAGAAGAACTTACCTAACGACAAGAAGCAGTTTAGAAATGGAGATCGTCAGTAGTAGATGGGCCACCTATAGACTTGACTGCGTCGCCCAAACGCCACCACCCCCACCAGGTTATAGTGCCGATTTGGGCTATCGACCATTCCTGGTTGAATAAGGGGGGTGAACCGGTTGATCGCCCTGTGCTGGTTGAAGAGAGAGTTGGCGACACTCGCATCAAAATATTTGTTGATGGCGAGGCGAGCCACCGTTTGATGGACGTGATGAAGGCGAAAAAATTGCGACTGT